>JAUIMM010000312.1:7527500-7650000 GCA_031769625.1 Taudactylus pleione | reverse complement strand
CTGTCACCTCCCCTTTCCTGTCACACTGATTACATTCACTTCTCACCTCTTTAATTCCCTCCCCTATCTACCATGGGATTGGCTCTTTGCCCCTGTCCAATCCATTCTTATTGGCTTCTGTCACCACCCCTCTCTGATCGATTGGCACGTTCTCTCTGATCACCTCCCTCCTTCTCTCCTCATTCATTCAATGTGCTTCAATGGACTTAAAAGTGACACTTCTGAGGTACAATCCTAAACTTAAATTGTAAGGTATGAGTTTGAGGATGATACTGCCACTGTTTGAAGTTATGTTTTTCTCTTCATCTCAGTATTCCCCCGCAGGCTGGCCATACCCCACTCTCACAGTTCAGTACAGGGAAGGTGGGTGGGGGGGTGAGGGCGCAATGACATGCACTTTCTTCGGGCGCCATGGTTCCACGCTACTCCTCTGCCTGTCAGTGACTTACCTAGAGATAGTCAATGCTCCCACCCAGCTCTATATACTACTTTCATGCCGTTATAACAATTGTTATACAGGCAGAGCCGTAGCTAGACTTTTTGGTACCCTGTGCCAGAAAGAGCATTGGCGCCCCCCTAATTTTTGGAAATAATGCACCCAAAAAAGGGGAATGGCCTCATGGGGAAGGGCCAGGGAAGAGATAGGAGAGGCAGGTGCACACTATAAGCACTAAGAATACAAATGATCAAAATATCTATATGTGGTTTTAACTGGTATGGGTCCTTGCATTGCAGTACACACATCTAATGGGCTCTATGATAGGTAAGACCTAGATAAATTAATTAGTGTGTTAGTATTAGAGATGTTAGGGACCCACCTGTATAAGGTTCACCGTGACGTGGTAGGTGGCCAAACATGTACTAAGAAACCTTACATTTAAAACCATGTTAATTATTGCAGTCTATTATAGATATTTAGATCATTTGTATTCTTAGTGCTTATAGTGTGCACCTGCTTCTCCCCCCCCCTTTCCTTTTTGCTGTAGAACTACTGGTCTCAGCATGGTAGCACCTATTATCATGTTTAATATTAGGATGTGCAGCCAGCCCCTCCCATTTCCTGTGTGTGTGTATTTAAGGTACATTCTGAAGGTGAGACCCCTTCTTTGGGCTAGCACTCTTCCTGCCTGCTCGAGGTGATTTTAACTGGTATGGGTCCTTGAATTGCAGTACACACATCTAATGGGCTCTATGATGGGTAAGACCTAAATAAATTAATTAGTGTGTTAGTATTAGAGATGTTAGGGACCCACCTGTATAAGGTTCACCGTGACGTGGTAGGTGGGCAAACATCTTTGGCTAAACATGTACTAAGAAACCTTACATTTAAAACCATGTTAATTATTGCAGTCTATTATAGATATTTTGATCATTTGTATTCTTAGTAGGGATGTGCAGGCTCGGATAGGTTCGAGTTTGCACGTGGAGTTCGGATTTTTCCCTCCAAAAAAACAGAACTCAGAAAGAGGCAAAACGTCATCTTACATGGACGAACATCATCATCCCTAATTCTTAGTGCTTATAGTGTGCACCTGCTTCTTCTCCCCCCCCCCCCCTTTCCTTTTTGCAGTAGAACTACTGGTCTCAGCATGGTAGCACCTATTATCATGTTTAATTTTAGGATGTGCAGCCCAGCCCCTCCCAAGAGATAGGAGAGGCCAGGAAATGCTGGGGATGAAATAAGAGGAAGCTACAAGTGAGAATGATAATAAACAGACATTTGGCAGGCCCAAACAGCGCCCCCTGCCCTGTGCGATGACACTGGCTGCACTACCCTAGCTACGGCCCTGTATACAGGTACAGACAGTATATAATAATCGCCAAAGCATTAATCTAATTAAGCATCTAGAAGTATACAGCTAGCAACTTATCATATATAGTAATCTCAGAATTCTTGCACATTTAATTCTAACACAATCTTTCTAAAGTATTCCAAATAAAATGACACCCAGGGTACAGTGGGTACAGCTCGTCCTCCATTCAAAGCCGTCATCCTTCTCAGTTCAGTGAGACACTCTACAACCTGACAAGCTCTGCTTGTTGTACTTCTATGGCGATCCAAATAAATGATGGAATGAGCATTCATTGACAAATATAGTAATTGAATCATCTGTATATATTCCCGAAGCGCCCAATTTAATGTATTTGTTTAAAACGCTAGAATGTCAGATTACTCACTTACTAAATGTTCTTCCTGCGCAGATAATGCTTTACACATGTGACAGAGAGCTTGGACATCTTTACCATGATAACTCCAGAATCCATTTATTATGGTGTCACAGAAACACTTCCAAAATCACCTCTCCCCCTCCCCCTATCCCTAACCCTCCCTGGTGCCTGACACTAACCTCCCCCCAGTGCTGAAACTGAACCTCCCCCTGCCTTCGCCGGAATTCTGACAGGTATTGGGATCCAGCACTGGCATTCTGACTGCTGGAATCCCTGTAATAGAGATATTGACCGCATCCCGTGGTAGAAGTAGTTTCTTCCCATCACAGAACATTTGATCAGCTTCAAACCAATGCTGCTGCAGGGATTCGTCATGTGACTCCTTCATCCAACCACAGTTCAGCAAGGGGTATAAAAAGCCTTCCTGTTGCACTTGCCAGCTACCAGTGCAACGTTGGACATTCCCTATGTTACTTGGCTCAAGATTGCAAGTCTGCATCTATTCTCCCTTGTTCAGTTCCTGCTGTTCACCGCTGCTCCTGTGGCATGTGTAATGTTCCACGTGCACCAGTGGCACCTGCTATCATTGTCCATAGATCCAGATAATCATAAGCAGCTACCTGTGGCAGCAGTACCCATTGTTCCTACCGGCCCCAGTCTGGTCCAGTGTGCATTAGCCAGTTCAAGCCTGACATCGATTCTGCCAGCCAGTCCCAGTCCGGTCTAGTGTGTGTTAGCCCGTCCCAGCCTGGCATCCATTGTGCCTACCAGTCCCAGCCCAGTGTACGTTAGCTGGTCCCAGCCTGGCATCCATTGTGCCTACTGGTCCCATTCTGGTCCAGTGAGCATAGCCGGTCCCAGCCTGGCAACCATTACTCCTATCAGTCCTGCTCCGGTCCAGTATGCGTTAGCCAGTCCCAGCGCAGCATCCATTGTGGCTACTAGTCCCATTTTGGTTCAATGAGCTTAGCCGGTCCCAGCCTGGTAACCAATGCTCCTAACAGTCCTGCTTTGGTCCAGTGTATGCGAGCTGGTTCCACTCCAGCATCCATTGTGCCAGCTGTTCCTGCCCAGCATTTTGCGTGCTGTCAAGTTCCAGTCGCAGAATGCTCTGGGCACAAACTAGTGCCCAGAGTTTACTGCTGTGGTGATGCAGTCTGCCACCGGTGTGAAAGGAGAGGGCCCTGGACGGGGAATGCACACAGGCCCCCTACACTCTTAAGACGCCTCCCTGCAAGGTACTGTATGCTAATCAAACTGGTGTAGTGCTCACACTGCATCAGCTCCTTTATGTGGGTGAGTGCAGTCCTGGGCAATTTACCACAAACATTCATATGTACAAAGAAGCTTTCTAGGAAAAAAAATCTAAAAGTTCAAAGTAATGAAGGAATAACAGATAAGAAGTGAAGTGATAGTAACTATTCTTCCGCCATGCGCACTTCCATAAAATACCACAAAAATAGGAGTTACTTTCCAGGACCTGCTTCCAAAATAAAATGTGGTCATGTACCTAGAGATGGGGAAATATTTACTAATGTTCGATTTTGATTATAGTGTGATTTGACATTAGATGGTGGTGTCAGATTGATAGTGTAAAGTGTAGTGGAACAAAAGTTGTAAAAACATTGGGGGTCATTCAGACCCACTCGCGAGCGGCAGTACGCTCGCAAGTGGGTCGATGGTCCCCACTGCGCATGCGCACGACGGAGGGAGCTCCGTCGTGTGCATGCGCGAGACCCGGCGATCGAAGGACTTTCCATCACTCCGGGTCTCGCACCAAAGGGGGCGTGCTGTCGATGTTGATTGACAGCACGCCCCCTTTGGTGGGCATTCCGGGGGCGTGCCTGCCAGACGGAGGCGTTCCTATGGGAACACCTATCGTCTGAAGCCGGCCCCACTGACATCACTAGTGATGTCAGTGGGAGTGATTTTGGCTCTGATAGAGCCAAAATCACTCCTGGCCTTGCGGTTGAGAAACCCGACCACAGGGTTTCACTCGCAAGTCCGATGGTCGCGATGGTCAAGACCATCGCGACCATCTTGTTGGACGCTCGTATATGCTGTGGGTGGTGACCCACAGCTATACGAGCGTCCAGGACGACGCTCCATTTTAATGGAGGTGGGCCCTGATTCAGAGCGAGCGCTCTGGTCAGAGCGTCCGGCTCTGAATCAGGGCCATTGTCTTTAACAGTAGAACTACAGGTCCCAGCAAGCCTCCCCCGCATGCTGGTACTTGGAGAACCACAAGTACCAGCATGCAGGGCATTAAGGGCTCACTGGTACCTCTAGTTCACCTGTAAAGAAATGTTAATATAAAGACAAGACACACACACCATGACAGTATAACACAGGTTCTCAAACTTGGTTCTCAAGACCCCAAACAGTGCATGTTCTCCAGGTCTCCTCAGAGAATCACAAGTAAAATTATTAGGTCCACCTGTGGATCTTTTAAAATGTGTCAGTGAGTAATGAATACACCTGTGGACCTGCTGGGTGATCTGGAAAATGTGAACTGTACATACACACTCACACATACTCACCTACAATACCTGGACCGGTCCTCTTCTCCATGTAGGCATCCACGGTCTTCTGAAAACCAAAAAAACGAGGAGCCCGAACCATGAACTGTACTGTCCTCTAAGGACATCCTGAATTACAGGTCAGCCATGGCATTTCCCTTAGAAATGTCGGCGCTGAGCGTTCATTGGCTGAGAGAGGTGAGCCTCCGCCTCTCTCAGCCAATGAGCGGTTCCCACCATTGACCAATGGTGAGAACCACAAGGTTACTAAAGGTTAGCTTTCGGCTCTCACCATTCGATTTGAATCATTTTGAGGTGAGCTAAATCGAACATCAAATAAAATTTAAAATCGAACTTTGATAAATATACCCCATGGACTGCTTTTTTTCTTAAACAAAGAACCCAGTTGAGCACCTGTAATCTTTTCCATCAATTGAATAATTTGACCCAAGCCAGGCTGTTCTGTAATAAGCTTATTATTGAGTTGGTGCACATCTGTAACTCAGTGGATGCACCACTTGTAGAAAATAAATCCTCACCATTTGTGTGTATGCACAAGACTAGAAATTTATTACGGGGTTCATTTTTCCGATTAGTAAATGACCACAGACTGACAGGTAAATTGAGTCTTCTAGGTAAATGTTTATTAGAATTGTGTTTAATATTAGCAATCCTAAATGATATTTTCAGGAGGGGGCCCATGGACAGTCTCCATGCTGAGCCGCTTCTTCCGGTGGCGCATGCACAGAGAAGACTCTACACTGTCAGAGTCTACTGTACATGCATATCTTCGGAAATATGGTGCTGGTGCCATTTTCCTAGTGATTTCTGTAGAAAGTCTAGTCTATGAGTGCAAGGTAGGCAGTGTGGACCCCCTTTGGCTCAGGGTCCTGTGTGCAGTGCACAACCTGCACCCATTCTAGATACTCCCCTAATTACTGTGGATGTGTATTCCAAGCATGTGCTAACTACTGTTTCTACAAAATAAATGTTCATAATATAATTCCCAAGTTATTTTGGGGGTCAATTACTAATTATCAGGTTTTTGACCAGATAATTATAATTTCTCATCACCACTCTTTGCAGCAATAAGAAAACTATCCTTCGCCGGTATGTATTAAAGAACACATGTTGGGACGTGGGCTCCAATAGAAGTCCGTCCCTGCGATGTGTGAAAGTAAAGTGATCGCATTAGCCATCACTTTACTTTATTTGCCGGGAGCCGCCACGCAACGGTCTACTGACAGCGAATGTGCAAGTGGTGAGTGCCGGGAGGGATCCTTTAAATCCCTCTCCCCGTACTTTCTGCGATCTATAGCCTATAGTTATAGGTTCCCAAACTTTGCCATTACAGTACAGGTTTTAAGGATAGCCATGCTTCAGTACAGTTGACTTAATTAGTACCTCAGTCAATTTGATTTAACCACCTGGATCCAAGCATGGATATCCTTAAACTTTTTTAATGCAGTATTTTCAGTGTAAACATTGTTTATAAAGATGTAATTACAATGTAACATTATTATAAAATTGTCTCCAGTATGCAACACAGTGTTCTTCTGTTACTGATTACCACAAACAGGATCACATGCTGACATTCAATTCAGCCTTTTTGACAACTGCCTTTTAATCACTTATAAAAACCTCCTCCAACTTGAGAGATGAAACACTGCTCCTGACTAATGGGCCCCATCCATCAGTGATGGATTGCCGCGATCCCGCGATGCTGCAACCGGGCATCGTGGGATCGCAGAAATCCAACATGTTGGATTTTGCCGATTTGACGATCACGATCAAAAAATGATCGCGATCGTCAAATCGCCGACACTTAAAATGACAAATGTCTGCGATCCGGCGATGGATCGCAGAACATCGATGGTGGGCGATCGGCAGTTTCCGATCGCATCCCTGCATCGCGACGATCCATCACAGATGTATGGCCACCTTCAATCAGCCCCAGGTTCTGCACTAAACCCCCCTCCTTTTTCTACTTAGTATGACCCCTCCCTTTCATGCACCTGATTAGTGCTGCTAGATTGATTGAGCAGCTGACATTTTTTGTTTGTTTGGTATAAGAGGCATGAAGGAGCCAGCATTAGTAGGGCATGCTGGTTCTAGTAGTGTGAGTTGGAGTTCCCAGGGGTGACTCTCAGGTAAGCTGGCTCTCAATGTGGATGCATTTATGTATGTGCCTTTATCAGGAGGCCTTACATTTGACAAAATGTATATGTGCCTTTATTATGAGGCCATATAATTGGTATATTTTACATTTGGGGTGAGCGTTCAGGCGTAAGGCCCCCGGGGCTGGTCTGGCTGGGCCCCCTCATGGCATCACCACTTAATACAGATAGTTGCTTCTTACATCACATATTATGTTTGTATTTTTTTCATGTAATAATTCACTTATATTTTTAACCCATTTTTCCAACACATTAATTAGTCTTACACACCTATACTTTACACTGCACTGTCACTCTTTTTCCATTTTTCGTGTGATGCCCTGGGGGGGGTCCTGGGCTGGATGTTTTTCGGGGTGCACTGCGCCCCGGATGTGAACCCCTTAGTGTTAGGGACTGCTAGTGACAGAGAAGCCGTGACGTGGCCTAGCAGCTTCCCATGTATTTGCAAATGCATGCAACTAATATCTCTGATTTCTATGACCATATAGTTTTCATATATTGTTGCAGGTACTATTCAGTGTGCTGAGGAACAATAGGGGGTTAAAACCCCCCTCCTTTTTCTACTTAGTATGACCCCTCCCTTTCATGCACCTGATTAGTGCTGCTAGATTGATTGAGCAGCTGCCATTTTTTGTTTGTTGGAATATGTTCCAGTATGTATGATGTGCATACCTTACACGTTTATTTCATGACATCGGACATTAGTATCCTCAGTCTATTTATATTATGGTATTCAATTTATAAAAAGGAGCTTGTGCAGTACTAGCATTTTGAGAAGTATATTAATTTGTCATATTTTGCATTTTTTTAATTTTTTTTATACATTGGATTATTATGCAGCCAATTATGTGTAATTTTAGTGTGTTTATTATGTGCTAAGTATTTTAGATAATAAATGTTTTTTTGCATAAATATTTGAGGTCTACACTTTCGCAGTCTATAAACACCTATTGGATATCCTTAAAACCTGGACTGTAATGCCGGAGATTGGGAAACTCTGGCCTATATGCTTTAGAGCCATATTCAATTAGAAGCAAAAAGTCACTTTCGGTGATACTTTTTCTCCGATGACATCATTTTTGCCGGTTTCAACTTATCCACATACTAAATTGTAGCGTCTTTTCGCTGGCACGATAACGCAATGCAATGTAATAGGCGAAAAAGTTTTGCTTCTGATTACCCGGCGGAAAAAAGTGCAGAAATGGGGTTTTGGGGTGCAATGTTGCAGGAACCACCCTGCACCCTTTGGACACCCCCACCCCTGACGCTAACTGCGTCAAAAAACGCAAAAACCCCCACAAAGGACACCCCAAAAAAAGCACTTTGAAATAGTGGGGGTACAAATTCAAAAATTAGCGAAATAGCCTTTGGGGGGTCTGTAAGTATGGGGGAGGTGTATTTTGGATTGCAGGTGTTTGCTGAAGGTGCGTTTTTGGCTTGACTTTAGACATTTTAAAATATGCTTGCACCCATTTTCATGTACCCCAAATTTGATGGGAATACTTATTTTTCCCCCAAAAGTTGCCAAATTCTATTCATCACTTGCTCAAAGATGCTAAATAGCGCCTATTGAGACCATTTAAAACCCCAAATACCTTTAGCAGTCCTATTCTGGGGTACCCATAGTGAACCCCCATGTCAGAGCATCTTTAGGGGGGTTGTCAGCCTGATTTCCCCAAAACTGACAGAACTGTTCGCCGATTTCAGTTTCCCTGGTTCCCGTTTTTTGCACATTTGCAATTGAATACGGGGATATGCGTGTACACACGCTATACTTTTTCGCACCTGAAACCAGCAATGACGGCGATAAGTCCTGCAACGGACTTTTCACTTATACTTGAATATGGGCCTAAATGTCTAAAGCCATCTTCAGATGCATCGCATTCCGAAGCTTGGTAAATTCAGCAAGAAAGCAATCCCCTTAAGTTTCTATGAGGGCTGCTTTTGCGGTTGAAAATGGGGGACTGTAACAGATGTCTCCAATATCTGCTTCAACCCCCTATAAGAAAATTCAGGGGATACTTTATATTTGTGGTTACACCCCCGAAAACTGGTGTTTTTAGAGGACATCCTGCAAATACTTCTGGATACATAGGCCCCTAAATTCACAGAATAACATCGTCATCATCTCTTGTGTTTAATTTCTCCTAATCTGCAGCCTGGGTGTCTGATTTTACAGGGGGGGGGGGGGGAAATATATATATATATATATATCACACACACACACACACACACACACACACACACACACTTTTGTAAAGGACCATAACAAAAGTACATGAATAAGGGATGTGTCGTATTTGGGCCTGATTCAGCAGTGTACGCTAGTGCAATGCTGATTCCCGATGTTCGGGAATATGCGCAGGCACATGACCCGTTCTGCACATTCTTGCAGACTGTCAGTGATTGACAGTCTGCTGCCTTTTGTGGGCGTGGAGGGGGCAGCGTTGACCTCCGTTTCCTGAAATGGAGGCATGTCGCTGCCATTGGGGGGGAGAGAATAGGCCAGGATCTCCGTCAGCTAATAGAGATTTCCTGGGCTCTTCCTCTCAACCGCGACGGCTGGCTACGCGACCCCATGGGTCACCTTAGACGGCCAATGTTACACAGATTATACGATGCTGCATTGGACAACGCAGCTCAGATAAGTAATGCACAGGAGGCGTGATGCCACCTGCTGCATTACCATATCTGCAAGGATGGCAATTGCAAAACTGCCTGTGTGCATAAAGTACATTATATACCTATAGCCTGCGTGCATAGGGCCTGATTCAGACCCGCTCGCGAGCACTAAACGCTCACAAGCGGGTCGATGGTGGCCCAGTGCGCATGCGCATGACGGAGCCGGCTCCGTCGTGCGCATGCGTGAGACCTGGATAGCGATGGGCAAACCGTCGCTCCGGGTCTCGTACCAAATGGGGCGTGCTGTCAATGTTGACTGACAGCACGCCCCCTTTGGTGGGTGTGCCGGGGGCGTGGTTGCCCAGATGGAGGCATTTCCATGGGAACGCCTACTGTCTGGGGCCGGCCCCACTGACATCACAAGTGATGTCAGTGGGAGTGCTTTCGGCTCTGTTTGTGCCGAAAGCACTCCATGGCTTGCGTCAATGAGACCCTACCACAAGGGTCTCGTCGCAAGCCCGATGGTTGCGATGGTCTTGACCATCGCGACCATCTTTCTGGCCGCTTGATATAGCTGTGGGTGGTCACCCACAGCTATACGGACGGCCAGGAAGCCACTCTAAAAATCAAGAAGGACGGCCCTGATTCAGAGCAAGCGCTCTGTCAGAGTGTCCGGCTCTGAATCAGGGCCATACATCATATACCTATAGCCTGCGTGCATACATCATATATCTATAGCCTGCGTGCAGCTTTGCGATTGCAATCCTTGCTGAATCAGGCCCTGTGTTTGGAAATTCATTCTGTTCTGTGGTTGTGGTTGTAGTAAAAATGGAAAGAAGTTTGGTCAAAAGAAAAACGATAATGGGAAATCCATGTCAATTGAGCCAAATGTATGCATAGCCAATAAGAGTGTCTTTCTCAAGGCCTAACCAATCAGAGTGAAGTTTCCCAGGACACAAAGCCGATGGGACGTCTACTCCAGTGCCCCCCTTCTCCGGCTTATGGGTTGCCTGTAACGTCACCCTGCAGCCTGGTGAGGCACTTAGCGCATCCCTAGGACACGTCTGGCACCGAGCTACCTACTTTCTGCCCCCTCCTTATTATGTCATATTTCTGTGGTGGGTGAGGAAGTGCCCTTACACTAACAGATGGAAGTGTGTAGCGATTATTCAGTGAATGACCCAATAGCCCAGTGGTGGCGAACCCTGGCACTCCAGCTACTGTGGGACTACATATCCCAGCATGTACTGCCAGAGTTTTGCTATTAGGGAGTGCTAAAATTGTGGCAGGGTATGCTGGGATATGTAGTCCCACAGCAGCTGGAGTGCCAGGGTTCGCCACCACTGCGATAGCCCATTACTGCCTGCTGTTGGTATATGGCTAGTGCAATCCCCACCCTCTGTTTTGGAATTCTCTTACAGTGGCAAGAGGAAGTGAACAATGATTGGCTTATTCACTGACCAATTACCAGCCTCTTCCCCTGGCCCGGTGTCTGGGGATTGGTGGTGACTGGCTGTCACAGATTGTATAGAATGGTGGCGAGTTGTAATGTAATAGGCCTAAATGTCTCCCCTTTCTGCGCCGTTGATTCCGCTGAGATGAAATACTTGTCTCTCCTGGTGGAGGGAGCACCCCTGAAATTTCATGCGAAGGTGCATTTCTGAAAGCAATGTGAATTTAATCACTGAGAGTAACATGACAGGTAAGAATGGATTTTGTCTTTCCTGTAACTTTTTATTCCAAATCAGTCTATGTTCAATCACTGTCTTAAGCCAGGTGGAAAATAAGACTCATGATGACCTTTCGCAGAAACAGAAAAGTGAGAAGCCCCTGTCATTGTCTGCTGAGATCCTACTAATAATCTAGATCTCCTTCCAGCACCGCCAGGAGCATCGTAGACCGTGCGGGGAAACTGTAAAGGTGCAAACACACACAACGATTTTTTTATCGATTATCGTTCATCGTTGAAAAAATCGTCCACTTTCTGAGTGAAAACGATGAACGATTATCGTTCATGCGCGTTCACGTTTGTAGTTCAGTCAAACTGGCCAACTCAATGATTTTCATTAAGTTAATATGCAAAAATCTTTCATTACATTTAGTAAATGAATGATTTTAGTAAACGTTTTTGTTAATTTTTCCCTTGAAAAAATTAACGAAAATCGTTTACTACAATCGTTACTTTACTAAATGGTTGTGTGTGTGCGCAGCTTAGTTGCTGTAACTGCTTACAGTACAAACATTGGGGTATCGTCAGCAAAGAAATGAAAAATAAGTGAGGTATGCATTCTCGTATTCGCTTTATAATACGCTTACTACAATGCCAATCATTTTATTCATATAATTGCACATGATTGCACAAAAATTGCCCTTTTAAGTAGGTAAATGGGGAGTGACATATCAAGATAAGTGTAAGAGCATGAGTCAAGGGAAAATGATGGCGCAATGGAAATACTGTATCTGAAACATAAAACATACATTGCAGATGACATCTAAGCATTACATTACATTCCGATGACTAATGGAGACATTATATAAAAGTCTAAACATGTACAATGAGCCACAGCCAGAATAACACCAGAGATAGCGGTAAAGAGACGCAATGTGTGGGCCGTTTAAAATCAATTTCTCCGTGAATAAATCATTCTGTACATTTGGTGGGTCCCTATTAGTATTGCTTATATATAGTTGGTTACTCTCCTGGAATGTCCAGGAGACTCCTGAATCTTGGGTGGTTCTCCCGGATGCCTGGAACTATAGGTAAGTCTCCCGGAGGCTGCATGTTCCCGAGTGAAGTGGGTGGTGCTGGCGGCGTGATGATGCGATTTTACTGCATTACGTCATTATGGCCCCGCTTTACAATGCCGGTAACAGTGTATAGCGCGGGTAGGACCACAATGATGCAATTGCGCCATCACGCCCCCGGACCGCAGATTCGCCTGTGCCATGCCTCCCCGTATTCTCAACCTGGCCGACCCCTCCCATATAGATTTGGGCTTTTTTTTTTTTACACCAACCCATTTTTTGATCCAAGTTTGACAATGCCTAGGAAATGCCCAGATGTTCATAATAATGTGTTATGTACTGTAAAGGCCCCATACACAGAGCGATTTTTTTACACAATTCGACCGGATTGGAATACCCAATCGTTTAAAAAGTGCCGTGTGTAGGGATGATTATGACGCTGATGCGCACACATCGTTTCGTGTGTGTGCACGATGAGCGATAGATGGACGATATGTTGTCACTGATCCTGGCCACTCCCCTCCTCCATTTTGTGCCCGAGGACGAAAGAGAGAGCTTAAGCGTGGATCGTCTGGAGATTTGCTTCTTGTTTCTAGTGAGTATGCATAGCGTCTATGTATTCCACTGCATACTTGCCGACATTCGGGAGGGAGCTGAATGCCTGCATTGTGTGGGGGGTGTGGCCGGGCTATGATGCCGTCTTGGGGGCGGGGCCGGGGCGTGACCGCACGATCGCGTCATCATGGCCCTGTCCCCTCTTCACAATGCCGGAAAAAAGGCATTGTGAAGCAGGGGGCGGAGCCACGATGACGCGATTCAGCGCGAATCGCGTCATCGGGCCCCCCGCCAGCGGGGGTTTTTACTATTAGCCTGGGGGGGTAGGCCGCAGCCGGGAGGCTTGCCTGCCTTTCCGGGGGGTCGGGAGCGGCACCCGATATTCGGGAGGCTCCCGACCAAATCGGGAGGGTAGGCAAGCCTGTTCCACTGTACCACCAATGCAATTCACCCCCTGTAACCACCAATGTTATTAACCACTGTACAACCAATGTTTATTAAGCCCTGCAACATCAATGTAACCCCTTTACCACCAATGTTTATTAACCCTTGTACCGCCAATCTACCCCCAATGTTTATTAACCCCTGCATCACCAATGTACCCCTTGTACCACTAATGTTTATTAACGTCCCTGCACGCACAAATGGACCCCCTGCACCACCAATGTTAACCTCTGCACCACCAATTCACCCCCTGCACCACCAATGTTTATTAACCCCTGCACCACCAATGTTTATTAACCCCTGCACCACCAATGTAGCCACTGCACCACCAATGTAACCCCTGTACCAAGAATGTCTATTAACCCCCTGCACCCACCAATGTTATTAATCCGGTGTATTATCATTGTGATTATTACGCCCCTGGGACACCAATGTTATGACATTGTCCCACCAATGGTACGTCAGTGTGTTTCCTTTATTTATTTTATATTTTTATGGCCACAAATTTTTATGTTCAATATGGTATTACAATTCAAAGGATAATTTCAACACTGTAAAATTATGTTTAACGTATTCTAAAAATTAACCAATAAACAGATAAACATTTTCAAAAATATAAACAGTAAACACATTAAGATTTTAAAAACATTACAACAGTATAACATTAAAAACATTGATTAAAAATTTAGTATATATAATGTTTTTTATTTCGTTTTTTAAACAAACATGACCAGTGCAAAAGAAAAGGAATTTGTGACTGGCTTCCTTGAATTATATCAAAGCCATGAGTGTCTCTGGAAAATAAAACTGAAAGATTACAGCAACAAGGAAACAAAAAGCTGCAGCCATCACCGAGTTTGTGACATACAGCAAGCCCTAACAGTGTACCTTAAAGAGTACAAGAAACAACAGTACTCGCGGGCTTCAGGAGCAGGGGCCGTTGATGTCCACAAGAGCAACTTATGGTACTTTGACCTGCTCCTGTTCATTCATGACCAAGAACAACAAAGAGCTTCTCCATGTCTAATGGATGAGAATGTGCCAGGAGAGCCGGAACAGGAAGCTGGAGGATCGTCGTCTCTAGATGTGGTAAGTACAGACACAGGGCCTGGTTCTGTAAGGATCGTAATTGTAAAGCCACATACAGGCTATAGATATATGATGTATGCATGCAGGCCATACTTGCCTACTTGTGAAAAAGCATTTCAGGGAGATTGTGAAAGCATCACGTATGAGCGCAGAGGTAAAGTGGGTGTGTACTGCTACATCTGAGAGGCGTGTCATATAACTGACTTACATCCAAATGTAAATGAGCCCCAAAGCAGTTAGTAAGATCTACTTGTTGATGAAAACACACTGATACTTCTCAGAAAATACATGTAACCATAGGGATCATTGTGCCTTATAACCAATGCAGGGAAATTTATACTAATGATCCCATTTGAATGTACAGTCAGGTCCATAAATATTGGGACATTGACACAATTTTCATATTTTGGCCTCTATTCACCACCATAATGGCTTTGAAATGAAACAAACAAGATGTGCTTTAACTGCAGACTTTCAGATTTAATTTGAGGGTTATTACATCCAAATCAGGTGAACGGTGTAGGAATTACAACGGTTTCTATATGTGCCTCCCACTTTTTAAGAGGCCAAAAGTAATGGGACTATCAGCTCAAAATCTATTTCATGGACAGGTGTGGGCTATTCCCTCGTTATTTCATTATCAATTAAGCAGGTAAAAGGTCTGGAGTTGAATCTAGGTGTGACATTTGCATTTGGAATCAGTTGCTGTCGACCCTCAATATGAGATCCAAAGAGCTGTCACTATCAGTGAAGCAAGCCATCATTAGGCTGAAAAATCAAAACAAACCCATCAGAGAGATAGCAAAAACATTAGGTGTGGCCAAATCAAGTGTTTGAAACATTCTTAAAAAGAAATAACGCATCGGAGAGCTCAGCAACACCAAAAGACCCGGAAGACCACGGAAAACAACTGTGGTGGATGACAAAAGAATTATTTCCCTGGTGAAGAAAGACCCCTTCACAACAGTTGGCCAAATCAAGAACACTCTCCAGGAGGTAGATGTATATGTGTCAAAGTCAACAATCAAGAGAAGATTTCACAAGAGTGAATATAGAGGGTTCACCACAAGATGCAAACCATTGGTGAGCCACAAAAACAGGAAGACCAGATTAGCGTTTGCCAAACAACATCTAAAAAAGCCATTACAGTTCTGGAACAACATCCTATTGACAGATGAGACAAAGATCAACTTGTACCAGAGTGATGGGAAGAGAAGGAAAGGAACTGCTCATGATCCAAAACATACCACCTCATTAGTGAAGTATGGTGGTGGTAGTGTCATGGTGTGGGCATGTATGGCTGCCAATGGAACTGGTTCCCTTGTATTTATTGATGATGTGACTGCTGACAAAAGCAGCAGAATGAATTCTGAAGTGTTTCGGGCAATTTTATATATGCTCATATTCAGTCAAATGCTTCAGAACTCATTGGACGGCGCTTCACAGTGCGGCTGGACAATGACCCGAAGCATACTGCAAAAGCAACCAAAGAGTTTTTTAAGGCTAAAAAGTGGAATGTTATGCAATGGTCAAGTCAATCCCCTGACCTGAATCCGATTGAGCATGCATTTCACTTGATGAAGACAAAACTGAAGGGAAAATGCCCCAAGAACAAGCAGGAACTGAAGACATTTGCAGTAGAGGCCTGGCAGAACATCAGCAGGGATGAAACCCAGCGTCTGGTGAGGTCTATGCGTTCCAGACTTCAGGCTGGAATTGCCTGCAAAGGATTTGCAACAAAGTATTAAAAAGTGAAAGTTATGGTGCATACACACGATCAGATTTTTCCTTCAGATATGAACGATAACGATTTAAAAATCGTTCAGTCGTTCATATCTGAAGGAAAATCGTTCATATCGGACATGCCTGAACGATGGACGATCAACGATGCGCGTTCCCGTTTGTCAGATAACGATATCTGACATCTGATGGGTTTGCAGTCAGACTTGGACGATTCCATTCATTTTAATGCAGTCAAAAATCGTTCAAATCGTTCAAAACTTTGGTCAAATCGTTCAATCGTTCATCTGACAAATCTCACAAATCTGACCGTGTTGGTGCATACACACGATCAGATTTTTCCTTCAGATATGAACGATAACGATTTAAAAATCGTTCAGTCGTTCATATCTGAAGGAAAATCGTTCATATCTGACATGCCTGGACGATCAACGATGCGCGTTCCCGATGGTCAGATAACGATTTCTGACATCTGATGTGTTTGCAGTCAGACTTGGACGATTCCATTCATTTTAATGCAGTCAAAAATCGTTAAATCGTTCAAAACTTTGGTAAAATCGTTCAAATCGTTCAAATCGTTCAGTCGTTCATCTGACAAATCTGACAAGTCTGACCGTGTGTATGCTCCATTAGATTTAGGATTGCTTAGTTTGTCCCATTACTTTTGGCCCCTTAAAAAGTGGGAGGCACATATAGAAACCGTTGTAATTCCTACACCGTTCACCTGATTTGGATGTAATTACCCTCAAATTAAATCTGAAAGTCTGCAGTTAAATCACATCATGTTTGTTTCATTTCAAAGCCATTGTGGTGGTGAATAGAGGACAAAATATGAAAATTCTGTCAATATCCCAATATTTATGGACCTGACTGTATATATCTCTGTTTTTTCTTTTATATAACAGCTTCATAATGGAGGTAAGGTGCAATGAGGGAGATTGGTAGACTGTCCAGGGAGACAGGGAGATTGCTGCTATTTCAGGGAGTCTCCCTGAGAATGAGGGAGAGTTGGCAAGTATGATGCAGGCTATAGATTTATGATGTATGCACGCAGGCAGCTTTGCAATTGCGACCCTTGCAAATATGGTTATGCAGCAGGAGGCATCACGCCTCCTGTGCATTACTTAACTGAGCTGCGTTGTCCAATGAAGCATCAGTTAATCTGCGTTGGACAACGCAGCGGTGCCCCATGGGGCACCGCAGCCGGCCGCCGCAGTTTACAGGAAGAGGTCAGGAAATCTCCATCACCCAGCGGAGATCCTGGCTTCTTACCTCCCCTGCAATGACGGCGACACGCCTCCGTTTTGGGAAACGGAGAGCATTACTGCCCCCTCCCTGCCGCCCCCAAACGGCAGCAGACTGTCAATAACTGACAGTCTGCTAACAGTTTGCTTGCGGCCTTGCAGCATGCTTGGCGACATTTAGCTCCCTCCTTCCGGGAGGGAGCTGTCGGGCTTACAGGGCTGGGGGCGTGACGCGGCCAAAGGGGGCAGGGCTCAGGCACATGATGCGGCATTGGGGGCGGAGCATGGGGCGTGACAGCACGATCGTGTCATCGTGGCTCCGCCCCCTCTTCACAATGCCGTGATTAATGGCATCGTGAAGCCGGGGGCGGAGCCCCTGCTACCGGGGTTTGTACTTAAAAGCGCGGGGGGGTGCGGGCACATCGCCGGGGGCCGGGAGGATTGCCTGCCTTCCTGCGAGGTCGGGAGCAGCACCCGATTTTTGGGAGGCTCCCGACCAAATCGGGAGGGTAGGCAAGTATGCCTTGCAGACCCATTCTGCACATGCGCAGAATGGGTCTGGCACCTGCGCAGATTCCTGAACATAAGGAATCTGCGATTAGCAATGCACTGCTGAATCAGGCCCACAGTGCAGACACACCATGCCAAATGTTTGTTAATAAAGTCTATTTCACAGTCCCAAATTGTCCACCTTTGTTCATTGGAGACCGTCCTCCTGCCATGGCACTGCCCCCACTCCATTAAAATAGGCCAGGTATTGATCCCTGACCTCTTTAGCCCGCGCAGTCCCCGTTGTCTCTAGATTGACAGGTTGTGCCACAGAGGGCATTTGGACTGTCTCCTCTGGCTGGTCCGGGTCGTCTGGCATAGCTGAGCCTGATCTCCTCTGTTGGCTGTTTTTTTTTTTTATTTCTCAGAAAATTGTGTAGGACACAGCATGCCAAGATGACAATCAATTTTGCCCACATGCAGATTTATTGCCGTAGGGAATATTCTGAACCGATAGCTCAGAATGCCGAAGGCGTTTTCAACAATTCGCCGTGCCCTGGATAGCCTGTAGTTATAGATGCACTTTTCTTTAGTCAAGCCCCTTTGCATGTACAGCTTCATCTTGTGTTCATGTAGAGCAAACACCTCGTCGGCGACAAACACAGAGTTAAGGCCATGCTTCATTTCCGCTGTAGATGGCAAATTCAGGCGTTTGGAGGGAAGTCTCTCATAGAAGAGGGTATTTTTAAAGGACCCTCCATCAGAAGCACAGATGTTTTTCCTTACATCAACAAATATAAATTCATAGTTGGCGTTAACCACCTCCATGAGTTCTATACTGGAAAACCCCTTGTAATTGTAAAAATACGATCCGCTGTGGGCAGGTGAGGTAATGCTGATATGTTTTCCATCAATTGCTCCACCGCAGTTGGGAAAGTTCCACCTCCGATTGAATTTCTCAGCAATGGATTGCCACTCCTCCACCGTTGAGGGAAATTAGAATAAATTAAAGAAAAAACAAAAACATATTATAACTAGGGATGTGCAGGCTCGGATAGGTTCGAGTTTGCACGTGGAGTTCGGATTTTTCCCTCCAAAAAAACGGAACTCAGAACGAGGCAAAACGTCATCTTACATGGACGAACATCATCATTCCTGGTCTTTTGTCCAGGAATGATGATGTTCGTCCATGTAAGATGACGTTTTGCCTCGTTCTGAGTTCCGTTTTTTTGGAGGGAAAAATCCGAACTCCACGTGCAAACTCGAACCTATCCGAGCCTGCACATCCCTAATTATAACATGTTATTTCTGCAAAATTTTTTCTCCCCTCCATCAGTCTGGTACACTTGACCTGGACCTGAGCTCTACTCCCCAAATGGCTACCATCACCGAGAGCGAGGAAGAATCCAGTCAGCCTCCTACCAAGTGAAGATATAGGCACAAGGCCCCTATCAGTCTTCATCAGGGCTAATGAAGCAAGTAGAGGAGGCCCTCCAAAAACTGCCCGATCTGTTTGATAATCTGGGCACCCATATCGACAGTGCGTTCCGTGCTATGGATCCTGAACAGCATATCCACTCCGAACGTATCATATATATGAAACGGTGATTAATGGTGCATACACACGATCAGATTTTTTCTTCAGATATGGACGATAACGATTTAAAAATCGTTCAGTCGTTCATATCTGAAGGAAAATCGTTCATATCTGACATGCCTGAACGATGGACGATCAACGATGCGCGTTCCCGTTTGTCAGATAACGATATCTGACATCTGATGGGTTTGCAGTCAGACTTGGACGATTCCATTCATTTTAATGCAGTCAAAAATCGTTCAATCGTTCAAATCGTTCAAAACTATGGTCAAATCGTTCAAATCGTTCAGATCGTTTAATCGTTCAATCGTTCATCTAACAAATCTGACAAATCTGACCGTGTGTACGCTCCATTAGAGTAAAACTAAACAATTGGCCAGTATGACAAGACTTACTGACGAGCCTCTGCCCCAGCCAACTGTGCAGCCAGTTCAGAGGATTGGGCCCTCCACATCACATTCAAACTGGGCCAGCCACCTACCAGCCCACTACACTCATGGGTCCAACCTCATCCCAGCGTACTCCCCAACCCACTTACCCTACTCCCTAACCAACTTACCCCTCCACATCCTCAGAGGCTTTGTACAGAGCAATGCTGAAAGTGTACGAGGGGCCACCTGAATTTTTTAATTTTTTAAATGTTTATTTGAATTTTTATAATTGCATTTAAAAATATCAAGACATTGTGGGTCTCATTCAGATCCGGTCGCAAGCGCCGATGCGCTCGCAACCAGGTCGATGGTCCCCACAGAGCATGCACACGACGGAGCCGGTTCCGTCGTGCGCATGCGCGAGATCTGGCTAATGACGGGTGCTCCATCGCTAGGGGTCTCGTAGCAGGTGGGGCGAGCTGTCGATGTTGAGTGACAGCTCGCCCCGTTTGCTGGGCAGGCCGGGGACGTGCCCGGCCAAGTGGAGGCGTTCCTGTAGGGGGCAGCCCCACTGACATCATTGATGATGTCAGTGGGGAACTTCCTGCTCAAACAGAGCTGGAAGTTCCCTGGGCCTTACGAGTGCCCAGACCCAACCTTAGGGTCTGGTCATTAGCCCCGATGGTCGCGATGGTGATGACCATCGCGACCATCACCCTGATCGCAAGCTAAGCTGTGGGTGGTAACCCACAGCTTAGCTTGCGACCTGGAGGCAGCACTTCAAAACAAGAAGTGCCCGCCCTCATTCAGAGTGAGCGATCGCTTCTTGCGATCGACTCTGAATGAGGGCCAGTATCTCTCCCAATAGCTACTCTATGGTATACAGTGGTGATGACGCAGATTCAGACCCGCTCGCGAGCGCTGAGTGCTCGCAAGCGGGTCGATGGTGCCCTAGTGTGCATGCACACGACGGAGGGAGCTCCGTCGTGCGCATGCGCGAGACCCAGATAGCGACAGCCAAGCTGTTGCTCCGGGTCTCGCACCAAAGGGGGCGTGCTGTCAATGTTGAGTGACAGCAAGCCCCCTTTGGTGGGCGTGCCGGGGGCGTGGCTGCCAGACGGAGGCGTTCCCATGGGAACGCCTACTGTCTGGGTCTGGCCCCACTGACATCACTAGTGATGTCAGTGGGAGTGATTTTGGCTCTGATAGAGCCAAAATCACTCCAGGGCTTGCGGTCACCGAGACCCTACCGCAGGGTTTCGTCTCAAGCCCATCATCATGGACGCTCGCATAAGCTGTGGGTGGTAACCCACACCTATGCGAGCGTCCAGGAGGACGCTCCAAAAAAAAAAATAATGCCCTGATTCAGAGTGGGCGCTCGTTCAGAGCGTCCGGCTCTGAATCAGGCCCACGGTCACTAAACACATGGAGTAAGGACAGATTGTTGGAAGCCGTGGCAACAATCTGTACTTGCACAGTGTGTTTCTTGGCCTATTCAATCCGGCGTCCGACCCACCATATGCCATAGAGCAGCAGTTTTTATATTAACAATTTAAGCCATGTTAGTTAACACTTTAAGAAAATGCAGCCATGTTGGTAGCCACATTTCAAATATCCAGCCATAAAGGTTGCTATGTTGCAAATATACAGCCATTTTGGTTGGTTGTTTGTTTTCTACATTTTGTTAAAAAAAATTAAATACACATGTTTTTTTGTGAAAGAAAATGTTGTGTTTTTACTCACCTTAAAGTAGTGGTACTTCAGGACATTCACAATGGCTTTGCAGGTGTCCGGGATGATATGTCTGTGGGGAAATGAGGGTCCCAAACTTCAGGTCTTCAAAGGACCTTCCTGTAGCCAGGAACCTCAGGGTAGCAATGAGCCTCTCCTCAGCCGGAATGGCCATACGCATATTAGTTTTCTGCCTCTGGATATAAGGGGTCACCAGATGCAGCAACTCCTGGAAGGTGGCATCATCCAAGTGCAGGTAGTTGCGGTAATCATCTGGGTTGTTCTAACTAATCTCCATCAGCAGCAGCATGTGGGAATGAGTCTCCCTCCTCATCAGCCATTAATGCATCCAGCAGGACTTCATCCTCCACCTTTCTTCAGCTCCATCACCTTTTAGCTTCATATAGCCATAGGCTAACAAAAGCTTATAGCGATAGGAATCCATCACCACAGAATAGAATGCAGGATAAACACACTTTGTTCAAGGCAAGCCAAAAATAAAGCAGAGCACAATAGCAATGTACAGCATTCAGCAGGTATATACCAAGCCTCACTAGTCACAGATCTAAAATGGCGCCTGCTTTATATACCTCCTAGTCAGTGGCGTAACTAGGGTATTTGGAGCCCAGGGCAAATTGAAAAATGGAGTCACCACCCCTATGTACGCCAAAATGGGCGTGGTCACAAGGGGCGTGGTCACTGAAAAATGGGGCGTGTCAACCTGACACACACCCCTTTCTCATCACTCTGGGAACATTCCTTTCCATTCCAAATGCACCCTAATGCAGTGCACCTTATACAGTCCCACCTATGCAGTGCCCCCAGTAGTGGTCCACCTTATGCAGGCTCCCAGTAGTGCCCCTTCTACAGAACCCTCAGTAGTAGTTCCCCTTATGCAGCCCCCCATTAGTTCCCCTTATACAATGCCCCCAGTAGTGGTCCTTCTTATGCAGGCCCCCAGTAGTGCCCCTGATACAGTGTCCCCAGTGGTGGTCCCCCTTATGCAGGGCCCCAGTAGTGATCCCCCCCTATTCAGTGCCCCTTGTACAGCACCCCCTGTAGTGGTCCCCAGTAGTGGTCCTCCCTATTCAGTGCCCCCAGTAGTGGTGCCCCTTGTGCCCCCAGTAGTAAGCACCTTATATAGTGCCCCCAGTAGTGGTACCCCATGCAGTGCCCTCAGTAGTAGTCCTCCCCTATGCAATGCCCCCAGTAGTAGTGTACACCCAGTAGTAGTCCCCCCTATGCAGTGCTCCCAGTAGTGCAGACAAAGACACACATAAAAAAAAACACTTACCTGAATCCCCGCTTCGGCTCCCACAGCTGTCCACTCCTCCGTCCTCCCGGGCCCGCCGATCTGCATTATGGGAGATATGTCATGACGTCTCTTCCATCCATCACCCATTGCGAGAGCCCGAAGATGGAGCTCAATCTTTTCCCCAAAATGTGGAAAAGATTAGTTGTGTATATTGGTCACATACATACATATTTACATGGTACATACAGTGCGTAAAGCAGGCTGAGGTAACCTGAAGCACGCCACCTGTTGTTGACAAATAACGTCCAGTAGGCCCAGCAAACATCACAGATGCTGGGAGTTCTAGTTCAGCCGGAGAACTGCAGGCTGATTTCCTCTGATGTAAACAGGAAGTCTTGGTCCCATTATCCCGAACAACCTCCCTGAGTACAAATTAAACGTCTGTTTACAGTATGTTCTAGCAGCACCTCTACAAGCAAGGCCACCTCATTTCTATTAGATGTATAAAAATTTAAAAACCTCATCCAGATCAAAGATGCCTTTTAGGAACTGAAGAACTTGATCTTAGATTGATCTTCCCTCATAAATATTTTTAAGAATCAAAACATTAAAATAAATAAATTAAAAACGAATCAATCCTTCCGTCCTTTCCCTGTCTTCAGTCCATAAACCTATTCCAACTCCGTCGGGCCTCTGACTTAAGGTGCATACACACACAAGGTGCATACATACACACAAGGTGCATACACACATAAGGTGCATACACACACGCACATGATTTTTTGAACGATTATCGTTAAACGATATCGTTTAACGATAATCGTTTGAAAAAATCTTTCACTTTCTGAGTCAAACGATGAACGATTATTGTTCATGTGCGTTCACGTTTGTAGTTTGTAGTTCAGTCAGACTTGTCAACTCAACCATTTTCATTAAGTTAATATGCAAAAATCGTTTGTAGTTCATAAAAATCATGCATTACATTTAAATGAACATAGTAAATGAACAACTTTAGTAAACGATTTTAGTTCATTTTTTCAAGGTAGAAAATCATTTACTAAAATCTTTCATTAACTCAATCGTTGTGTGTGTATGCAGCTTAAGTTGAGGAAAACATTCTTGGGGCCTGATTCAGACCCACTCGCAAGCGGCTGTCTGCTCGCAAGTGGGTCGATGTTGTGCTCTGCGCATGCGCACGACGGTGGGAGCTCCGTCGTGCGCATGCGCCAGACGCGACGGGCGAAGGACTTTCCTTCGCTCGTTGTGTCTGATCAAAGGGGGCGTGCTGTCGATGTTAATTGACAGCACGCCCCCTTTGGTGGGCGTGCCGGGGGCGTGCCTCCCTGACGGGGGCGTTCCCACGGGAACGCCTCCCGTCAGAACCCGGCCCACTGACATCACTAGTGATGTCAGTGGGAGTGATTTTGGCTCTGATATAGCCAAAATCACTCCGGGGCTTGCGGTTGAAAACCTCAACCGCAGGCTCCGGCTCGCAGTTTCGATGGTCACGACCATCGCGGCCATCAAAATGCACGCTCGTATAGGCTGTGGGTGGTGACCCACAGCTATACGAGCGTCCAGGAGGACGCTCCATTTTTATGGAGGGCGGCCCTCATTCAGAGCGTGCGCTCTGCTCAGAGCGTACGGCTCTGAATGAGGGCCTTGGTTTTTAAACTTCCTAGGGGTCGTATAGTTTATTAAACTGCCATCCTGTCTACCACTACATAGGCAAACGCAGTGAGTTCCGGTTGCCTGGAAACCCCCCTCCCCAGCCCACACCATGACCACAACAGAAATAGTAATATAATAGAATTTTACTAGTGCTGCATGTTCTTCTGAGTATCACAAATGAAATAACCAGTACCACCTGTAGATCTCTTAACAGGTGTCAGCCAGTAATAAATACACCTGTGCACCAACTAGGAGATCTGGAAAACATGCACTGTTTTATAGCAGTATATACATATATATAGCAGTCGAATGGGCGGCACTCTGGGCAGCTTGTATAAAACACACTGAAATACATTTATGTTATCAACGTTTCAAAACTTTAATTCATTATTTTGTCAGGATTACCAAAAGGATGAATATGAATTCAGAATCGTTGATAACACTATTGTAAATATGCCAATCATTTTGGATTTCTTTTCTTGTTTTATTAATCTACACTATTCTAGCACACAATGAAAGGCAGACAATACATCTACATCCTTTCACAAGGTTGAAGGTAGGCGCTAGCTATGCCCTCCATGGAACTAAACACACCCACAGCACAGGCCACACCCCCATGTAAACCACACCTACACCGCACTGGTCACACTGCTGCGGCACTTGTCACACCCCCTGCAGCAGCACACAATAGGCCCATCATAAATTTCAGCTCCAGGCCCATGTTGACACATCTGGCACTGTGTAACCCATATAAACCAAACAGAAATTTGCTTTTACTTTCTAATCTGTGCTAAAGTGACAGCTGTAATCTGATTGGTTGTTATAGGTTCGCAAAACATTTGTGCATGTTATCAATATGCCACAATGTTTCCCAGCCTGAGACTTGCAGAGAACAAGCCATGACATTACTTGTGAGAGTCTGTTTCCAATATACTGGCTCATGCTGTCTCCTAGTACAGTGATTGGGACAGCTTGTTACAGCATATTGTGTGTGTTATCAGAAAGCCAACATGGTGCCTATAATTTAGTAACAGACCATTGCCATAATCTCTGTGCAAACAATCTTATCAGCCTGAGAGAACATGCAGAACACTTATGTCAGAAAATTGCATCTGGGTTTGTTTAAATGGGGTTTTGAATGCTCATCATAATAAATGAATCCCCATGTATTCTAGTTATTGTGCATAATAACTATTATGACTAATCTCCACTTTTATGACATCACCATAATGCTGTAATAACTTCATGCAGGAGATGCTGAGGATAATGGTTCTTTTTAAAGCTTCTCGGCAGGTATCTCCAGGAGGGAATGGGTATGATTCCCGTCCGCGGCAGCCCGACAGGAGCAGAGTTCGAAGCAGCGGAAGCCCGACAGCGCTAGAAATCCCGATCGTGGATAGGTAAGTATAGACTAACCTAACCTAACCCCCCTAACCCTCCTTAGGGGTGCCTAACCCTAACTTCCCCCCCAAGTGCCTAACCCTAATCCCCCCTCTAAGTGCCTAACCCTAACCACCCCCTTCCCCGCTGCCTAAACCTAAGTCCCCTGGGGGGGGTGCCTAACCCTATGTCCCCCCCGGGGGTGCCTAACCATCCCTCCCCCTAGCCTAACCCTCCCGGGGGGGTGCCTAACCCTAAGTCCCCCCCCGGGAGCCCTAAATCTAATCCTCCCCCCCCCCACGGCTGTCCGCTCGCTGCGCCCGGCATCACTACGATCGTGATGCCGGGCGCCGGCATCGGGGAAATGCGGGCGTCTACATCTAGGCGCCTGGCATTTCACCCATGCCGGGATAAGATAGTCGGGAAGCCGGCTGCCGGTATTTAGGCAGTCGGCTTCCCGATTGCTTCCCCTCCAGGAGGGTCCAGTGTGTGGGGGCAGCCTGGTGAGTGGTGGGGGACTTGGACCCTTATTCAGAGTCGATCGCTAGATAAAAGCGGTCGCTCTGAATGAGTGCGGCCGCTTGTGGTGTGAAGTGCGGCCTCCTGGTCGCTAACTAGGCTGTGAGTTACCACCCACACCTCTAGCGAGCGACCAGTTGATGGTCGCGATGGTCAGGACCATTGCGACCATCGGGGCTTGCGACGAGACCCTAAGGTTGGGTCTCGGCAAGCGCAAGCCCCAGGGAGCTTCCTGCTCTGGGCGGCTGCCCACAACGGCAAGCGTTCCATCGGGATGCCTCTGTTTGGCTGGCCACCCCCCTGCCTGCCTCCCAAACAGGGCAAGCTGTCAATCACCATCGACAGCTCGCCCCCTTTGGTGCGAGACCCGTAGCGACGGAGCACCCGTCGCTAGCCGGGCCTCGCGTATGCACACGTCAGAGCCGGCTCCTACGTGCGCATGCCCAGTGGGCAAACATCGACCCGGTTGCGAGTGCTCAGTGCTTGCGACTGGGTCTGAATAAGGCCCTTGGTGTTATGATTGCATAATCGCTTTACCCGCTTTACAAAGCTAAGGGTGGGAGCACAATGATGTCATTCGCACTGACCAAACCGCTTAGTTTACTCTTGGGGGCCTATTTATCTCAGATGCGGACGAAATGTGAAAAATTCACCCAATATCGCAATGTGATATTTGAATACATCACAAGGTTGTATCAAATATCACATGCAGGGACAGAGAGAAAGGAAGCTCTGGGCCTGATTCAGACCGAGCGCTCGCAACTGGGTCGATGTTTGCCCACTGTGCATGCGCATGACGGAGCCCGCTCCATTGTGCGCATGCGCTCCGTCGCTCCGGGTCTCGCACCAAAGGGGGCGAGCTGTCGATGGGGATTGACAGCTCGCTCCATTTGGGAGGCGTGGCCGGGGGGTGGCTTCACCAATGGAGGCGTTCCCAAGCGAACACCTACCGTTTGTGGGCGGCCCCACTGACATCACCAGTGATGTCAGTGGGAGAGCTTCCGGCTCTATTAGAGCCGGAAGCTCTCTGGGGCTTGCGGCCATGAGACCCTACCACAAGGGTCTCGTCGCAAGCCCGATGGTCGCGATGGTCTTGACCATCGCCACCATCATTCTGACCGCTCGCTATAGCTGTGGGTGGTCACCCACAGCTATGCGAGCGGCCAGGAGGCCGCACAAAAAAAAAAACCTCCCAGATTCAGAGCGAGCGTCCGTCTCTGAATCAGGGCCTCTGTCCCTGAGAATCCTCTCCGCATACTTTTCAGTCATAGGCAAACGCAGGGGGGGTGTCTGGTTGTCTGAAAACCCCCGCCCCAGTCCATACCATGATGACCACAATAGAAATAGCATATAATACTAAAGTTGCATGTAATTAAGATCCCCTCAGTGTCACAAATTATATAATTGGCACCACCTGTTGATCTTTTAAAATGCGTGACCCAGTAATGAATACCCTTGTGCACCAACTAGGAGATCTGGAAACCATGCACTGTTAGAGGTCCACTGATATACTACCATCTATAGGGTCAATTATTAATACTGTATAATAATACAGTGTATAAGGAGACCAATCTGTACATCTATGTTCAGGGGAGTGCAAGCTTCTGTTAATGCTCCCCCAGACTCCTGTACTTGCTCAAATACTCTGGAATGGTGTCCACATCTGAAATAAAAACATTCAGCTCAGGCAGGATGGTTCTACTGCCGCATATAATGGCTTCCTGTGATCGCTGGTCTTGTATATGCCGGAATTATTACTTACACTATACATCGTATGATGTATATTATGGCTGGTGCCCTCATAGACTAACCAAACTTGCTTTTAAATCAAGCACTTGAAACCCCCCCTCTAGGAATCCTGCATTTGCCAGTGTTCAGGGTATTATTCGCAAAAAATACCCTGTGTGACCGCACATGTGCCTACAGCTCTCCAAACACGATCACTCCCGCCCTGGCGCCCAGTTCCGATCTCTGATCTAAAAAAAAACAGATCTCTCATGCTTTTGATTGCATTTAAGCCCCTCCCTCATCATTACAGGTGCCAAAATTGACTGGCAATTACTGCAAATGAATGTTATTGATGATAGTAATACTATAGGAAGAAGCACAGGTCCAAATAACGATGATGATTTTAGGTGTTTTTTATCAATATTTTAAAGAAATACAAAATTGAACCAAAACAATTGAGAATGGTTTTGCCAAAATCAAAACACAGGGTCTGCGCACATTTCCACTATTACTCTTTTTCACCTTCTGTGCAACAGTCCTTTTATTTAATAATACAACCTAGATACAACATTTACCCGGCCACTGCTATAGTCATCATTAGTATCTGCACTTGCACCATCCCCTTGCTATAGGTGTAAGAGACAGGCGTCCCTCCTCTATACGCAGGGCTCAGTATCGCATGGAGCTATAGACATACTCCCATGACATTTCGCAAGACAGGGTGGATCTGTGTGTTCAAATGGTTGCGGCCCAGTCCCTGACACGAGACTCCCAATTTCACGGAAACACAGATCCGGCCACATTCCGTCCAACTCACAGGACGGACATAAGCAGAAATGCGCTGTATGCAAAAACTCGCCGTTTGCATCTGTGCAGAAATGTATCCGACTCAGGGCACCATTGAACAACAATGTATTTAACAAACAGAAGTAATCTAAGATTACCACTGTTGCCACTCTATTGCTCTTGCCATCTTTAGAGTTGCCCGTCGCTGGCAGCGATTAGCTGCAAGCAGGTGAGCGGAGGACCCCCACGCTGGGGAGGGGGACATCGCTGGACCTCGCCAGCGAAGTGAGTAATGATGAATACCAGTGACATTTGTTTGTATCACTGCGATCCTAAATGAAATATGCTGCTGGTGTTTAGGATTGTTGGTGAGTGGGGCCGTGAGAATCAGGTTTATTATTTAGAGCAGGGATGGGGAACCTCAGGACGGGGGCCATATAAGGCCCACGGAATCATTTGGTCTGGCCCTTGGAGCTGTTTTCTGCCAGCCTCATCTGGCTAGTAGGGTGCCTAGAATGACACCCTGCAGCCATAATCTATGCAGATGTGCCGCCTGGAGCATCTTTAGGATGCTTCAAATGCCTCGGGCATTTCTGTAATCACCTGCAATTGTGACTCCACCCCTGTATGACATCACACGGAGGGGGCGTGGCCTGCACCCGGCCCATGTTGTATATATCAAATCCCCACCCCTGATTTAAAGGATAGAGACCCTCATTCAGAGGCGGTCGCAAGAAGCGATCGCTCTCTCTGAATGAGGGGGGCGCTTCTTTTTTATAGTGCGGCCTCCTGGTCGCTAGCTAAGCTGATGTCAGTGCGGCCGCCCACAAAACAACAGGCGTTCACTTGGGAACGCCTCCATTTGTGTAGCCACCCCCCAGCCCCGCCTACAAAACGGGGCGAGCTGTCGATCAACATCGACAGCCGCCCCTTTTGTAGTGAGCTCCAGAGCGAGAGAAATTCTCTCTCGCTCCGGAGCCCTCCGCACACGCAGTGAAGCCGGTGCGCTTGCGCAGGGCCTTAACATCGACCCGGTTGCGAGCGCTCAGCGCTTGTGACCGGGTCTTAATGAGGTCCAGATTCTTCTCTTTCCAGTCTGGGTAAGGAACAAAAGAGAGAGGTAATCAGCACAGGAAGGATAGATATAATCCCATATGAATCCCATCATAGTATTGGGGGGGTAAATAAATTATGCCTTGGCTCATGATTGTTGAGGGTGCTAAAAGGGGAATGTAACTGAGATAAACATGTATGTGAGAAATGCAGACATAAAGCATATTGCAATATACATTCCCAGGATGTGTCTGATCTCTTCATAACAAGGTAATTTCTGCTATGTGAGATTAGTCTATTAAAAATTAGATACATTTTACAATCAGCATTACTGTGCCACAATCTTGCTATCCAACATCAAACAGACTCCCCACTCCCACCCCCCCACTGCCCCGTATGTCAGCCTGAGAAATGTTCTTATCTGAATACTTCTATTTACAAAATAGCAATAATATAACATTACTGTGTGAAACATGTATCAGCAATTCACAATACTCAGTAAATAACAGCTGAATAGCTCAGTTGACCCTAATGCAGACTCTTGTAGCCGCTGATGAGCTATTGATTGTCCCTTCGAGAATATCTTACAAATACATTATGCATAATTATGTATAATAGCAGTCATTTGTATAAATGCAGATAAACACTATATATATATATATATATATATATATATATATATATAATATAGGTCTCTATGAGCCCTATTAGGCTCGGGGAGCTATAGTGTCAGCAGCTACAGCCGCTAGCGAGGAGGGGGAGATAATGTGCTATGATGGTGGAGCCTGCTTCTTTTTATTCACTGTTTTAATACATCATCTTGTTTCATAACTCAGGGTAGATAAATAGAACAAGAACAGTGCATGTCTGAACTAACATAGACCCTGCAGAGTACATTTAACACCAGCTATATACACTGCTCAAAAAAATACAGGGAACACTTAAACAACACAATGTAACTCCAAGTCATTCACACTAATACCCCTTTTACACCGGAGCTAAAACCCGGGTTTTTGAAGGGTTAACCCGGGCAGCTCCTTGGTGTAAAAGGGGAGAGAGTTGGATCGCCGGGTCGAGTGACCCGGCAATCCAACCCAGGTAACTAGCAGGGTTTAACACTGGCGTAGCCAGTGAAACCCTGCTGTGAGAACAGCGCACCACGGGTCACGATGACCTGGAGTGCGCTGCTAGCCGGCCGATTGGTCCGGCTTCAGTGGCGATTGGAGATGACGTAATCTCCAAGCGACCACTTTCACTCCGCAAAAGCCAGGTCTATGCAGACCCGACTGCGGTGTGAGCGGCGCTGGCTCGGGAATATCCCGAGTCGGCGCCGGCAAAATTCCGGGTCTGATCCGGATAGGAACTTTGGCCCTCATTCAGAGCCGTACGCTCTGAGAAGAGCGCACGCTCTGAATGAGGGCCGCCCTCCATGAAAATGGAGCGTCCTCCTGGACGCTCGTATAGCTGTGGGTCACCACCCACAGGCTATACGAGCGTGCAGTTTGATGGCCGCGATGGTCTTGACCATCGCGACCATCGAAACTGCAAGCCGGAGACCGCGGTTGAGGTTTTCAACCGCAAGCTCCGGAGTGATTTTGGCTCTATCAGAGCCAAAACCACTCCCACTGACATCACTAGTGATGTCAGTGGGCCGGCTTCTGACGGGAGGCGTTCCCGTGGGAACGCCCCCGTCAGGGAGGCACGCCCCCGGCACGCCTACCAAAGGGGGCGTGCTGTCAATCAACATCGACAGCACGCCCCCTTTGATCAGACACAACGAGCGAAGGACTTTCCTTCGCTCGTCGCGTCTGGCGCATGCGCACGACGGAGCTCCCTCCGTCGTGCGCATGCTCAGTGCACACCATCGACCCACTTGTGAGCGGACAGCCGCTTGCGAGTGGGTCTGAATCAGGCCCTTTGTTCCAACTCCGGGTCAGACGTGGAATTTAGGTGGAAAAGGGGTATTAGGTGAAATCAAACTGTCCATTTAGGAAGCAACATTGATTGACAATCAATTTCACATGCTGTTGTGCAAATGGAATAGACAACAGGTGGAAATTATAGGCAATTAGCAAGACACCCCCAATTATGGAGTGGTTCTGCAGGTGGTGACCACAGACCACTTCTCAGTTTCTATGCTTTTTGCCTGATGTTTTGGTCACTTTTGAATGCTGGCGGTGCTTTCACTCTAGTGGTAGCATGAGACGGAGTCTACAACCCACACAAGTGGCTCAGGTAGTGCAACTCATCCAGGATGGCACATCAATGGGAGCTGTGGCAAGAAGGTTTGCTGTGTCTGTCAGCGTAGTGTCCAGAGCATGGAGGCGCTACCAAGAGACAGGCCAGTACATCAGGAGACGTGGAGGAGGCCGTAGGAGGGCAACAACCCAGCAGCAGGACCGCTACCTCCGCCTTTGTGCAAGGAGGAACAGGAGGAGCACTGCCAGAGCCCTGCAAAATGACCTCCAGCAGGCCACAAATGTGCATGTGTCTGCTCAAACAGTCAGAAACACACTCCATGAGGGTGGTATGAGGGCCCGACGTCCACAGGTGGGGGTTGTGCTTACAGCCCAACACCGTGCAGGACGTTTGGCATTTGCTAGAGAACACCAAGATTGGCAAATTCACTACTGGCGCCCTGTGCTCTTCACAGATGAAAACAGGTTCACACTGAGCACATGTGACAGACGTGACAGAGTCTGGAGACGTCAAGGAGAACGTTCTGCTGCCTGCAACATCCTCCAGCATGACCGGTTTGGCAGTGGGTCAGTAATGGTGTGGGGTGGCATTTCTTTGGGGAGCCACACAGCCCTCCATGTGCTCGCTAGAGGTAGCCTGACTGCCATTAGGTACCGAGATTAAATCTTCAGACCCCTTGTGAGACCATATGCTGGTGCGGTTGGCCCTGGGTTCCTCCTAATGCAAGACAATGCTAGACCTCATGTGGCTCGAGTGTGTGAGCAGTTCCTGCAAGATGAAGGCATTGATGCTATGGACTGGCTCGCCCGTTCCCCAGACCTGAATCCAATTGAGCACATCTGGGACGTCATGTCTCGCTCCATCCACCAACGCCACGTTGCACCACAGACTGTCCAGGAGTTGGCAGATGCTTTAGTCCAGGTCTGGGAGGAGATCCCTCAGGAGTCCATCCGCCACCTCATCAGGAGCATGCCCAGGCGTTGTAGGGAGGTCATACAGGCATGTGGAGGCCACACACACTACTGAACCTCAGTTTGACTTGTTTTAAGGACATTACATCAAAGTTGGAGCAGCCTGTAGTGTACACTCGAAATTGTGTGTTTTTCCACTTTAATTTCGAGTGTAGCTCCAAAGCCAGCCCTCCATGGGTTAATAAATTTGATTTCCAATGATAATTTTTGTGTGATTTTGTTGTCAGCACATTCAACTATGTAAACAACAAAGTATTTAATAAGAATATTTCATTCAATCAGATCTAGGATGTGTTATTTTAGTCTTCCCTTTATTTTTTTGAGCAGTGTATATACACACAGCAGTCATTCTAATAATAAGCATCCAGGATTAGTAACAGGATATAGGCATTAAATACTATGGAATGTTTTTTTGTTAATTGAATTTGATATTTCTAGAATCTATGGTAAATATCTTTTTTGCATGTTCCTAAAATCAACTGCAGTAATCAGCTTTGTATTAGCCTATAGCAGGCATGGAATACTAAAGGTGCATAAACACGTAACGATTTTTTGAACGATTTAACTATAACGACGTTGTTATTGTTCAATCGTTGAAAAATTAGTTCCGTTTCTGAGTTATAACGATGAACGATTATCGTTCATGCGCGTTCCCGTTTGTAGTTCATTCTGACTGACCAACTGAACGATTTTCATTAAGGGAAGTTACAAAAATCGTTTGTAGTTCAAAAAATCGTTCATTACACTTTAAAAAATCTGACGGATAATCTGACAGAAAATCTGACAGAAAATCGTTCATAAAATCGTTGGTAACAAAATCGTTGTGTGTGTATGCACGTTACATTTTGTTATTTACTATTTACTTATTAACAGTTATTTATATAGTGCAGACATGTTCCACAGTGCTTTGCAGTGAATATATGGACAGTGGAGCTTACAATCTATATTTCCTACCACATGTACACAAACACACACACACACAGGTTTAATTTTTGTTGGGAACCAATCAACCTACCAGTATATTTTTGGAAAGTGGGAGGAAACCGCAAAACTCAGAGGAAACCAATGCAAGCACAGGGAGAATATACAAACTCCACACAGTTAGAGCCATGGTGGGAACTGAACTCATGAGGTCAGTTCTGTGAGGCAGTAATACTAACCACTACACCATCCATGCTGCCCAAATGCTACAGTAGATGTTCATTTATTTAATAGAGAAGCCTAGAACTTTTGATGCGCTTCAGACTGTTTTTTTATAATTAATTGTTGCAATTTGTGGATATTTTCAGCTTTTCATGCTCTGGCTCATGTGTGATTGAACCTCCACCTATTCTCTCCTCATATACATCTTTTTCTTACTTCTCCTTCAAGTGGCAGGTAAGATAAACGGTATGTGTTAGGAATCCCGGCAGTCTGGATGCCAATGCTACTATTAACGGCGACGAAATCCCGACGCCGGTTAGAAGCCATCATTCCGACCACCAGGATACAGAAGTGTCAGGGTGTTAGGGGAGGGGGGTAGGTTTAGGATGTGGGGTTAGGGTTAGGTACTAGGGGGAGGGTTAGGTTTAGGCACCGGGGAGGTTAGGGTCAGGTACTAGGGGGGGAGGTTAGGGTTGGGGTAGGGAGAGGGGGAGGGTTAACATACCAATGAACAAGTGTCGGTATGTTAAACCTTTCGAGATCCCGGAATCAGGATTCTAATTGCCGGGATCCCGAGCGCCGGCATCTCATACCGATTCCAGATAAACATATTATACTAACTCCAGGGGTGCAAGATGTTTGTCTTTACAGCTATTTGTTAACTTAAACATCTGGAACCTTATACGGAGGTTGAACAAAAAACCTAAGCGCAAATGTAAAATGCACCCGGGAATGCAGATTTGGCGACAACCTCCCTGGTAATGGGAACACCTCTACTGCCGTGGTAATGGAGACACCTTTTACTGCGAAAGCACAGGTCTCCTGTAACATGGCGCTTGAGCATTGGTACTGGGGACACCTGTACAGCATATGCTCAAATCTCCAGGAAAATGGCCGCCGCACTATTTTCCTGGTGATTTGCGTTGCTACTACAGCTTTGACGTAGGATTCCAGAGAGGTATTAAACATGGGTGCAGTGTATGGTTTGGGCCCCCCTTGACTCAGGGGACCATATACAAGGTTTATACAGAATTGGCCACTTCACCTAACCTGACTTTTAAAATAATGAGACAGCAAAAAACCCTTTTGAAGGAGCCAAACCCTACACAAGCATACATCTCTCAATGCCCCCACGCTCCATATCTCTCTTACTGATTCCTTCATATCTCTCCCATTGCCCCCTCAATATCTCACCCATTGCCCCCTCCATCTCTCTCATTGCCCCTCCATATCTCTCCAATTTCCCCTTCCATATCTCTCATTACCCCCTCCATATCTCTCATTACCCCCTCCATATCTCTCTTATTACCCCCTTCATATCTCTCTTAATGCCCCTCCATAGCTCATATCAACCTCCATAGCTCTCTCACTGCCCCTCCATATCTCTCTCATTGTTCCCTCCATATATCTCTCATTGACCCTCCATGTCTGTCACTGCTCCCTCCATATCTCTCTCATTGCCCCTCCATAGCTCTCTCATTGTGCCTCCATAGTTATCTCATTGCCCCCTCCATTTCTCTCTCATTGCCCCACCATAGTTCTCTAATCCCCTCCATAGCTCTCTCACTGCCCCCTCCATATATTTCTTACAGCAGCCTCCATAGTTCTGTCATTGACCTCCATATCTGTCACTGCTCCATCCATATTTGTCTCATGACCCCCTCCATTGCTCTCTCATTGCCCCCTCCATATCTCTCTCATTGCCCTCCATATATGTCACTGCCCCCTCCATATCTCTCTTATTGCCCCTCCATATCTGTCACTGCTCCCTCCATACCTGTCACTACTCCCTCCATATTTATCTCATTGCCCCCTCCATAGCTCTCTCATTGCCCCCTCCATATCTGTCACTGCGCCCTCCATATCTGTCACTGCTCCCTCCATATCTGTCACTACTCCCTCCATAGCTCTCTCATTTCCCACTCCATATCTGTCACTGCTCCCTCCATATCTGTCACTGCTCTCTCAATATCTGTCACTACTCCCTCCATAGCTCTCTCATTGCCCCCTCCATAGCTCTCTCATTGCCCCTCCATATCTGTGACTACTCTCTCCATAGCACTCTCATTGCCCCCTCCATAGCTATCTCATTGCCCCCTCCATAGCTATCTCATTGCCCCCTCCATAGCTATCTCATTGCCCCCTCCATAGCTATCTCATTGCCCCTTCCATAGCTCTCCCATTGCCCCCTTCATAACTCTCCCATTGCCCCCTCCATAGCTCTCCCATTTCCCCCTCCATAGCTCTGTCATTGCCCCCTCCATCTCTCTCATTGCCCCTCCATATCTCTCCAATTTCCCCTTCCATATCTCTCTCATTACCCCCTCCATATCTCTCTCATTACCCCCTCCATATCTCTCTTATTACCCCATTCATATCTCTCTTAATGCCCCTCCATAGCTCATATTCCCCTCCATAGCTCTCTCTGCCCCTCCATATCTCTCTCATTGTTCCCTCCATATATCTCTCATTGCCCCTCCATATCTGTCACTGCTCCCTCCATATCTCTCTCATTGCCCCTCCATAGCTCTCTCATTGCCCCACCATAGTTCTCTCATCCCCTCCTTAGCTCTCTCACTGCCCCCTCCATATATTTCTTACAGCAGCCTCCATAGTTCTCTCATTGACCTCCATATCTGTCACTGCTCCGTCCATATTTGTCTCATGACCCCCTCCATTGCTCTCTCATTGCCCCCTCCATATCTCTCTCATTGCCCTCCATATATGTCACTACTCCCTCCATATCTCTCTCTTTGCCCTTCCATAGCTCTCTTATCCATCCCCTCCATAGTTCTCTCATCCTCTCCATATCTCTCTTACTGCCCCCTCCATTCCGCTCTCATTACCCCTCCATATCTCTCATTGCCCCCTCAAAATTTCTCTCATTGCCCCTCCATAGCATATAGTCCCCTCCATACTCTCTCACTTCCCCTTTCATATCTATCTCTCTTATTGCCCCTCCATATCTCTCTTATTGCCCCTCCATATCTGTCACTGCTCCCTCCATATTTGTCACTACTCCCTCCATATCTGTCACTACTCCCTCCATAGCTCTCTCATTGCCCCCTCCATAGCTCTCTCATTGCCCCTCCATATCTGTCACTACTCTCTCCATAGCTCTCTCATTGCCCCCTCCATAGCTCTCTCATTGTCCCCTCCATAGCTCTCTCATTGTCCCCTCCATAGCTCTCTCATTGTCCCCTCCATAGCTCTCTCATTGTCCCCTCCATAGCTCTCTCATTGTCCCCTCCATAGCTATCTCATTGCCCCCTCCATAGCTATCTCATTGCCCCCTCCATAGCTATCTCATTTCCCCCTCCATAGCTCTGTAATTTCCCCCTCTGTAGCTCTCTCATTGCCCCTCCATAGCTCTCCCATTGCCCCCTCCATAACTCTCCCATTGCCCCCTCCATAGCTATCTCATTGCCCCTCCATAGCTCTCTCATTGCCCCTCCATATCTGTCACTACTCTCTCCATAGCTCTCTCATTGCCCCCTCCATAGCTCTCTCATTGCCCCCTCCATAGCTCTCTCATTGTCCCCTCCATAGCTATCTCATTGCCCCCTCCATAGCTATCTCATTGCCCCCTCCATAGCTATCTCATTGCCCCCTCCATAGCTATCTCATTGCCCCTTCCATAGCTCTCCCATTTCCCCCTCCATAGCTCTGTAATTTCCCCCTCTGTAGCTCTCCCATTGCCCCCTCCATAGCTCTCCCATTGCCCCCTCCATAGCTCTCCCATTGCCCCCTCCATAGCTCTCCCATTGCCCCCTCCATAACTCTCCCATTGCCCCCTCCATAACTCTCCCATTGCCCCCTCCATAACTCTCTCATTGCCCCCTCCATAGCTCTCTCATTGCCCCCTCCATAGCTCTCTCATTGCCACTTCCATAGCTCTCTCATTGCCCCTCCATATCTCTCCCATTGCCCTCCTTAGCTCTCTCATTGCCCCCTCCATATCTCTCCCATTGCCCTCCATAGCTCTCTCATAGCCCCCTCCATAACTCTCTCATTGCCCCACCATAGCTTTCCCATTGCCCCCTCCATAGCTCTCCCATTGCCCCCTCCATAGCTCTCCCATTGCCCCCTCCATAGCTCTCCCATTGCCCCCTCCATAGCTCTCCCATTTCCCCCTCCATAGCTCTCCCATTTCCCCCTCCATAGCTCTCCCATTTCCCCCTCCATAGCTCTCCCATTGCCCCCTCCATAGCTCTCCCATTGCCCCCTCCATAGCTCTCCCATTGCCCCCTCCATAGCTCTCCCATTGCCCCCTCCATAGCTCTCCCATTGCCCCCTCCATAGCTCTCTCATTGCCCCTCCATGTCCCTCACATTTCCCCCTCCGTAGTTGGAACATAAGGGTATTGCTGGTTGTTGTAGTGCACTGGGTGGCAGGATGGTGTATGCCCCGGTGGCTAGTGGCGCTGTACCCCTTAGGCATAGTGGTGGTGGTATAGGATACTTGCGGTACTCTGTAGGGTTGTTATGACTGGAAGTTTCAGAGGGCACATCTAGTTGCCTTGAATTCTTAGTAGGAAAGACGCACCAGCAGAGCACGCGTGTGGGGCAGTAGCGTATGTTGGAGGTCACACCTGCTGTACCGCGGTTAGGGGCTCTGCTGCTCTATGGATCTACGGCAGAGCACTCCTCATCCAACATTACTGATCACCCCTGACATGTTGAGGCTAGGGGAATTAACGAGACTGGGTGTGCCCGGCTCCCGGTCACTGAGGAGGAGCAGGGATCTACGCGAGTGCTGGGCACACTGCCACAGTGGTGAAACATGGGGGTGTATTGTGAGGTCACTCCCATCCCAGCGAGGCCCCCTTTCAGATGCTTGCTGGGGTTTTACTGGCCACACTGAGTGTCACCCATCTCCCAGTGCCGCCACTGACCAGTGGTGAATCACATATATGGATATTGGCTAAATTGCCAATGGCAAAACCTGTATCCTCCAGCGCACATTTGAAAACACGATGTTAACCCCCCCTTAAAAAATACTTCTTATTAGAAGCAAATATAAAAAAAATAAAATTACATCCACAGTAATAGCTGACTCATTTTTAATTTTGACAGTGTTAAATTACATTGGTAGCATTACAGCCGAGCAGAGCAGGCATAATGCACAATAGAATTTACTAAAACTAATAAAAATAGCACATTCCCCACAGCCTGACTCATGTACGGCACTGGAAAGATTGAGCTGTTTTGTGCAAAATGTTCCTGCAATCATAATTCAATTGCCTCTTCTGTTAGAGCGCAGGAGAAAAATAACCCATATAAACAGGTCCCATTATTCTGGTTTTGAAAATAGCTTGTGTCCAAAATTGCACTGGTAGATACACATAGTAAAATAATAATGTATTGTACCATGTAAATGACATATATATATATATATATATATATATATATATTTAAGTATACTTGTCAACAAAACAGTTCATCCTATCAATTCACAAAGAACTAGTGGGTATATGTACCAACTAATCAGCTCCTAGCTGTCGGTTTTCAAGCACAGCTGATTGGTGAGTACTTTATCTCTCTCCAAGGCTTGATACATATCCCCACCCCCCTAGTGACATCACTCAAGTTAGGACATGTTTCCTCATGCCTCAGTGATGTCACTAGTTCAGGCATGTCAAACATGCAGCCCGAATAGACATTTTCTGCGGCCCCAGAGTGTGGGCTCACATATATATAATATGCGGCCCACACCCCTGCCACGATCGGAGCACAGCTCCGATCGGGCAGTGTTTACTTATCAGGCTGGCAATGCTGGGCCTCTGAAGCGATCAGAAGCCCAGTGACGCAGCGCGCTGATGACGTCACCCGCGTCGTCCACGACGGCGACAAGCGGAGCCTGCGCCTGCCACTCTGGATCTAATTAGATCCAGTCAGTGGCAGCGTCTGCGTGGGATGGCAGACGTCATGTCAGTGTGGACTGGAGCGGTGCCCAGCGGCCGTCATGAAGAAAGGTAAGTACGACAGGTAAGTGGGGTCTGTTCTATCCTGGGAGAGGGCACAGAATAAGGGGCATTACTGGGGGGCACAACATAAGGGGCATTACTGGGGGCACTACTAAGGGCATTACTGGGGGGCTCTGCATAGGGGGCATTACTGGGGGCACAATATAAGGGGCATTACTGGGGGCACTACTAAGGGCATTACTGGGGGCTCTTTATAAAGGGGCATTACTGGGGGCTCTGCATAAGGGGCACAAAATAAGGGGCAATACTAGGGGCTCAGCATAAAGGGTATAACTGGGGACACTACTAGAGGCATTACTGGGGGCTCTGCATAAGGGGCATTACTGGGGCTCTACATAAGGGGCATTACTGGGGTACAACATAAGGGGCATTACTGCTGGCTCTGCATAAGGGGCATTACTGGGGGCACAACATAAGGGGCATTACTGGGGGCACTATTAAGAGCATTACTGGGGCCTCTTTATAAAGGGGCGTTACTGGGGGCTCTGTATAAAGGGCATTACTGGGGGCACTACTAAGGACATTACTGGGGGCTCTGCATAAAGGGGCATTACTGGGGGCTCTGCATAAGGGGCATTACTGGGGCACTGCATAATGGGCACTACTAGGGCACTGCAAAGGGGGCATTGCATAATGGGCATAAATTCAGGGGGTATTGCAAAAGGGGCTCTAATACAGGGTGGAATTGCATAAGGGGCACTACAGGGGGCACTGCACTGGTTTTTATTAATAATAAACCTTTCAAAATTGCATATATGACTTTTTTTGTTGTTGCGGCCCCCATACTCGTAGACCTTGAATATTTGAATATTCGGCCCAGTTGGTATTTTGAGTTTGACATGCCTGCACTAGTTCCTAGTGAATTGATAAGCTAAACATTGGTTAAGTTCACAAATTGGTTGCCTCTTGCTCAGTGGTGGCACTGGGGTTGGTGACATCCTGTTCAGCAAGTAAGACCCCTGTGCGCGCAGAAGCACCCGAAAAGGGGTCATGGCCTCACTGGGAGGGGGTGTGGACTCGTGGCACACCCCCAGGTTAATCACTCTGTGGGCCGTGCCTGGCACTCCTGGGGATGCCAGGATGCCTCCAGAGACTCTCCCTGCACCGCCGGGTCCTCAGTGACCGGGAGCCGGGCGCCGCACTGTGATGTTAGTATGCAGCGCCCAATTGTCACTGAGGAGGAGCCAGCATTTTAGTGTCACCCCCTCAGAGGGTGATAAAAGCTCTACTGTTAGCAAGCTAAATACTATGGACCTGATTCAGACAGCTTTACTAAAATTAAAGGATGTCTTGAAAGAGACATCCTTATTGTACTGTACTTGTTGCCGATGGCGGCTGCAGAACTGATAAGATGCCGCCTCTGCCCTTTCACCTGGTCCGACTTTCAGAGACCTCATCGGGTCTGATCGCTCTGTGGGAGAGATGTATCAAGCCTTTGAGAGAGTGAAGGCCGGTACGCACTAGACGATGTCTAGTGTGTACCAACCTCATAAGTGACGGCACCCAACGTGGTGCCAGCATCGGCAAGTACATATACATTTGCCGGTGCCGGCAGCAATGGTGAGACGTCGGGAGCCATTCTGCATTCGGCAGCATGGCCCTCGTTAACGATGTCGCTGATGACATGAGGGAGCGCACATCGACAGTGACACTGAGGGTACACATTAGATGATGTGCCCGATATGTCGTCCGATCCGGCCGGATCAGACGACATATCGTCTAGTGTGTATCCGGCATTTCAGTGAAGTTGCCCGTAGCAACCAAACAGCTTCTGGGGCCTATTAATCAAAATTAAATGGCCTGGTAACCATGCGGAAACGTCATATTTCAGTTACTGGGCCATTCAGCACACTCCGAACGTTTTCAGAGTTTGCTTCCAGAGAACAAGCGCCATCTTCATGTTCTTGTTCTCCTATGCGCCGCCTCCTTACTACCTCCCCGGTGGTCACGCATGCGTAGCCGGGACGATGGGGAGGAGCTAAGTAACGCAGCTACATCAGTAGCTGCGATACTAACCGAGGGGACAGCTGCTTTTCGGGGCAGCTGTCTCCGCACCGGACCATTGATGAATTGCTCCGGTGTCACGTTTCCCCCACTGCGAGTTGGATACTTAAGTATCGCTCGCAGCGAGATGATTATTTAATCATCGGAGGCCATACGGCCTCCTATGATGAATAGGCCCCTCCATCTGTTATTTATCTAACACAGGGGTTGATTTATTAAGCAGTGAAAAGAGAAGAAAAGAGGACCAGTGGAGAAGTTGCCCATAGCAACCAATAGCCATTACTAAACCAGAGTAGCTATGTCCAACAAAAGGAATGAGGAAATTAAAAGATGAATGAAGGTACATGAAGACAGCAGAGTAATCAGGACAGTTGGAGGTAAGACTTACCCCAATGTCCTAAAGTAGCACTGGACAAAGTACACATCAATTTGATTCCTGTGTACAAACATTACTAGTGTAACTCTCACCTGGTTGTTCCTGTCATTAGTTTTAAAAATCTAAAAGCATTCGGCTACATCTATATAAGGCTAACAGCTCCACAGCAATATAACTAATTATATGGATACAAATAACAATATTATCTTAAATCACAATATAGTATTATAACAGCAGCAAACTATTTTTACAGCTGTACTGTAGTAACTTTCGCACAGGTAGAAATGAAGCCTGGACAGCAATGACCGCGCACATCATTATCTGTATCATAAATCGGTGCATCGGGACTGCGGCCATGCCAGTCAGCCAGGAGAAGGTAATAGTTATTATATTTATTTTACAAAAGTCAAATCTGTGTGTGAGGGACTGAGAAGTGGGATTAGTGTTCGGGGGAGGGCAAAAGGCTTACGTTTTGCCTAGGACGCCAAGAAACCTTGCACCAACCCTGGTTACTGTATTGCAGCGGGGGCCTAATTCAGAGTTATACGGTATTGCACACCACTGCACCAGCCACTGTTACAATGTACATAATTCCCCGAGTTCCTCTCCTGCATGCGGGGTACTGTGCAGTTTCCCACGTCGGAGTGGTAGAATTGCGCGTGGATCTGGGGAATATCAGCTTACTGTGCATTCGCCAAAGTAAGAAATCAGGGGGCGTGCCTGTATGGCGCACCTCCTGTTTAATGTCAGGCTGGAAACGAGCCCGGCACTCCATTAGTAGCTGGGCTGCCCCCTCTCCCTGCACTGGATGGATGCTGCGTGCACATCCATTCAGCTTCTCCAGAGTCCGGCACCACGGGTAGAACAGCAGGACAATGCCCGAAAAACAGAACTGTCCTGCCGAAATCCGGATGGTTGTGTGGTACCCCCATAGTTATGGGGTTACCTCTTTAACTAGTTAGGGGATATAGTTACCCTGCAAGTCCCTGTCAGTTTTTTTTATAAGATCATATAGCACCATTGGTCCCATAGGATAATACAGTGAACTTTTGCTGACCTTTCTCCCTCGGACCTTACTGAGCATGTGCAGACAGGGAGGTAAAAAGTGCCCCTTGGTCAGCAACCCATTTTCGGAGGGAAAATCCTGCCCCATTGATTGGTAGCCTGGGTGTCCAGGCAGAGATCCCTGTAGGCGGCCTGTTGCTGGGTTCCCCCTGTCCACTCAAAAGTCTGGGAGGAATTTCTGAAAAAGGGATTGTCTGTGAGGTGTTTCTGTGGAGTGTCCCTGGGGTCTGTACAAATATAAGGGTACAGTAACCCCTCTTATGTTACCCTGGATTACAAATACTGCACCTGGTATGCTGTCTGTAAGGAGTTGCTGTGGACTGCCCTTGAATCTGTAAAAATAGGGGTGCGATACCCCTTTTGTTTGCCCTGGATTACAATTACCAGACTTCACATTAGCCTGGAAGGCTACCTATCTATCCTGCCAGGAGAGGTGCTCTGATGCTGGATGTGAGTCCCTGGAGGAAGCTTGCCTGGGGATTTGCATAGAGCGCCCTGCTTTGGAAGAAGCCCCCTCTGAATAAAGGACTGCCTTCCTAAGTGCCTGTTATCAGGAGGCGCCGCATATGGAAGTCTGTGCATGCTGGGAGAGAAGAGGAGCTGCCTGGGAAGGAGGTCTCATCGCTCCATCATCGCAGATGAAGCACCAACTGAGGAAAAGGTCCCGCCAGTGACGAAAACCCTACTGGCACCTGCACGGGCAGAAGAAAAGACAGCCCCAGAGGAAGAGTGCTTCAGGACCCCTCCTGCTGCTGTGTTTCTTTGTTTGCTGGACAGAGCTCCTGTGGAAAGGGATTTTGCACCTATTGCTCCTTGTAAAATACCTGCCGGAAGTCTGCAGCTGGGAGCTCCAGTGTGGTGCTGTGCATCCCAGAGTTGCCCTGGACATCGTGGGAGGCTGAACAGCCACTGCCAGGGATGAGATCTAACCAGAACCTCCCTATACTCTGTCCCTCCACAGCTCCTATCTTCCCTCCATTAAGGCCCTGCCCCTCTGTACACCTATCCTATCTGGGTCCCCTGGATCTATTGCATTATCCTTTACCTTAGGGCTAACCCTGATTAGGCTGGGAGACTAGGTTTTGTATAAAAGCTGGGACCGGGGTTTAGTCTCCCACACAACTGGGTCTAGAAAGGGGTCATAGTGTCTTAAATTAGGTAAAGTGTGTGTAGTGATGAAATAGGGGGGAAGTAAAAGATAGGTCACCCATCTTTTCCCCAAGAATTGTATTGGTGGTCATTTTTTTTCATGTGAACCTCTGGCTCATGTCCAGGAGGGGACCTGCCTTATGGGTGTCGGCTCATGTCCGATGCCACTGTGGGTGATGTATAAAGGATTTTATGTCTAGCTTTAAACTAAATGTAATGCCATGTGATATGTATTTGGCTCTGTTTACTGTTTGACTCGTGTGTTAGCTAAAGTGGTTGATAGTGGCCCTCCGCGGCCCTTTATCTGTTATAGCACTCTGTAAAGCTGTTCACTGCTCGCTGTGTTATTATTGTCAATGCTGATTAATATTTTGCTTGCATCAAATGTTTGAATATTTCCTGGTGTTAATGTAAATTGTCTCTTATACACTGTTTGGCCCGGTATCCATTTCAAGGTCCATTCATGCTGATGTAATGTATATTACTTATGCTGTTATCTCATTAGCAAAAGGTGTATGTTTACTGTGAATCTGTTACCTTGTCAATTTCCATAATGTAATGTACATTACTTGTTTATTTAGCCCTGTGTAACCCCGTCTGGCAATTCTGGTGGTAGTAATTTGTGGCATAGGCGTTTTGGTAAACTGTGTTACATTACAGCTGCCGGTGAACTACTGCTATCAACATAGCCTCAGTGTTGTCCTTATTTGTCTCAAGGGCCAAAGACTGTGTAAATTATTGTAATTTGCCGTTGAACTACTGCTACCAGCATAGTCTCAGTTGTCCCTATTTTCTCAAGGCTCAAAGAGTGTGTTAAATTATTGCAAGTTGCCGGTGAACTACTGCTACCAGCATAGCCTCATTGTATCCCTATTTTCGAAAGGCTCAAGGACTGTGTTACATTATTGCAAGTTGCCGGTGAAATACTGCTACCAGCATAGTCTCAGTGTATCCCTATTTGCTCAAGGAGTGTGTTAAATTATTGGAAGTTGCCGGTGAACTACTGCTACCAGCATAGCCTCAGTGTGATCCCTATTTTCTCAAGGCTCAAGGACTGTGTTACATTATTGCAAGTTGCCGGTGAACTGCTACCAGCATAGCCTCAGTGTAGTCCCTATTTTCTCAAGGCTCAAAGAGTGTGTTAAATTATTGCAAAGTTGCCGGTGAATTACTGCTATCTGCATAAACTGTTAGCTGTTTTCAGCTGGAGAACTACAAGTTCAAGCTTGGCCTGCATGTGTTTTCCCACGTTTTTTTAGCAAAAGTTGAAGCAGTAGCACGAACTGTATATCAAAGCTATAGCCTGCTGGTGCATTACTGACCCAAACTCCACCTGCAGGTTTCAAGTACTGATCTTTCTTTTGCTTGGAGTTAAAGTAAAGTTCTGCAGATACTGTGGTTATTGTTGTTTACACTCGCTTGCCAGCTGGGGTCACCGGTAGAGGACAGGGAGGTAATAAGCAAAGATCTTGATATTAAGAAGTGTCATTTATTTCTTTTAATCTGTGAATGGTAACATTTCCTGTGTCAAGTGTTATTCTTTGATTGGTTACAATAAAATTGTGTTGTACCTTCCTTTCGGTCAGGTCACTGCATCTGCAAAAACAAAAGGGAACATTAGCAAACTTGCCTCTCCGTCACGGTGTGTCCTATATAAGCTACGAAGAACTCGGCCACCTAAGCATTTCTAAACACACCTGAACCCGGTGCTAGTGGTACACCAGTCAGTACATCACATACATTTTTGGCGTCCACGAACAGGATCAGAGATTCCAGGCAAGTTAATCCCTACAGACACAATGTGTAAGGAAAAGGCCACAAGTAGTTGCGACACCAAGGAAGGAGCGAAGAATTTAACACCAATAACCATGCCGTATTACTTCGGAGCACCCTGGCTGCCATGTTACTCGGGAGAAACAGACAATAAAGAAACTGGGAATTTGAAATAGTTCAAATCTAAATGAAGTCAATGTTTAAATTATATTCTCTAACAGATGGTCAGAAAGTGGAAGTACTGAAAGGGCAATTGAAAGGCCCAGCTCTAAGAGAAGTTAACTCCTGGCCGGATCGTGAGCAAAAGACCGTGGAACAGATCTTTGAGTGATTGACAACTATTTTTGAAATAAAAACTATTTCAGAATTAAAAATGCGCTTTTATGCACGAACGCAACAATACGGAGAATCATTAAATGACTTTGCCCTCAGCCTACAAGAGGCACTGAAAGCCATCCAACAATTAGATGATGATGAAATCCGGGATGTTGATAAAACACTAACAGAGCAGTTTATTGAAGGAGTCAGGGGGGAAACAGCCAAAACCCAACTCAAGATGCTACAGAGACAAACTCCGGATGAGACATTTCTGGATTTTAAGGAGAATGCAATTAAAATTCTAGGCTTAAACATCGGAAAAGAAAATCAAATGCCAAATGCATCTGCGGATCGGATTGATCAGAGTGTTCGAAAAACTCCAGGAGACTCAATTGAGATGTTAAGCAAGCAAATAGCTGAACTTACGTGGGAGATGAAGTTTTGGAAAGAAAAACAACAGGAATCTCAAGGAAATTGGAGATCAGAGCAACAAGGAAATTGGAGAGCGACACGTCAGCCATACAGGGATAATTGGTGTAACCCAGAAAGGGCAGGGCGCGATGACCCACCGACCAGGTCAACCAACAAGGGCGTCCCATATGCCAAAGGTATTTACAAAGCGGATATGTTGAAAGGCAATGCCAATCGGAGGTGTTAAACTCTGAAGTCCTGAGGCCAAGGACCAACCCTCAGGAAGAACAGAGACAATAGGTCCACTCTTGGTAGAAGGACAATCCAGATCCACAAATCCACGCAAGAATATATCCACAAGCGCAAGAAGAATGCTGGGTCAGGTCTTGTGGTTTAATGTACAACGCGGATATAGTTTTATAAACCCAAATAACCTCACGTTGGATGTGTTTGTGCACTTCACGGCCATTTAGAAGGAAAACCCCAAGAACTACCTGCGCAGTGTGGGGGATGGAGAGATGGTTGAGTTTGAAATTGCGATTGGAGAGAAAGGTGCTACAGCCATAAATGTGACTGGTCCTGGAGGTGTTCCCGTACAAGGCAGCCGATATGCAGTTCGTCGCAACAGGCGATATCCTACTAACAGAGTGCATCACACAAACGGAGGTCGAACAGAAGAAGCTACCATGTTCCAACGCAGTCACAGGAACATCCATCACAAGACCCTGGTGTTCCTATTCCCATAGAAATTAAGGAAGTTGAGAAGATAGACAAAGGGGTTGGAACAGATATTGTGTGGTTCAGAGTAGAAAACCTGGTGAACAACTTAGATGTGGAACTGGACGAGCAGGAGGATGTAGTGCTTGACCTAAAAAAGGAGCAATACAGTGAGACAGATCGACTGCTTCCCTGCCAAGAGCCAATGCATGACAACGAATTGAGGGTGAATGACAGAGATGCTGGTATGGCCTCGTGCAAACAACCTGAATTTCTGACCAAAGACCAAGAAAAAGGTCCAGATAAGGTAGCTGGCTCACTTGTGACAGAGAGGTCAAGTTTCCCTGCAGACCCGACCATTAGCAATACAATGGATGTGCTACTGCTCACAGACTTTCCAGTAACGTGGAAGAGTGTCGACACTCAGGTCCCCAAGTAGACAACTCTTGAAACCGTGACAGGAGAAGAGGGACTCAGGCCCTCATTCAGAGCCGTACGCTCTGAGCAGAGCGCACGCTCTGAATGAGGGCAGTCCTCCATAACTATGGAGCGTCCTCCTGGACGCTCGTATAGCTGTGGGTCACCACCCACAGCCTATACGAGCATGCAGTTTGATGGCCGCGATGGTCTTGACCATCGCGACCATCGAAACTGCGAGCCGGAGCCTACGGTTGAGGTTTTCAACCGCAAGGCCCGGAGTGATTTTGGCTCTATCAGAGCCAAAATCACTCCCACTGACATCACTAGTGATGTCAGTGGGCCGGCTTCTGACGGTAGGCGTTCCCTTAGGAACGCCCCCGCCAGGGAGGCACACCCCCGGCATGCCCACCAAAGGGGGCGTGCTGTCAATCAACATCGACAGCACGCCCCCTTTGATCAGACACAACGAGCGAAGGAAAGTCCTTCGCTCGTCGCGTCTGGCGCACGACGGAGCTCTCTCCGTCGTGCGCATGCTCAGTGCAGAACATCGACCAACTTGCGAGCGGACAGCCGCTCGCGAGTGGGTCTGAATCAGGCCCTCAGACGTTCCGAGAGAAGCACTAGGGGTATTCTTCCTATAAGATTCAGGGAATAGAGAATAATCGATAATGCAAAATGTGACTAAAGGGTTTTATTGAAAAAATGCTATGCTAAGATTAACTGAGTAACTATTGTCATCTTGAATGGATTTACTATCTTGCGTATAGTTTAATGTAATGTGAAAAAGAGTTGTACCCAGCCCTAGAGTTCTGTTACAGATACTTGTAGGGAGTTGATTGTTACATTGTATATGTTTCACTATTTATCATTGCAATGAACTCTGGGTGTTAGATACAATGTTGTTAATATTTAGGAAAGGCTGTAGGGCCTTACTAGATCAGAATACGTGAGAACACATTATTTTAGGGGGGAGAAGTGTGTGGTACCCCCATAATTATGGGGTTACCCCTTTAACTAGTTAGGGGATATAGTTACCCTGCAAGTCCCTGTCAGTTTTTTTTTTATAAGATCATATAGCACCATTAGTCCCATAGGATAATACAGTGAACTTTTGCTGACCTTTCTCCCTCGGACCTTACTGAGCATGTGCAGACAGGGAGGTAAAAAGTGCCCCTTGGTCAGCAACCCATTTTCGGAGGGAAAATCCTGCCCCATGGATTGGTAGCCTGGGTGTCCAGGCAGAGATCCCTGTAGGCGGCCTGTTGCTGGGTTTCCCCTGTCCACTCATAGATGCCAGACAGACAGGGAGGAGAATATGGGAGAGCTTATAAAATACCTTCCTCAGGGCTGTCAGAGTTGAGTCTGGGAGGAATTTCTGAAAAAGGGATTGTCTGTGAGGTGTTTCTGTGGAGTGTCCCTGGATCTGTACAAATATAGGGGTGCAGTAACCCCTCTTATGTTACCCTGAATTACAAATACTGCACCTGGTATGCTGTCTGTAATGAGTTGCTGTGGAGTGCCCTTGGATCTGTAAAAATAGGGGTGCGATACCCCTTTTTGTTTGCCCTGGATTACAATTACCAGACTTCACATTAGCCTGGAAGGCTACCTATCTATCCTACCAGGAGAGGTGCTCTGATGCTGGATGTGAGTCCCTGGAGAAAGTTTGCCTGGTGATTTGCATAGAGCGCCCTGCTTTGGAAGAAGCCCCCTCTGAATAAAGGACTGCCTTCCTAAGTGCCTGTTATCAGGAGGCGCCGCATATGGAAGTCTGTGCATGCTGGGAGAGAAGAGGAGCTGCCTGGGAAGGAGGTCTCATCGCTCCATCATCGCAGATGAAGCACCAACTGAGGAAAAGGTCCCGCCAGTGACGAAAACCCTACTGGCACCTGCACGGGCAGAAGAAAAGACAGCCCCAGAGGAAGAGTGCTTCAGGACCCCTCCTGCTGCTGTGTTTCTTTGTTTGCTGGACAGAGCTCCTGTGAAAAGGGATTTTGCACCTATTGCTCCTTGTAAAATACCTGCCGGAAGTCTGCAGCAGGGAGCTCCAGTGTGGTGCTGTGCATCCCAGAGTTGCCCTGGACATCGTGGGAGGCTGAACAGCCACTGCCAGGGGTGAGATCATACCAGAACCTTCCTATACTCTGTCCCTCCACAGCTCCTATCTTCCCTCCATTAAGGCCCTGCCCCTCTGTACACCTATCCTATCTGGGTCCCCTGGGTCTATTGCATTATCCTTTACCTTGTGGCTAACCATGATTAGGCTGGGAGACTAGGTTTTGTATAAAAGCTGGGACCGGGGTTTAGTCTCCCACACAACTGGGTCTAGAAAGGAGTCATAGGCCCTCATTCAGAGCCACTCGCTAGCGGCAGTACGCTCGTTCCGAGCGATGTTCGCACATCTGCGCATGCGTACGGTTTTTAGTACGCATGCGCGAACCAGTCAGTGCGGCCGAAAATCGTTGGTACGCAATATAGCGAGGGCCTGCTATTTTGAGTGACAGAATGAGGCATATGTGGGTGGTAACAGGGGAAGGTGCTTGAAAACGGGGAGTGGAGATCCGAACGCAGGCGTGCTTAAAGGTCAAAACGGGCGTTTTAAGGGAGTGCATAATTAATACAGCAGCGTCATTGACCACGTCACTTGGTTTTTTTTAACTCAGAACTGCTCGCAAAATAGCGGTTGAAAACACCAACCACAAGAATAGCGAGCAGTTCATACGATGTACTCGATTAATCTAATAAATAGCGGACATGACGTATGGTGCGTGCGGCCAGGGGGCGTTTTTATCAAAAAAACGAGCGTATGTTTTGCTCGCTCGTTCAGACTTAGAGGTGGGAACAGACTGCAATTTGCGAACGGATCATTTGAATAGCCACCCCTTGTTTTTGAACGAACGACCACAAATAGCGAACGGCTCTGAATCAGGCCCATAGTGTCTTAAATTAGGTAAAGTGTGTGTAGTTATGAAATAGGGGGGAAGTAAAAGATAGGTCACCCCCTCTTTTCCCCAAGAATTGTATTGGTGGTCATTTTCTTTCCTGTGAACCTCTGGCTCATGTCCAGGAGGGGACCTGCCTTATGGGTGTCGGCTCATGTCCGATGCCACTGTGTGTGATGTATAAAGGATTTTATGTCTAGCTTTAAACTAAATGTAATGCCATGTGATATGTATTTGGCTCTGTTTACTGTTTGACTCGTGTGTTAGCTAAAGTGGTTGATAGTGGCCCTCCGCGGCCCTTTATCTGTTATAGCACTCTGTAAAGCTGTTCACTGCTCGCTGTGTTATTATTGTCAATGCTGATTAATATTTTGCTTGCATCAAATGTTTGAATATTTCCTGGTGTTAATGTAAATTGTCTCTTATACACTGTTTGGCCCAGTATCCATTTCAAGGTCCATTCATGCTGATGTAATGTATATTACTTGTGCTGTTATCTCATTAGCAAAAGGTGTATGTTTACTGTGAATCTGTTACCTTGTCAATTTCCATAATGTAATGTACATTACTTGTTTATTTAGCTCTGTGTAACCCCGTCTGGCAATTCTGGTGGTAGTAATTTGTGGCATAGGCGTTTTGGTAAACTGTGTTACATTACAGCTGCCGGTGAACTACTGCTATCAGCATAGCCTCAGTGTTGTCCTTATTTTTCTCAAGGATCAGAGACTGTGTTACATTATTGCTGCTGGTGAACTACTGCTATCAACATAGCCTCAGTGTTGTCCTTATTTGTCTCAAGGGCCAAAGACTGTGTAAATTATTGTAATTTGCCGTTGAACTACTGCTACCAGCATAGTCTCAGTTGTCCCTATTTTCTCAAGGCTCAAAGAGTGTGTTAAATTATTGCAAGTTGCCGGTGAACTACTGCTACCAGCATAGCCTCATTGTATCCCTATTTTCGAAAGGCTCAAGAAGTGTGTTAAATTATTGCAAGTTGCAGGTGAACTACTGCTACCAGCATAGCCTCAGTGTGATCCCTATTTTCTCAAGGCTCAAGGATTGTGTTACATTATTGCAAGTTGCCGGTGAACTACTGCTACCAGCATAGACTCAGTGTAGTCCCTATTTTCTCAAGGCTCAAAGAGTGTGTTAAATTATTGCAAAGTTGCCGGTGAATTACTGCTATCTGCATAAACTGTTAGCCGTTTTCAGCTGGAGAACTACAAGTTCAAGCTTGGCCTGCATGTGTTTTCCCACGTTTTTTTTAGCAAAAGTTGAAGCAGTAGCACGGACTGTATATCAAAGCTATAGCCTGCTGGTGCATTACTGACCCAAACTCGACCTGCAGGTTTCAAGTACTGATCTTTCTTTTGCTTGGAGTTAAAGTAAAGTTTGCAGATACTGTGGTTCTTGTTGTTTACACTCGCTTGCCAGCTGGGGTCACCGGTAGAGGACAGGGAGGTAATAAGCAAAGATCTTGATATTAAGAAGTGTCATTTATTTCTTTTAATCTGTGAATGGTAACATTTCCTGTGTCAAGTGTTATTCTTTGATTGGTTACAATAAAATTGTGTTGTACCTTCCTTTCGGTCTGGTCACTGTGTCTGCAAAAACAAAAGGGAACATTAGCAAACTTGCCTCTCTGTCACGGTGTGTCCTATATAAGCTACGAAGAACTCGGCCACCTAAGCATTTCTAAACACACCTGAACCCGGTGCTATTGGTACACCAGTCAGTACATCACAGTTGGGAGGGGTGCTCCCTCTATAGGGTGGCACCCCTGTTCGAACACACTGGTAGAACGCCCCAAGAGCCGGCCCTGCACAGACACGGCAGAGCTTCAGCATCAGTTACGGGTGGATCTCCATCGGTTACGGGTGGATCTCCATCGGCTACGGGTGGATTCTCGCGCTGACATAAAGAAGCAAGTAGCCAGACGCGGATTTATGCAACTCACAATCGGGCCCATTAACTCAGATGAAAGGAAAAGAGGCTTTTGCATCTATGGCCTTTGCCCTCTCATCGGTCATGAAAAATAAAGGCGAAATCTGCTTCTATAAGAAGCCGTTATGGTTTTGATAATAAAAATTCCCCTATGTACCCCTCTGTTCATTTATTTGCTTTCTGTATCTGTAGCTGATTGTATTTAATTTGTATTTCTGTCTGTATTTGCTTACATTTTGAATTGAAAATGTGATTTTTGCATTTATAACTGTCAAGACACTATTATCTCTTTTGTATATCACACTAAATTGTATCACTATATGTGTACAAATAGCGTCATGCAACTGTAGCATTTACTAGAAACAGTATCAAATTAATCTCTACCAAGGACGTGCTGTGAGGTCCGTGGATGGGGAGGCCCTGGCTAGTTTCTGGGTCAGATTTTAACACACATATATGAACCTGCCCCTTCACACAAATGCCCCCCCCCTCTCCCACGCACACACAGATTCCCCTCACACATATCTCCCACTAGCACATAAGATCCCACCTAGCACAAAAGTTTCCACACACACACACACACACACACACACACACACACACACACATCTCCTAGCAGTGGACCCTCACCTTTTTCTCCCTTGTGTGTTTCCTCTGTATGGATATCCCAATGCTGCTGCTGCCTGAGTACTTCCTGGACTTGTCACCTGATCATCAGAGGTGTCCATAAGAGCTCAAAGCACGCCCCATCTCAGTGAGGCATGCCCCCATTAGCTCTTTTTCTCTGTGTTTTATTGGCTGCTTCGTGGCCCAGCCCCCCAGCTCCAGGCAGTGTATGAGCTAGCAGAGATGAGGCTGAGCTCTTACTGCCTCATCTCTCATCTCCCTCTGTATTTCCAGGGAGTGCTACAATTTTGTTGAATTTTGCCTATAAAAACGATTAGATTAATACAAAGAAGATATTTTTAAGTTATACATATCTTCTTTGTCTTATTTTCATCATTTTTATAGGGAAAAACTCTGCAGTATGACAGTGGAGGCCACTGACTGCACGTCCATGATCTCTACATTATTGTGGAGCGAATACACACACGTTTATGCCTGACGTATGGTGCATATGCTACTGTTTTTTGAGTGGGACCACTCTCCTAGAACTGCTGGGAGACTCCCGAGTTTGAAGGGGAGTCTTCCAACTCCTGGGAAGGTGGGCCAATCTCCCGCACCCTCCGCTTACCCCCTGGCCCCTAGTGAAGGAGCAGTGATGACGAGATATGCTATCGAATTGTATCGAATTGTATCATCACAGCAGTGCCCCCAGTGACGCAAAGCCAGGGATCTTGTCAAATTGTCACATGTGACTTGATGACATGATTCGTGCCATCCCTATTCCATCACACCGTCCTGGACCATCCTTCTCCTGAAAACTCCTACAGAGAATCTTGCTAAAGTTGGCAAGTATCAGGTATGCTTTTTCATACATGCATCTTTTCCTACATATTTAATAAGCAAATGTGTACAACCGTAAATGAGCCCCATTGAATACACTTTATTGCACAAATAAAATAGTGGCCCTCATTCAGAGCCGCACGTTACCAACAGTACGCTCGTTGCGTTCCGATGTTGACTAACCGCGCATGCGTACGGCAGATTGCAAGCTTTTTTTCTCTCGTTCCTAAAATAGCGTACAGGAAGTGACATGTCAAATGTGATTGACAGAATAGGGCGTTTTTGGGTGTTGACGGGGTGGAGATGGAAAAACGCAGGCGTGGCGAGGCGTTTTTGGGGCGTACATACATTAGCAGATGCGAACGTCAAATGTGTTCGGACCGTCACATACGTCACTGGAACATCCTCTTTCCCTTCAAAATGCTCGCACAGTTTAGGGTCTGGATTACTCGACCACATTGGCGATGGCCTTCTCCTCCGGCCTGGGACTCCATGATGTTGCAGCGATTAATCGCGGGTGGTCACAAAAGCAATTAGTGTTGTATTGAAAACCGGCTTGGTATGTGTTTGGAAAGCAGTTTATTGGGATAGCACAAAACCGTACGCAGGTGGAAATCATACCTGCTAACGTCAGGATTACACAATCAATTGGCGTACATTTTTGGGGGGTTTTTTTGGCCTCAATTTGTTGTTTATGGCCTATTGTGACAATAATGTCATCATGTTTTAATTAGCTCCCCTTTTTTTTATTAATGTGGAATTTGCATCGTTATGTGATTTTTTTAAACGTTCCTTCAAGAGGCCTTTTTTTTAAAAAAATGAAATGGTTTTTGGTGTCCTTTTTTGCCTTTAGGGCCAGGATTAAATGTAACCCATTTGTACAATAATGTCACAATACAATGTCAGATTTTTAACATAAATTTATTGTTTAAACACAAACCAATTGGGCTAATATTTTGTTTTGTTTTTTTCTGGCAAAGATACTTTTTATCAAAAATAAATAATCAATAACTGCTAACATAAACGTACAAAAATAAATTAAAAACATTTCACAAGAAAGGAGAGGGAAGTTTTGACCAGAAAGGAATATGAGCCAAGCACAGAAGGAGTGTGGGAAAAGTCGCCATTGCTGTCACCGTTTTTTCGCACGTTTGGATGGGGGAGGGTGGGCGCCAGACCGGGTCCGGGATGCCATCGGGCTGGCCTGTCCAGAGGCAGATGTTGTGGCCTCTGGACTAGGCACAGGGCTAGGCACATTTGGAGGATTGGCTGATGTTGTGCCAGAGGTGGAGGATCCTGATGTTCCGGCAGGAAGGGAGGTCGGCTCCACCATGTGCTGGCGAACGAGCTGCTCCAGGGCATCGGCGATGCGGATGTTGGCCCTGGTATTTTCCGCCAGGGCCTGACCAATGGTCACGTTGGCCACAGCATTTTGCTCCAGGGCCTCAGCCACCTGTATCAGACTGGCGTCCATCCTCTGCAGAATCTCCGTATGGAAATCCGATTTGAAATTGAGTTCTGTGAGGAGGCCCACTGCCTGCGAGGGGGCACGCCCTGGACTGGCTTCTGCAGGGTCCTCAGCCGGATGTACTGGTTCCTCCCCTGCAGAGCCAGCAGAAATTCTGCGGCCAAGGCTTCCCTCTGGAGCAGACTCATCCGCCTGTGTCTCTGTTGGAAAAATGAGAAAAGAGTCACATTAGAATCTACATATTGGCACAATAGCATTTCAGAGTTGGTGACATCACAATACTTACCTGGGCCAACATGAGGAGCCGCAAAGTCTGGCATGTCCGTATCCATGTTGGACACGCCAAACACCTCCACAGGCTGCACACACCCCTGTGCCAGCTCTTCTAAATCCGTCAACTCCAATGACACAGGGGTGGGACCCCCACCTGTCCCACTTGCATGCCTAGCCCTGTCCGCAAGTTTTTGCTTTAGGCGATATTTGAAGTCGCCCCATCTGTGGGGAAAAATGGAAGCCATTATCCTTTGGTTTAAAATGGGGTTTGTTTTTAGGGGGGGCAAGGGTTTACTTACCGCCGTTTGACATCCCGGGCTAGACGGACATAATCACCCACTCTACTGACAGCAACGGCTACCTCTTCCCACATTCTCCACTTCTGGCTTAGACTCATATTCCTGTCTGCCTGTGGCAGGATGTCCACACACTTCTGGATCAAAACCTCCATCTCCTTTCTTGTGAAATGTGGCTGCCTTTTTTTTTGCCCGCTTTGGCCGGAATACTGGGCCCAGCAGCCTCTTCCATGTCATCCTCCTCACCTATTTGTGTAAATTTACAGAATTCACCAAATCACAACTTGCCTAATCTTATGTTTCAAATTAATCGTTGATAGAAAATGCATGAAAGACTTACCGCCTGACTCTTGGCCATTTTTTCCCTGGTCTGTCGCCATGTCTGAGGTCCAAACAAGAAATACACCAGAATTTGAATGTGTTTTCGTGACGTATTTATACATGCGTCCTTATTTTGCGGCCGCATCATTGATTGTGCGGCCCTATGATCCCTCCTTAATTTGTGCGGGAAACGAAACACTATTTATGGCTTGGTGTGTCTCAAGTCGAGGTGGCGTTTTTGGATTGTTGGAGGTTATCTTGGCTGGAGTTTATTGATTGCGTAGAAAGGAGTTGGCGGTTGGAGATTCTTTTGTTGGTTAGATTTGCGTTTTTTTTTCCGTTATCTTTGTTGGTTTATATTTTTGGGACCTCGTTTCTTGATTTGGTAAGTTTTGTGAAGTCTAACTTTTGTTCAGTTGTTGTTTCATTGTGTTTCGTATATTTTGTAATTTTTGGATCCCTAATTTTTTCTATTTTAGATTTTGTTTATTTTCGACCCCAAAGACCTTTTGATTTTGCATCTTAGATATTTGCTCTTGGTAAGTCCATTTTTTATCTTGTATTAGCGAATTAATTAGCGCATTTTTAGTAGTTACTCTTGTGACTTGGATTAGCGAACTAATTAGCGCATTTTTAGTAGTTACTCTTGTGACTTGTATTAGCGAACTAATTAGCGCATTTTTAGTAGTTACTCTTGTGACTTGTATTAGCGAACTAATTAGCGCATTTTAAACAGCTTAATAATCATTCTAACTTTTTGGTGGTTTATCTTTCGCTTTTTGAGCCAACATTTTGACCCGTTTTGATGTACTGTGTTAAATGTCGCTTTGCGGTTTTGCTAAATGGGTGTTTGGCATATTTTAACTTTGGTCTAGCACAAAATTTTTAAACAAAAATGCACAGAGTGAAATGTGTCAAGTAATTTTGGTGTTTATTTTCAGTTTGGACGTATCATGACAATACCCCGGCATGTAAGCAGCAATGGATGGTATCATCAAGCTAAGTTGTTTTAATATAATTTTGGGGTGGGTCAAAAGCCTTACTTTGAAATCTTTGAATTTCAGGTTGATCTGGGGCGGATTGTTCTGGCCATGCTCCCGGAAGCCGACCAACCTCAATCTCATCCCAGGCGTAGGCATCGTAGGCATGCAAGGCCCCAGATATTTCGAACACGTGTCACCCTTTTTGGAATGCCCGATGATGAGGTTTTAAGACGCTACCGTCTACCTCCCAAAATCATCATAGACACTCTCTGATTAATAGAAAGTGATCTTGAGCGGCAAATTGACAGTCCAACAGCAATACCACCACTGACGCAATTTATGGCGGTGTTACATTTCTGTGCCTCAGGATCGTTTCAAACAACGGTGGGAATAGTGGCGGGCATCTCCCAATCCTCCTTTTTTCCCGGATCCTGAGGGCAGTGATGGAGGCACTTTTCAAGCACCTCCATCATTTTATTCAAATGCCTTTGGATATGGGTGCCCTTAGTGTGGCCAAGGCCAATTTTTACCAAATAGCTGGCTTCCCACACATCATAGGGGTTGTGGATGGTACTCACATACCACTTCAGCCTCCAGCACGGCTGGAGCCAATATTTAGAAACAGGAAACACTATCACTCCCTGAATGTAATGGTGGTATGTGATGCCTCCCTCCAGATCCTGTCCCTGAATGCTAAATTACCAGGAAGTGCACATGACTCCTTCATCATCCGGCAATCAGGGATATGGCAGAAATTAACCAACCTACAAGCTGGTGATGCGTGGCTTCTGGGTAAGTGGAGACCTTTAGTACATAACAATGTTAAGCTTGATACACAGTGTTCCTGATGTTGTCTCTTATTTTTCACAGGAGACAGTGGATACCCTTGCATGTCCTGGCTGCTCACTCCTTATTTGGCTCCCACACCAGGCCCACAAAGTGAGTATAATTCCGCACTTACAGCCACCAGGCAAGTGGTGGAGCGCTGTATCGGCCTTTTAAAAGGCCGATTCAGATGCCTCCACCGCTCTGGTGGCGAGCTCATGTATTTGCCGGATATGGTTTCGAAAATTGTGGTCCTGTGTGGGATATTTCACAACATCGCCATAAGGAGTGGTGTCCCAATGCAGCCAGAGGATGCCTTACCTGAGGATGCCCCCCCCCCGAGGTTGGTCGGAGGTCAGTATGTGGGGGGGCCATACGCGATGATGTGGTGGCCAGATTTTTTAGGTAAGTTTGACCAAAACTACAGTGTTTATACCTAATGTGTTTGTGTTTGTTTGCGAACATCTAATTTATTTTTATTTTTTTCACCATCTTCTGTTTGTTCACATAATCTTTGCCACTCCAACGCTCACTACTTCCTGCTACCCTTACCAAACCTGGATCTGGTGATTTTGGGCATATATTCTGGAACCCATATCGCAACGCCATGTTTGTGGAATCATGTTGGCATGGTCCTTCGTCAACCAGTTCTTGATTCTTTTTTTTATTTAAATATTTTATTTGTATGTGTTGTATTTGAGATTATCACTGTTTTTTTTTTTTTTGGGAGTGACCACTTTGATTTCTCATTTATGTTGTGAATAAATGTTTGGAGAGTGAAATGGTCTTCCTTTTTTTGGACGTTAACAGCAAGTGTAACCAGGTTAACACACCTTACATTTGACTAAGGGGTAATCCAGTACTGACACCAGTTGATGTAAACTGAAATATGTTTTCAGGTTCCCAACCCACACCAAAAGGAAGCCTGTCCAAACCTTTGGATTTTGAAGATTGGCCTAAGCAGCTTGCACACCAACTAGGAACCTGTAAAATGTCGAAATATCTAATTGACACTACACCCAAAAAGGGAAATGACATTGTTACTGTTATGTGTTTCTTGTGGCTGTTTAACATACAAATACAAAACACAATCTAACTTTTAAAAAAGGGAAATCCTTGCAGGAACAGTCTACTTATGTCAGGGAAAACTATTTTTGTTTTGGAAAAAAAGAATGAGCCAGAACGTATATTAGAACAAAAAAATTTATTTAGAAAACGAAAATAAACAAAAAAAACTACTGGCGAAGGATGCCAGACAGCCGGTCAAGGCCCACAAGAATGCCAATGACATGTTGGCGCATCTGGCCAACACATTCGTCCACCTCTTGTCGACGCCTCTGTTCCTCTGTGGGTGAGAAAAGTGTGTGGATTAATCAAACAATAGGGAATCCACATTAAAAAAACAAAAACACAACGAAATCACTCCTAAACCTAAAAAAAAAAAAACAAAAGAAAAAGGGGGTGCTGCCAAAAATACAAGGCCTATGTACAAATTCCCACAGGTGTGATATGTGTATGTTGAAATCAGCAGGAAGAGGTAAAGGCAAACTGCTAAATCACCAAAAGTAAACCAAACAAGCACGAATAAAGGCACGACACATGATTACATACAAACAGTTTGTGGTTAAAAAAAATGTGAAAGAAAAACATACTGGGAGCCAAAACGGGAGCTCCGGAAGTCCCTCCATGTTCTTCCTCGGAGGAGCCTTCATTCCCCAAAGAACGGGGAGGGGTAATGACGGACTCCGGGGAGGGGGTAATTGGAAGAGGGGTGGGTGGAGGAGAGGGGGAAGTGGGACGGAGGGGAAGGAGGCCCGACAGTTCCGGGAGAGGGTCTTGGAAGGCTGGGGAGGAGTGGGGTATAGGGGAAATATTTGGGGTGGAGTGTTGGCTGGGGGTTGGGGATAGTGGCCGGGAACGCCGTCTGGCCGGACGGTGACGGCGTAGTCTTGGCTGTCCTCCTAAAATATGTCAAACAAATTGAGGTTAGTTTCTGGCCAAATCCGGGGCCCAAATAAAAAAAAAAAACCCACCAACAAAAAACATGCAAATAGGAGTAGAATGAAAAAAACAGAAATAGAGGGAAAACATGCACACGCAGATATGAGGACAAATAATAAATAGGACAGACAGGAAAACATGCACACGCAGTTTGCCCCACAAACACAAACATGAAAACCACAATACATAACACTTACTTTCCAGGATCTGCATGCGAAAGCATGCCAGCAAGCGGGGCGTTCGCCGTTGCAGGTCTGACCACCTGCGCTCCAGCTGCCCGATGTTGCGGCGTGAACCGAAGGACCGCAGGCGGGACCGTGCCTCCGCATACGCGGAGCGCTTCTGCCGGTTGGTGATGGGTGGAGGCTGGCTGGTGATACGGCGATCCATCACCTCCGTAAGCACCAGCAGCTCGCGCCTGGTGAATGCGGAGGCTCTCATGATGGCAATGGAGTTTTTCATACAAAACATTTTTGATAAAGTGTGCAATAAATTTCTGATTGGCTAATGTATTTTGGAAATTAACAGGAGCAATTTTATTGGTTAGTGTATGAGTCATGTGTTCAACAGGGCCAGAAATCTCTGGAGAGTTATGATAGGCTTGATGCAGTGACATGCGTTTGCAAATTTAAATAAAGAAATGAACCCCGGAAAATATGCGAGGATCCACAGCAATAGAACAATTGTTTAATTGTGGTTCACATGTTTTTTGAACAATAAAAGCGAATGTTCCATCCGTACGTATTCTGCGGGTAAACACAAACACGGACAAGAGTAAAGTTTCTTGCATTGTGTTGAAAAAAAAACAACAATTAAGCTAATTGATACATTGATTGGCATGATACGATTGAGGGAGGTAGGCAGAATAAAGGAGCAGGTAATCGACATCTGACAAGGCCACTTCCGGTTTCACTTGTGCGTGCGTTCCCTTCAAGCCATTTCGGGGATGTACGCTCGCTATTTCGCACGCTCGTTAGTTAGAGGAGGAGTCGCCTGAGTTTAGGGAGGAATTTTAGATGCGAAAGAAAATACGAGCGAGCCATTGAATTTAAATAATTTTGTACGTACGCCTAACGTACGTGCGCCCGCTTGCGAGTGGGTCTGAATGAGGGCCAAAGTTTGCATAATTGAAATTTGTAACCAAGCGTTGCTGACTATTCTGTGGCTTTGCAAATAAATATTTTATCTGTATGGTGTCCCAAATGGTCCACAGTACCGTATATAGGGGATTAACAGAGGACACATTTTACCAGTATGCACAGACAACAATTTGACTATAAACAGAACAGAGAATTGCAGATCCAGTTATTGGCAAGACAGTGAGCATCGGTGAGAAGTAGCTACCAGGAGAAGTAGGGCAGTGAGCATCGGTGATAAGTAGCCACCGGGAGAAGTAGGCCAGTGAGCATCGGTGATAAGTAGCCACTGGGAGAAGTAGGCCAGTCAGCATCTGTGATAAGTAGCCATCGGGAGAAGTAGGCCAGTGAGCATTGGTGATAAGTAGCCATCGGGAGAAGTAGGCCAGTGAGCATTGGTGATAAGTAGCCACTGGGAGAAGTAGGCCAGTGAGCATCGGTGATAATTAGCCATAGGGAGAAGTAGGCTAGTGAGCATCGGTGATAAGTAGCCACCTGAAGAAGTAGGCCAGTTAGCATCAGTGATAAGTAGCCACCGGGAAAAGTAGACCAGTGAGCATCGGTGATAAGTAGCCACCAGGAGTAGTAGGCCAGTGAGCATCGGTAATAAGTAGTCATCGGGAGAAGTAGGCCAGTGAGCATTGGTGATAAGTTGCCACCTGTAGAAGTAGGCCAGTGAGCATCGGTGATAAGTAGCCACCAGGAGTAGTAGGCCAGTGAGCATCGGTAATAAGTAGCCATCGGGAGAAGTAGGCCAGTGAGCATTGGTGATAAGTAGCCACTGGGAGAAGTAGGCCAGTCAGCATCTGTGATAAGTAGCCATTGGGAGAAATAGGCCAGTGAGCATTGGTGATAAGTAGCCACCGGAAGAAGTAGGCCAGTGAGCATCGGTGATAAGTTGCCATTAGAAGAAGTAGGCCAGTGAGCATCGGTGATAAGTAGCCATTGGGAGAAGTAGGCCAGTGAGCATTGGTGATAAGTATCCATCGGGAGAAGTAGGCCAGTGAGCATTGGTGATAAGTAGCCACCGGAAGAAGTAGGCAAGTGAGCATTGGTGATAAGTAGCCACTGGGAGAAGCAGGCCAGTGAGCATCGGTTATAATTAGCCACTGGGTGAAGTAGACCAGTGCTCAGGGGGTGTAGCATGAAAAGTCAATATTCAGAATGGCAACATTCAGAATTTTGACACCAGAATGTCGACATGGATATTAAGTTGACAAGCTGTACCTGATTTAGCCTGATTCGGCTTTGGCAAGTAACTGTGAACCTGGCCAAACCATGTCGCAATGCAAGGGGTACAAATACATACATTGTTTTGGCATATAGGGTAAATACTGGCTGCTTTTATATTTACGCTGCCGTGTAAATTTCAATTTGGACACACCCCTCCAAAAACGAAATCTCTCTGAACATTTTAAATCTGCCTCACATGATGTGCAACATGGGTTTACCAAGATGCACAGTTACTTGCTATATCTCACTCTATTCCCAAAGCTGAATCAGGCCCTATGTCCTTATTTGGGGATCCGGTCAAAATCCTGACAGGCGAGATGTCAGTGCTTAGAATCCCGCCGCCGGCATCCCGATGGTAAGTACTGGGGTTAAGGGAGGGTTAGGTGTTGGGGTTTGGCACTAGGAGGAGGGTTAGATACTAAGAGGGAGGGCTAGGGTGAGGCACTAATTGGGGGAGAAAGAGGTTAGGTTTAGGCACTATGGGAGGAGGGGGAGGTTAGGTTTAGGCGGTAGGGGGGGTTAGGTTTAGGTATCAGTGAGGGAGGGTTAGGGGTAGGGAGAGGGGGATGGTTAGGATACTGACCGACAAGTGTCAGTATCCTAACCCTGTTGGGATGCTGGCGTCGGGATTCTGACCGCCAGGATCTCGAGTGCCGGCATCCTGTACCCAGCCTCTTATTTGGTATCTGGCCTGCAGTACCTCTGTGTCACCAGAGGTGCTGCTGATCTATTCAGACATTTTCTCCTCTCATACAAGAGTCTGTCTCAGTGGTTCCCAAACTTTTTTGAACCAAGGTGCCTTAGAGTATCAGCATTGTTTTCACGGCACCCCTAAGCCAAAAGTTTGTTATTGAGAAATTCAGAAATTTTTTTAGTAAAGTGAAGTAAATTGTGCTGACCTGTCATCCTTAGGGTCAGTTATGTGGTGTTGGACAGGTTTGCGCTTCTGTTTGTCCACATATTTACATTACATTGACCATAAATAATTTGATTTGGTGCTGGACCACCAACCTGAGGCACCCCTGCAAGTGTCCCAAGGCACCCCAGTGTACCACGGCGCACGGTTTGGGAACCACTGGTCTATCTCAATCTCCTGTTTAATCACGTACACCTGTCTCACTGACTATTTATTCCTGTCTCTCACCATGCACCTCGCTGGTCATTGTTTGTTTTCCATGGCTGTATTCTACCATGTTCCAGCCACTCTGGTTTCATGTTCTTGTTCCTTGGATTTGATTACCAGTGCTGTTTCCTTAGGTACTGACAGCTTATCATAGTTTCCAGCTCACAGTTTGTCTGCAGTTCCCCAAAATTAAGTTACCTGTGTCTATGATTTCTTCCTCTGCTTTGCCTGGGACTGTCTGCTCATCTCACCTGCTATCCAGCCACACCCGAGGTTTCCAGCTACACTGAAGTTGGTTTGTTTATATACTGTTGACGTTGGCTTGTTTATATACTGTTGACGTTCAGTATATTTTTAAATATTTTAGCCTAACACTATACTGTACTGTTGACAATCTGATGTTGACATGTTAAATTACAACATTATGAGTGTGTCGATATTTTAACCATGTCGACACTCTGGCTGTCGACATTCAGATTGTCGACATTCTGACTGGAAACTGTGCTCAGGAACATGGGCTCAAGAAACAAGTCTGGTAAAACAGGGGTCCAGTGGCAGGAAGAATTAAAGAAGGGAAGAGGCTCCTGCTCACATATCCAAGTGTTATGGTGCAGACAGAAATAGAGCTGATAGGCTTGAACGAAGATGAGTTTTAAGGGTACAGTATGTTTGATGCCTTGGAGACTACAGGCTAACCCTTTATAACTGTCTCTCTTTAACTAGCTTGTGAGAGTTTGCAGTCTAGAGGGCGAGGGCTATGCTGGGACAACGGAAGTAACTGGGATTCTGAATGGACATGAGTGGACATGGCAGCTGTTAGTACAGTCAGGTGGAGTAATACCATGAGGGGTTTATTTATATATGATTATAGTGAAGGTGAGTTTTCAGAGCCCTTCTAACGTTTGAAGGTTCAGAAGGCAGGCTGGTCAGGTGAGCTATAGAGTTCCATAAGTAGGGAGAGGCACAGATTAAGTCTTTGGGTCAGGAGAGGTGGTTTTCTTTTCAGAGAGGAGGATTGGTCTTAGTAAAAGGTAGATCGAAGAGGACAAGCAAGAGTCATTATTTATCTCATCTTTAAAGAAAACTCACACTGTTTATTTAATTTTCCCTTTGTATTTATCTAATGATGACTGTTAGGTCTCTGGGAATGGCCTACTGCCCTGCTAATAATGATTTGCCAACACAAGATCTTGTTACCATAGTTTCAGGCCTACACAATCAGAATCACGTGAGCAACACATTGCTAGTTTATTGAACTTGTCTCTGTGAACCAGCATTCTTGCTTTATGTGCATTCCTGTCCTTGAACCTTGACTCTCTGACAATTTTATTTGTAGCTCTTGACCTTGACTCTCGGGAAACTGTCTCTTTGTATACAATAGGCTCTCAGAGAACTATCCACTCTGGCTTTGGACACATGACTATCATGTGGACTTGCTATTAGTAGACTCCCCAGACTCACCCCCTGTGCTTAAAGAAACAGTACGCCTTTTCTTTGTAAGATTTATTATAAGTTGTAGCCATCCCCAGAAAATTAAGAATCATTATTACTGCATATCGCTGCAATAAGAATTATTTTATCGGGAGAATGTACCAAATTGCTGAGACTCAGGCACTGAGAAAAGCCTGTCCCAGCAATCAGTAAGAAGGATGCAGTTACCCAGCGGCAGATACACAATGGAAACAAGAAGCAATGTTCAGAGAGGGGTTACCAGATCCCTCTCCAGCAGGGCTGCCTCAGTTAAAGGTAATGGGCTAATGCCATCTGAAGATTGCTTCTCAGATCCTGCTCTTCACTGCAGCTGTGATTAAAGTATGGTGGCCTCCCAAGAGAGGGGGGCCCAGGGGATTGCACTCCCTTTGCCTCCACCCCCTAAATGTGGCTCTGTGGTTGCAGACAGGTAGAGAATGCTGTCTGGCCACTCTGACTGTGTGTACTTTACAATCAGAGTGGTCAGGGAGCAACTTTCTCTGCCTTGTCATTAGTGGCTGCTCTATTTGTGGAGTGAGCGGCCGCACACTCTATGTAGATGCCCCTGTCAAAGGCCCCTAGTATTGTGGGGCCCTGGGCAGCTGGCCAGTGTGCCTGTACGTTAAGATGGCCCTGCATCCATCCGCACTGCATTCAGGTAACTGAGCAGGCGGTCCTTAGGACCCCAGCAGGAGGCCTGACGTCTGACATGCGCAACCTGTTGGCGCAGTCTCTACAGAGCCATTCAGAACCCACAGAGTACAAGTACACTGTATTACCACCGGTACCGTAGACGGCCATAGCGCCACTGACCACCAGGGTGTTTGTCATCATACTGCCTGGTACACTACAATGCCTGGCAATACACTCATGCTCTAGGCCGCTCTATACAGTTACTATACCTGTATCGCTATGCTACATATTGTTTCCACCTGGTCAAATAAACCTAAGACCTGGTTACATACTGCAGCCACAAGTTACTAGGTTGCAGATTCCAGTGGCCTAGCCCTGCTATGCAATACTCTGCTAATAGAAGCAGCAGTTTCCATACATGCAAAGGACAAAATTGCTTGATAAATAGCTCCCTAAAACTGTTCCTAGCATTGGAATCCAACATTTTTTGCTGTCTCCCCCATAATCCTTTTATGTCCTTCCAAAGCTCGCCTGTCAATCTACTTTAGGTGTGATGAGTCACAGTACAATATCATAGGGGCGTGGCCTAATGGAAATGGATTTGAGTGACAAATACAGTATGGGGGGTGACAAATACAGTATGGGGGCTTAGGTACTGCATCAGTACCTGTATCATAATAGGTTTGAAAATTTGACAGATTCAATGTCAGACTGAGGCATGAAGGGCTCACCAGGGGAATGCAGTGGTAGAGGCCCATGCTTAAAGGTTGTGGCCAGCCACCACAGAGGCTTGGCCAACCATTATAGAGGACATAGCCTGCAGATAACAGGGAAACTACATAGCATGGTCTGTTCATCCATGTTCCTGCTCTACCAGCTAACTGGCTCTGTAATAGAGTAACAATGTATTATTTGAGTGCACTTAAACCTGATATTAGAAGACCAAGCCCTCAGGCAGTGGGGCCCACCGGGGATTTACCCTGTGGGCCAGTCCGACCCTGGATAGATCGCAGGCAAATTGGTGGTGCACCAAATTTTAAATCTGCTTATAGCCTGCAAGAAGTGATGACTGTGCCTAGAATACTCATTACTAGGTACTTTTAAGAACAGAAAGTTGCTTAAGATGATTAACGGCTTGAAATGCTTATGGTGTTCAAATCTCTCTTTTTATTTCTTCAATTACAACAGTTCAATTATTATAGTGCCGCCATTTTGCTGTGGTCTCAACAACTCAACTATACATACGGGTATTCTGTTGATCACTTCATACTTAAAAAACTAAGCAGACACAAAACATGAGTATCTCACAAGCTTTGAGTTTAACCGCTTACCTCCTTGACATATGCAATTTTTTAATGGAGTTGTCGGCTTGGGTTGTTCATCGGCTTGACCTTTACTATGCTGCTTATCTCTGTGGCTTCCTTCTGTGGTTTCCGCCCATGAATTACATGTGCATGCATATAACATAGATCTGCTGCACTCTCCTCATTGGATATAATTGTACCCAAATAGCGGCCTTGGATCTGATGCAAAGTTGGAAGTAAATTCATGGGTGGTTTAAGGGCCACATGGGCCTGGGGCTAAAAATTGTTAAAGGACCTATTGTGAGAAGCTGCTGAGCTATGACCAGTGCTGTGTGGGTTTGCGTTTTGTATCAAACACATCTATACACTAGATTTGGGTGTATATTTATTTATTAAAACTTCTGAAATAAAGGACAATTTGTGATGCATCCAAAGCAACCAATCAGATTCCAGCTATCATTTATCTAGTAGATGAGAGCATACTGTAGCTTGAATCTGATTGGTTGCTATGGGAAAGACCTATATTTTTTAAACATCTACCACTTGCAGCTCAAAATATAACCGCAGACATGAAAGTGTCTGGATACATATTTGCTTATGAGCAATGAAATATGAAAAAAATAAAAACACTTTAACCAAGTTTATTAAACAGGTCACAATGGGGAAGGTAGTGGGCCAGTGGTCGCCTTCCCTACATAAACATATTAATCAGCAGTCCCAGCCTCAAGGTAGAATAAAATGAAAACACAAATATGCAGAGTACAAGAATATTTATTAAAAGATCATAAAAGCATTGAATGGCGAGGAGTCCATCTCCGAACTGGAGATAAAGACCAGTCAGGTAATTGGCTATCTAGCAGCCCTGTAACACAAGGAATAAGCTATTCAGACACATCGGAGAGAAGGATTTGCAAGGACCAAGATAACACAGAGAGATTGACAGGATGTATAAATGAGTAAGAGAAATAACCGTTGGTGGATACATGGTCAGACATTACAATAGCCCTTCGTGGTAGTTGTCTAACACCTTCAGTGCACGAGGAGAGCAGCCTCATTCTGACAACTCAGAAACAAGCAATATGTCAGATAGAGTTTATTTTCCAGGGGTTCCAAACCAGTCGGGAAATGCTACATGGACAAACGCAGGATTATCGGAGGATGTGGAGCTCCTACCGTTGCCTTTATTATTCTCTCTCTATATAATACACATCATAAACTCACACATATACATTGAAAAAAGACATAGCAGAAAGAAATAGCCTTTAACACTGAGGGCCTGATGCTGAGGTGGACGCTACTGCCGACGTTACTGCGAGCAGCGGCCATAATATGCAAATGTTAGTTTCAGCCGTCCCCTTCTGTGCTAGCGTGTGCCAGACAGCGCAAGCCCTGCCCGTGGACGGTGCAACTCTGCCAGTGGTTCCAAACACTCCGCAATCGACGCGCCATTGTGTACACCATCAACACTTGCACCAGCCTATGGAAGGCTGAACATGGCCTTTGTGGCTGTGTGTCTAAGAATGCAGCCGGGTTCACTAACACACCCAGGACACTCCTGAGATGGCCCTGGTATTGCCTAGCTGGTTCGAATGCCTCCGATGATGCCCGCAACAGCGCCGTAAGGGTTTTCAGGACTTTTTGTGCATGTGCAATAGCAAATAATCGCTCAACTGCACTAGCATCGGCTTTGCGCGCAACCCTCCGAATCAGGCCCAGAGAATCAGATACAGAGCTGAATGCAAGGTGGCCATAATTGTTCCTACATTGCATGCAGGCAGTGGTACAGTAGTTCTAGGGTCGGGCAAGCAGGGCTATCGCCCGGGACACTGTCCAATCTGACTTCGCCCACCTACTCTTGCCCGCTGCCATATAAAAGCTTACAAATGGCCGTGGCGCCATACCACTGGGAGTCCCAGTCTGCCGTGTGACGTCGTCACACATGGTATACTGGGAGCGGCCCCTGGAGAGAGAAGAAGGAGGAGCGGGTTCCCGCCTGCGTTCATAAGGTAAGACTTAGAGAAATGGCACCACACCCCTTCCCTGCAAACTAAACCCCACAAGGAAACTCTCGCCTTGAGCTCCGCAAACTCTAGAACCAGCCCCAGATGCATGGTACTGTATGCTGAGTGGTAGGCATCTGTTTTTCCATCAACCACAGTAGCGAACAATTGGCTACGGGCCATGCTTAGGGGTCTATTTACTAAGCTTTGAATGGAGATAACATGGACGGATATAAAGTACCAGCCAATCACATCCTAATTGCCATGTCACAGGGTGTGTTTGAAAAATGACAGTTAGGAGCTGGTTGGCTGGCACTTTAGCTCCACCCAGTTTTATCCTCATTAAGGCTTACACCATACACACGGTCAGATATGTCAGATGAATGATTGAACGATTTGCAAATGATTGAACGATTTTTGACTGCATTAAAATGAATGGAAATTGTCCAAAACTGACTGCAAACACATCAGATGTCAGATATCGTTATCTGACAAACGGGAACGCGCATCGTTCATCAATGCACACATGTCAGATTTTTCTTTCAGATATGAACGATTGAACGATTTTTAAAATCGTTATCGTTCAGATCTGAAGAAAAATCTGACCGTGTGTATGCGCCATTAGTAAATAGACCCCTTCGGGCCTCATTTATCAACGGGTTTTATCATTAATAACGAGTGATAAACCTTGTTGCGTATGATAAATGGTGATCCAGCCAATCAGCTGCCAACTGTCATTTATCGAACAGATGACATTTAGGAGCTGATTGGCTGCTGCACCATTATCTTACGTTGTGAATGATAAAACTTGTTGATAAATGAGGCCCTTAGTGTGAAAACACGCCATATACAGTACATCCACAAAACTTGCTTTAAGCTCACACTGGAGTTGAGCATTTATGACACAGATAACGGCAATTCAGACCATTTCCCCTATATTGTGTCTCCATTACGCGGCATGCCATTTTGCGCCATATTAATAAATTAGCAGTTGTGGAATGTATAGTTAATGAATAGTCCTGTGGATTACATCACTCAATAAATTCTGCTGTGGAATAGCAGGATGGAATATTCCACAGAATAGTATTGAAAATTCAGCAAATGCCTACATAGTGGAAGCAGCCATTTTGTGGGCTGATGCCAATATTCATGAGTATGCAGCCTATTAATATACGGTACTAGAGGCATGACTGCAACACGATGGAAAACAAAGCTTTTGATTGGTTTGATCAGCAGCCCTGTCAGGAGACAGTCAAGGCCACAATTTTCCAGTTGCTCACCTCAGACCTTGGTATATTTTGTAATGCAATACTATGCTCTCTGACTCTCAGAGACACATAATGACCAACTGCAGAAAATACAGAACCACAATAATGTCACAAATTCCTGCTGATTTGACCGGCTGCATACTCATGAATATTATTTCAGTCCACAACATGGCTGCCTCCGGTTTCTGTAGACAGTTGAAAGGTTTAAAACCTGATGACTGTTCTGATTGTACATTCAAGCATTTTAAGAGTTTCTGCACCGGGGAGCCATGTTTTGCCTTAACTGTAATCAACTCTGCATCTGACATACAATAAAACAGATGTAATAACCTATGAAACAGTAAACAAACAATATTGATTTTAAGAAAAATATAAATAACCACAAAAGTACAAATTAAATATATATGCTTATTGACCCCTTGAACTGGAGTTGTGACCAGAGAACCAACATGTTGAGACATCCTTATTTAGCTGGTAGCACATGTGCCTCATGCTCTGTCCTGTCTTACTTTTTCCCCTTTTCCATCAAAAACATGGCTCTAACCTGGGATACTGAGCACGGGTTGGAGCCAGGTTTTACCCCTTTCACACCAGTGGCTGGACCTTGGTTATTCCCAGGTCCAGCCATACACACACCTGACTCTGGTCTACCGTGACCCAAGTCTTCCAGCTTTATAATGGATACTTGGGGCCCTAATCATTATGCTAATAATTGGATCCCGATAATTTATATACTAACTTGACACGAGAGCTGCCCCTTTCTGGCGGAAGTAGCAGGACAGGGGCGGAGGGATCCGAAAGCATCCCTCTTCGCAACCCGGGACTCCTTCCCATAGGGAGGGAGCGGGTTGCGGGAGGAAACGCCATCTGAAGATGGCGAATGCTCCTGCAGTCAAGTTCCAGAAATATTGTAATTTCGGTGCTTAATGAATTCTGTCCCCATACTAGTGTATGGGGACAGCGGGCCATTCAGGGAGAGAAAGGTAAGCAGGAGATATCTGTGATACTAGTGTATGGGGACAGCGGGCCATTCAGGGAGAGAAAGGTAAGCAGGAGATATCTGTGATACTAGTGTATGGGGACAGCGGGCTATTCCGGGAGAGAAAGGTAAGTAGTAGATATCTGTGATATCTCCTGCTTTACCCTTTTGATGAATGGCCCGGACTCTTCATTTCTACAATTGCAGGTCAAAATTTTAATTTTCACCTACTTTTGTAGAAATTAAGTGATGATAAATAGGCCCGATTGAGATGATGTAATCTCCAAGTGCTACTTAGGCCAGCCAATCCGCTGGTTTGAGGCATTACACCGCTCCCGGGTTCGACCCTGGTAGCCACCAGGGTCAGATTCCTGGGTAACTTGACCTGGGTGATTTTTTTTAAGGACCTTTTTACACATTGCTGCAACCCGGGTAGACCCAGCAACAACCTAGGTTAGTTGGGAAGTCAAAAAAGGGGTATGAAAGAAATAGGATTATAATGTAAAACATCCAAGACCCAGAGTCACTGACAGAGACATAGGCCGTCACCATGAACGGTCTCTATGCAGACGGATTTGGCTTAGCATCTAAAGATCAGACGTTGTCAGTTATTGCATGCAAAGTCCAAGCCACAGTCACTAATAGGGGTAGTATAATCACAATACACATGGCTCTTTATTATTTAAAATAAAAGAGAGAAAACAACCTACTATTAAAATGAAGTAAAAACAACCTTCGCGCAGTTGTTTTGGCTATCACAGCGTTGTCTACCTGTAAGAAACTTGAAGAACATTTCAGATTTACAGGAGGAGTAAGTCACAAGCTAATGCCGTGGAGATTTCATACTGGAAGGATCAAACTGTGCAGTTCCTTTCCCGAATAATTCACAGAGAACGCATTAAGTATAGATATAATAGACAATTATAATTCAATGCCCCTCAGCTTCCATACATCTATAAGGATAACCATATACACAATTTCGCTATGTACCCATCAACTCACTACTGGAAAAGATGTTTCACTCAAGGCACTCAGCAACAAACCATTGTGTCCTAGTGTCCATCTCTGTACCTCTGTGTGTAATCGCCATGTCACAGACCTGCTTCCAAGGCGGATAACGGAACCTTTGACAAAATAATTAGTCTTTCCACGGGTCTATATTCCCTGTGGCATTCAGCTCTTTAAAGTGCGCAAATGGTAGGGAGAGTGTTCCGCAGGTCCTGCCGGTCCATCCTAATTGACACAATTCTCTGCAATGCGCCCATCGCTGTCAATTGGCCGTAAGTTTTTTGATAAGTTGATTGTGACTTCTTTTTTGGGCATCCTTTTGCTGTCTCTTTTGGCCTGTTGTAAATAATAATTTTAAAATAATATTATGCGCCCCAATGAAGATTGTTTCATAAGCAGAATAATAAAATAAACAGTGAAACATAAAGTCACCAACTGTCCATAACATCCAGGTTTTAAAGATCTTCCCCAAAAAATGTCCCTATTTTTTTTTTCTTTAAAGAATTTGACCAACTGAACTGTACAAATGATCTCATACATGTACTAGTATATGCCTGGTCACCTCAGACCATCCACTGCTCCATACTGCCCCTGCTCTGTCCCGCCCCACCGCCCCTGCTGCTTCGCTCTGTCCAGTCCAACACTCTGTCTTACCCCCGCCCCCCTCTCTGTATACTGCTCTGCCCCACCCCACCCCCTCTATATCTGCTGCTCTGACCTGCTCCGCCCCCACTCATTCCCACCCCCCTCTCTATCCCAGCTCACCCGCTGATCTGTCCCGCATCATCTGCCCCCAACTACATCCCGTCCCCTCCCTCCCTCCCTCCCGAGGATGCATATACTTACCCGTACCCGGCAGGTCGTCCTCCTCTCCAGCTAGGCTAGGTCTGTTCTGTTAGTCTAACCTAGTGCTTGCTTATACACTGTGTCTCCCTTCCCGGTTGGCTCCACTGGGCATCCGCGAGCATAGCGAGATCTCACGTACAGCTTGGAGCCCGACTGTCTTGTCCCTGCTGTGGTGATAGATCAACGACATCTGCAGCTGTCGATATCGATAGCTGCAGCTGTCAGAATGGTCAGTGCCACTGACCGTTCATACATTGCCCAGCCCAAAGTCTTTTAACACTAAACCCCACAATAATAAATGGGGGAGTAGCGGTATCAGTGCGCTGATGCCATTTCTTCCCCAGATCACCCCTTCATACATCTCCCTCATTATACAGTACTTAATGCACTATCTGTATAAACTATATATAAAGTAGAGATGTGCTGAAACCCGAACACACCCGAACTTTGGGATTCCAAGTCAATCAATGCCCTGTTCGGATCACAAATCCTGGCTCGGGTCAGCTGTAAGTTTGGAACGCAGATTTAAAAAAAGAATCTCTGGTTTTAGATTGCATGTAAACAGGTCCACATTACATTATTTTAGCTGTTTTTAGGAAATCCAAAACCGTATCCGAACCAAAACACTTGAGGGTGGTTTTGCCAAAACTAGAACACAGGAGTCCGCACACATCTCTAATATAAAGGGGTCCACACCATATACTGTAGCAGCCGTGTTCTCTGCAGTCTGACTATGGGCCTGATTCAGCAAGGAACGCAGTTGGTTATACGCACGCAAACGGCCGATTGATTCACACTGCACATGTGTACATATCGCAGTGCGCGAACCGGGCGCTGCGATCGGGACTACGATCGCAGAGGCTATGCAGACCCATGGCAGAGTGATTGACAGGAAGTGCTGTTTGTGGGTGGTGACAGGGGGGGTGGTCGGGCGTGCCAGTGCATTTCAACGCTGTTGCGTGGGCATACATAAATTAGCCACTGCGATACCAGACGCCACCTGAGGACTCATAGCGTGCGCTGAAGTATGCAATTCCTGAGTGAGGTCTGACCTGCCTTAACTGCGTACGGGTCCGATGTTACTCGATGTTACCGATTGTTTAGCTATGTTGTCAAAGTATACGGATGTGAGTAAGGGGAAGTGGGCGTCCTTATGTCTGGCTGTGATCGCAATATGAATGGAAACATTGACATATCACCGCTGATATTAGCAACTGCATGGCGCACACATAAGGAAAATAGCGATCCTTGCTGAATCAGGCCCTATGTCCACTGCAGTCACTGTGGTGGCTGGCCACACCCCTTAAGCATGGGGCCTACCACTGCATTTCCCCCGGGGGAGGGGGGGGGGTACTTCATGCAACAGTCCGACACTGAACATAATTCACCAAAAATGTGTGTAGCCCTATCCTAATGAGCACTAAGTATACCTAGAAGTGCTGTAGCTTATCTTCATATCTACAGTAAACAGAATGTTCTCTAGAACATGTTATACATAATGTGTAATTTACATTCATTGAGCTTTAGTGCTGAACTGTCCGTCTTCTTAAGCCTTAGAAAAATTTGAGAATTTAAACCAAATTTTTTTTTTTCTTAACACAGCGTCCTGTCTTTCATGCTCATATGAAGATGATGGACTCTACAGTGGGGTTGACTGGTTTGTTCTTTCGAGTGTGTGTTCTCAGATTCTCCACTGAAAACCTAGGAAACCATGTACAATACCTCATGTAATTAGCAACCAGACATGCAATAATAGACAGTACATAATAAAGTGTATCCGTCCTTAAAACAGAGTGGAGGCAGCCAATTTATATATGGGGTCCAGTAACATTTTCACCATTCAAAAGGGCCCTGGGCTGACAGAAAGGGGAGTGGTTTCACACACAATGGGCATGGCTTGATGATGATGTGGAGCGGATCGGGGTGTGGCCTATTTTGTTCCTAATTTGAATATTGCCAATTGTGGATGAACCAATATTCATGAGAACGCAGACTATCGGCTCAGCAGAAGCTGGTGACATCACTGATGCATGGGGCACAAAGGGAGTATTGGCTGAGCCCACAATATGGCTGCTTCCACTCTGTGCTGGCAATGGGTCTATATTAAGGAGTAGAAGAGTAAATACCTCTGTCGTCCTGCAAACACCCTTCTGTTTCTGCGTCTTTGTTCCTGTGGAGTAGACTGTTGGTTTCCCACATTGTGTCCCTGAATTGGTTTTCTTGAGCCCTTCTTTCCCAGAGGATGACACTGTAACGCATGTTTGGGTTGATTTTCCATCTTCCAAAATCCCTGCAATGAAAAATAGTTGGTGGGTGAATGATCTGTCTCTGTTATTTAATTAGAGAACAATTAGCCTCAGACAAATGAGATACAGTATATCAATTATTTATATCTAATCACAATGCTGAATGTATTTATTCAGGTTGTTGAAAATATTAAAAAGAATACCTACATCACGTCTATTCACCAGAAAGCCTGCTAGGCCATATTTATTTTTACAAATGTGGGCCGAAACTGCTTCAACTAACACTAATTGATGTGTGGTCGGATCTCCAGAAAACAGAATCCACCCGAATGTCATAATTATGGACAGATCTGTGTCACGGTTTTGATCTCCTGAGTAGATTTGGACAGATCCCATTTGCGATTCTCACTTCCCGCGGTTTGGTGAATTTGGATTTTAAATCTGAATTTTTGGTTTTGGATTTTAAAAATGACATGATTTTAGCTGTTTTTAAAAACCTTTTATAAATTTTTGATTACAGGGAGTCAGGGAGGGCGCTGCAGGTCATAACTCCCTATAACGGGTTGGGTGCGGGATGCCGGCGCTCAGGATGTCGGTGGTCCAAATCCCGACAGGGTTAGGATACCTGACGGTAAGTATCTTAAGCCTACCCCTACCACTAACCCTAACTCTCCCTACTTGCACCCTAAACCTAACCTCCCTCCCTAACGCCTAAACATAATCCTCCCCCTTAGTGCGTAACCCTAATCCTCCCCCCTTAGTGCCTAACCCACCCTCTAGTGCGTAACCCTCCTCCTAACCCCACTACTTACCGCCGGAATGCAGGTGCCGAAATTCTGACTGGTGCATTCTGAGTACCGGCATTCTGACCACCGGAATTTAAACGACATCCCTTGCTAACTCATGTTTGTTGTAGTGGAAGGCTAGCCATCTAGCAGTACTAGCACCAGCAGCAGTGGTGAGAGAGTATGCGGTACATTTACTAAAGTGAGAGTTTTTAGAAGTGGAGATGTTGCCCATGGCAACCAATCAGATTCTAACTATTATCTTCTAGAAGGTGCTAGTTGAATGTTAAGTAGAATCTGATTGGTTGCTATGGGCAGCATCTCCACTTCTAAAAACGCTCACGTTAGTAAATTTACCCCTAAGAGTGGTATATTCTTAGGCATCTGTCCACATGCAATTGCTGTGGATACACAAGTAACAAAGTTTGATTTATCTAGTCCATAACTAAAACGTCCCCATGGACATATTACCGTCCAGTTCTTTGCACTCAACAACATAAAAAATACAAGGTCAATGGCCTTTTGTGCTACACATTGCCCTGGAAAATGTGAATTTTCCACTTGAAGTATCAGACACATCTCGGGGCATTTTGCGTAGTTAAAAGTGTTACAGTAATTTACTGCTATAAACTGCTGCTAAATTTTGCAGAGAAAAGAAATTCCTGGATGAAAGAATTGCCCAAACAAATGAAGATGAAAGGCTTTTTCAAGGTCAAACCAACCTCCTCAAGCAAGATAGGAAATCTCTAATTACACATATACTACAAAGAGCACCTCCTGAAATCCCTCTCCTTGTCTACTGCTTAAGATAGTATAAGAATATATTATGTAGACCCTGCAACATGACCACTTCCATCCGGTACACAATGCTCTGCTCCTGAACTTCCTTCTTAATTGATGATTGCAGCCACCTGTGCTGAAACACCTGTCTCATCTATTAACTAGTTCAACACCGGTGTCTGCAATCATTAATTAGGTGGGAAGTCCAGGAGCAGAGCTATGTGTAACGGGTGGAAGGGGTCATGTTGGAGGGTAGGTATTATATTATAATTAAAAATGTATTATAACAATGTGTCTAATAAAATATATAATTAGTTAAAAAATATGACGGTGGATCCAAAAGTCTGTGTCCTGACGTAGTAGTAGTAGATGTCGCCCCATATTGATTTTCTGTATGTATGTACTAGAGGTATTAGTAGAACACTTTGGAAAATGTCGAAAAATAAATGCCATTTGCACTTAAATTCCTCTGTTGTTCATGGTCAGGACACTGACGTTTGGATCCACCTTCGTATATTATTTATAATGAATCAAAGAAAAAATACAAAACAAGCGCATGGGGTTTTAGCATAACATTTTTGGAAATTTTATGTAGTGTATTTCGAGCAGAACTAAACAAATTTGACTGAGCAACAGAGATCACTCCTCCTAAGATAGTCTGCAAGCCTCTCACTCACTCCTCCTGCTGCCATAGTGGATATATTTAGTTAAACCTTACGGATATATATTATATATGTTTGTCAGCTCAATTGGAGCAACTTAAATAACAGCCATTCGCCAAAAAAAAGTGAGATTAACTTTTTTATGTAACAAAACAAATTTGATATGCATTTTACATATATAGGGGCATATTTATCACAAAATCGCAATGCAATATATGAATACATCACAAGGATGTATCAAATATCGCATGCAGGGACAAAGCTTGCGATAAAGCTCTGTCCCTGCGAATCCTTACCACACACTTCTCACTGTGGAGCCTATTCATTATCGGAGGCCGTATGTCCCCCGATGATTTAGTATTGATCTTACTGCGAGGGATAATTAAGTATCCAATTAGTAGCGGAGCAAAAAAGTATCCAACTTTTCACTGGAGCAATTCATCATTGCTCAGGTGCGGGGACAGCTGCTTCAAAAAGCAGCTGTTCCATCGGCTGCTTTACAGCTACAGATTTCACTGCATTACTTACCTCCTCCCCGTCGGCCCGGCTATGCACAGCTGCAGGGGAGTCCGTGAGAAGGCGGTGTAGGGATCTGCTTGGATCCTCTTTGCATCCCCGAACTCCTTCCCATAGGAAGGAGAGGGTATCTGAGAACAAGCGGCGTCTCAAAATGGCGCTTGTTCTCGGAAGCAAACTCCAAAAACTTTCAGTTTTCAGAGTTTGCTGAATATTCCCTAAAGATCAATGGTCCGGTAACCTAAAAAGCGTTTCCGCATGGTTACCGGGCCATTTACCGTTTGATGAATAGGCCCCTGTATCCTTTGTAAAAAATTCAGTCAGAGTGTCTCCACACGTGCGCTGCCACCACTTGCTCTTATCTGCCCAGTGATTGGTGAGCTCTCTCCTTCAGTCAGCTGGTTGCCAGGATCCTGATCTGTGACCTTGGTCATCTTTGTGCTGTAAACTGAGTTGCCAGTTTACAGTACAGCTGACCGGGGTCACAGTGGGAGGAATTCAATTCAACGCGATACTGACTAGCCGCGGGAAGGAGCTCCCGAAGCTATTAAATTCAAATCCGACAAAAGTGCAGATCGCGCAGCTGTTTTCCTGCTTAGCGCCAATATCTTTCAGCACATCGTCCAGTGCGTATGAGCCTTAAAATGAAAAATATGGAGTAGACATTACCTAGAAAAATGTATACAACTATCTACGATACAGTAGCATTACGGGTATAGTTCATATTCCGGCAGTCAAAATACCAGCGCCAGCAACCCAACTGCCGGCATCTTGACGGTAAGTATTGGAGTTAGGGTATAGGCACTAGGGGGAGGGTTAGGTATAGGCTGCGGCGGGGGGGGGGGGTAGTTTTAGGGGTAGGGTAAGGATAAGGATACTTACCTGCAGGTGTCTGTATTCTAACTCTGTCGTCAGAAACCTATGCGCCGGCATCCTGTCCTGAGTGCCGGCTCCCCGTACCCCACCCTAGCGTTACAACAGATTAGTTGGACTATTTATAACTACATACTTATAGTTTTCAAATATATTAAAAAGCAAAATAAAAAGCAAAGAACAATATGAGCACAAAACAAAATCACATCTTTTACAGAGACCACAATGAAAAAAAAAAAGTCAAGAAATATCTTGATTTTTAATTCCTGTGAACTATACATTAGCACTAAACTATTCACTTATCAGAACAAATGTACTTTTGAGACAGTGGCAGGAAAATTAATTACCTGCTGCAGAACAGAACCCTCGTTTTACTTTGGACATAAGATGCTGCCTCGGCCAGAAGCCTGACTGCTAATGAGTATGACAGTTTAGGAAGTCAGATACAGGATTGTAGCATGCTTAAAGAAGACAGTATAAAGTTTTTCCGACTGGTATGTCAATCTCCATGAGTAAGTAGCAAGATTTGGATTAGAACATTATTATAATTTTCATCATTCAAACGCAGATGCTGCAACAGGCATCTGAAGCGTCTTCCCGTCAGCAGTATGCAGTGCAGTGGCGGGTAGAACATAGATGTTAACTTAAAAGGCTATATACACACACACATATATATATATACACAATTATCACAGCTGTAGTCAGTGCTGCGCATGCGCTGCTTCTCTGAATAGAAGCAGTGCATGCGCAGCACTGATTACAGCTGCGGTAAGTTAGAGCAGGCAGGTAAAAGTATCTATTTCCCGAATAGCTGTCACCACAAAAATGACAGCTTTTCGGAATAGATAGTTATGGTGAGGAGGAATGATGAATTCCTCCTGTAATTAGTAGAACTCCATGCGGGTTCTAAACCTAATTACCTCCAGAGAATTTTTAGTAATGATGAATAGGCCCCTGAGTCTCCCATATCCAAAATGCTTGGGACCATTGGGTATTTTGGATATCGGAATATTCTGTATTTTGGAATATTTGTATACCATAATGAGATATCTTGGGAATGAGACCCAAATCTAAACACACAGAATGCATTTACCGTATGTGTTATATACACCTTATACACACAGACTGCCGGTAATTTTATACAATATTTTCAATAATTTTGTGGCTCAAACAAAGTTTATGTACATACACAAAATTCATTTAGGTTTCATATACACCTTATACACACAGCCTGAAGGTAATTTTTTTTTACAATATTTTTAATAAATTTCTGCCATAAACAAAGTTTGGGCCTGATTCAGAGCCGCTCGTAAGCGGCCGCTCGTTCGCTCTGAGCGATGTTCGCACAACTGCGTATGCGTATGGGTCGTAATGCGCATGCACAAAACAGTCATTGCGATTGGAAATCGTGCGCTCGCAAAACAGCGAGGGGCTGCTAATTTGATTGACAGAATGTACCGTTTGTGGGTGGTAACAGGGGAAGGTGCTTGAAAATGGGGGAGTGGAGGCGTGCCTAACGGTAAAAGGGCGTTTAATGGGAGTGCATAATTAGTAAAGGAGCGTCATCGACCACGTCACTTGGTTGTCTTTTAGCCTGAACTGCTCGCAGTGATAGCGGTCAGAAAAACCTACCACAAGCACTGCGAGCAGTTCAGATGCCTTTCGATGTACCCGATTAATCTAATAAATACCAGAGATGATGTGTGATGCAAACGGCAAAGGGGCGTCTTTACAAAATAGCGAGCGCATTTTTCGTTCACTCGCTCAGGCATATAGGCGTCAACAAACCGCAAAGAGCGAGCGCTCAATTTAAATAGCCGGGCCCTTTTTTGGAACGACCGTCCGCAAATAGCGTCCGGCTCTGAATCAGGCCCTTTGTGTACATTGAACCATTAAAAGGTTTCACTATCTCAGTCATGCTAAAAATATTCCGTATTTTGGAATATTTGGATATGGGAGACTCCACCTGTACTAAACTATATTGTTCGCTAGCTTTGTGTTTTCAATGTGTCAATCATTTACAAATCATCTCATCAAGGTCCTCAATTATGAGGTTTATATGTGAGACAGTAATAAATTTAGCTTAGCGACGCAAAATTAAAATAAATCTGTTATATCCTTACGATAACTATATAATTCTACTTTAACTTAATATTTATTGCAATCATCAAATATTGGTGAACAGTTATCTGATGATTACTGAGGCATGGAAATAGTTAACTCCCTTTAAATAATTTCATGATAGAAACAGCAATTATCACAAGAGGGAATTGATGAATTAGCATAAAGGCCATAGAAATTATAAAAACCTTCAGCCTTGGAGCTTTTGAGGATTACACTAATGCATATTAGGATGTAACAAGTCTCCAGCTTTCCCCCTAAACACACTGCCGTAAAGAAACTGAAATGAATATTAATATTCTAGACTGATCTGTAATAAATAAGTCATTTCCTATTTAAAGATGCCCATTTTTAAAATGTCATATCTTCTAATTAAAAAAAATAAATTAAAATAGCAATCCCATATAGAAAACCACCCTAACTCTGAGTTTCCGAGGAGAACCGAGTCCCGGCTCTGGTATTCCTGCCAAGTCATACTTGCCGACATCTCGGCAGCGGAATCCAGGAGGGGGCTGGCAGGTCCGTCCAGCAGGGAGGATGGGGGCGGGTCAAAGAGGCGGAGCGGGGGCGTGCCGACGCGATCACGTCATAGTGGCCCCGCCCCCCGCTTTATAATGCCAATATTACTGGCATTATAAGGCAGAGGGTGTGGCTACAATGACGCGATTCGCGCTGAATCGCGTCATCACACCCCCGCACCACCCACTTTTGCAGCTGGCGCGGGGGTTAGTGGGGAGCCGGCATCTATTCTGGGGGACTTGCCTAGTCTTGCAGGGTGTCGGGAGCGGCACCCGATTTTCGGGAGGCTCCCGACAGTCCCGGGAGAGTAGGCAAGTATGCGCCAAGTTTAGATCTCAAAATGAAACAAAACATAATTTTCCCAGACAAATCTTGTATGTGATCAGGAGCCATTTCACACAGGAGAGTATATGGAGAGTGTGTGGGTTGTAGTTGTGCTTCAATAGATGACATTAGAGAGCGATGTAGGTAGATGGAGTGTTTGGAACTGGGTAGGGTGTAAGAAACTGCAGACATCGTTGTCACTTTTTATGTGTTTGTTAGCTAGCAACTGCAGTCTACTATCACTATGTGTGTGTCAGACACTAGTAACACTATCCAGTGCAAACAGGCTCTTGTGTACAGCCATGGCCAAAAGTTTTGAGAATGACACAATATTGGTTTTCACAAAGTCTGCTGCTTTAGATTTTATGATGGCAATTGCATATACTCCAGAATGTCATGAAGAGTGATCAGATGAAGTCCCTCTTTGCCATGACAGTGAACTTAGGGCCTGATTCAGAGCCGCTCGCTCTGAATCAGGGCCAGGCTTTTTTTTTTTGGATCGGCCACCCACAGCTATTGCGAACGGCCATGATGATGGTCGCGATGGTCAAGACCATCGCGACCATCGGGCTTGCAATGAGACCCTTGTGGTAGGGTCTCGTGGCCGCAAGCCCCAGAGAGATTTCGGCTCTAACGAGTGATGTCAGAGGGGCCGCCCCCAAACGGCAGGCGTTCTCATGGGAACGCCTTCGTTTCGGCAGCCACCCCCCCGGCCCCGCCCACCAAAGGGGGTGAGCTGTCACTCAACATCGACAGCTCGCCCCCTTTGGTGCGAGACCCGGAGCGACGGATTGCCCATCGCTAGCCGGGTCTCGCACATGCGCACGATGGAGCCGGCTCCATCGTGCGCATGCGCTGTGGGCCACCATCAACCCGGTTGCGAGCGCTCAGCGCTTGCGACCGGGTTTGAATCAGGCCCTTAATCCCAAAAACAACATTTCCACTGTATTTCAGCCCTGTCACAAAAGGACCAGCTGACATCATGTCAGAGATTCTCTCGGTAACACAGGTGAGAGCGTTGACGAGGACATGGCTGGAGATCACTCTGTCATATTGATTGAGTTAGAATAACAGATTGGAAGATTTAAAAGGAGGGTGGAGCTTGAAATCATTGTTCTTCCTCTGTTAACCATGGTTACATGCAAGGAAACACGTGCAGTCATTATTGCTTTGCACAAAAAGGGCTTCACAGGCAAGGATATTGCTGCTAGTAAGATTGCACCTAAATCAACCATTTATCAGATCATCAAGAACTTCAAGGAGAGAGGTTCAATAGTTGTAAAGAAGACTTCAGGGCGCCCAAGAACGTCCAGCAATCGCCAGGACCATCTCCTAAAGTTGATTCAGCTGCGGGATCGGGGCACCACCAGTGCAGAGCTTGCTCAGGAATAGCTTGCAGGCAGGTGTGAGTGCACTTATTATTTCCCGCATTGACTATTGCAATAGCCTCCTTACTGGTCTTCCCAAAAACAGGCTATCACCATTACAATCCATTATGAATGCAGCTGCAAGACTTATCTTCCTTGCAAAACGTTCTTCTTCTGCTGCCCCGCTCTGTCAGTCCCTCCATTGGTTGCCGGTTTTCTACCGTATTCAATACAAAATACTTTCACTTACACATAAGGCTATTAACCAAACCACACCAACATACATCTCTTCACTCATCTCAAAATATCTCCCAACCCGACCTCTCTGCTCAGCACAAGATCTGCGTCTCTCATCCCCATGCATTGCTTGCTCCCGTTCACGGTTACAGGACTTTCTTCGCGAGCACCCACTCTATGGAATGAACTACCTCGCACAATAAGACTTTCATCTAGTCTCCAATCCTTCAAGCGATCCCTGAAAACTCACCTCTTCAGGCAAGCTTATCAAATTCCAGAACCTCCCACATAACCTTCATAGCTTCCATATCTAATTACATCCCCTCTCACAGTCCACACATAACCTCACACATTGTCTTTCTCTCACATCCTCATGACATTTGGCTGACATTCCTGTGTGACTGGATCATGCAGCCAACCAAGAAACTGTGCATTCTGGCTGGACCAAATGCAATATATAGCACCTATCCTTGTGTATCAATGCCTATTTCCCTATAGATTGTAAGCTTGCGAGCAGGGCCTTCCTACCTATATATCTGTCTGTTATTACCCAGTTTTGTTCTATTAATGTTTACAATTGTAAAGCGCAACAGAATATGCTGCGCTATATAAGAAACTGTTAATAAATAAATAAAATAAATAATCTTCACGCACAGTGAGGTGATGACTTTTGGAAGATGGCCTGGTGTCAAAAAGGGCAGCAAAGAAGCCATTTCTCTCCAGGAAAAACATCAGGGACAGACTGATATGCTGCAAAAGGTACAGGGATTGGACTGCTGAGGGCTGGGGTAAAGTTATATTTTCTGATGAATCCCCTTTCAGATTGTTTGGGGCATCTGGAAAAATGCTTGTCCGGAGAAGGAAAGGTGAGCGCTACCATCAGTCCTGTGTCATGCCAACAGTAAAACTCACAATTTTGCCTAAGAACACAGCCATGAATAAAGAATGGTACCAAAACGTCCTCCAAAAGCACCCACCCAAGAACAGTTTGGTGACTAACTATGCCTTTTCCAGCATGATGGAGCACCTTGCCAAAAGGCAAAAGTGATAACTAAGTGGCTCGGGGAACAAAACATCAAAATTTTGGATCCATGGCCAGGAAACTCCCCAAACCTTAAAAAGGCGGGTGGACAAACAAAAACCCACAAATTCTGACAAACTCCAAGCATTGATTAGGCAAGAATGGGCGGCCATCAGTCAGTATGTGGCCCAGAAGTTGATTGACAGCATGCCAGGGCGAATTGCAGAGGTCTTGCAAAAGAAGGGTCAACACTGTAAATATTGACTCTGCATAAACTTAATGTAATTGTCATTAAAAGCCTTTGACACTTATGAAATGCTTGTAATGTTACCTCAGTATACCATAGTAACATCTGACAAAAAGGTCTTAAAACACTGCAGCAGCAAAGTTTGTGAAAACCAATACTTGTGTTATTCTCCAAACTTTTGGCCATGGCTGTATGTTTGTTAGAAGTGTGTGGGTGTGGTGACGTCCCTGTCAGCTGCATCCCAAGATAATTAAAGTGGGGAAAAAAAAAATTTTCTGGTGTCAAAAAACATCTCCAGTCTTTTGATAAAACTGCACGGTAAAGGTGACGGTCCCTCTTTTCCCTATCTCATTGTACATTCACTTGGTGAGGGCAATTTCATCAGCTTCCCCAGACCACCCACTTTTGCTCGGTCTGTGGGAAGCTGCTGGGGTGTGTGGGCGGCTGTCAGTGGCGGGCTGGGCCGGTAGACAGGGTGCCATGTGCCCCCCGGGCCGCAGCGTCATGCGGGCCGCGGGCAGTCTGTGTCACTGTGTGTGACGGAGTTCGGTCAGCGCTACACAGCACAAACACACAGCTGCCGCCAGAGCCGGCAGCTGTGTGTTTGCTTTAGCAGCTGATGAGAGTCAGACAGACTCTCATCGGCTGTTGCTCCCACTGCCAGAGCCGGACATCTTCCGGCTCCCGCAGTGGCTAATGGGAGTGACGCGTCACTCCCATGACGCGTCACTCCCATAATGCAAAGCGGCGGATGGAGGAGCTAATCTCGGCGGCGGGACCAGGAGCAGGAGCGGGTGTCAGGTAAGTGTTTTTTTTTTTTATATTATGTGTGTCTACTGCGGGGGGTCTGGCACTATAAGGAGGAGACCACTACTGGGGGCACTACAAAGGGGGGGACTACTACTACTGGGGGCGCTACAAGGGGGGGACTACTACTACTGGGGGCACTACAAGGGGGGGACTACTACTACTGGGGGCACTACAAGGGGGGGGACTACTACTACTGGGGGCACTACAAGGGGGGACTACTACTACTGGGGGCACTACAAGAGGGGGACTACTACTACTGGGGGCACTACAAGGGGGGGACTACTACTGGGGGCACTACAAGGGGGGTACTACTACTGGGGGAGACTACTACTAGGGGCACTACAAGAGGACTACTACTAGGGGCATTGCATAGGGGGGAGGGGACTACTACTAGGGGCACTACATAGGGGGGAGGGGACTACCACTGGGGGCACTGCATCGAGGGACCACTGCTGGGGGCTCTATATAAAGGGCAATAGTGGGGGTACTGCATAGGGGGAAGACTACAACTGGGGCCACTATTTAAGGGGCACTGCATAAGGGTTACCACTACTGGGGGCACTATATAAGGGGCTTACTACTGGGGGCACAAGGGGCACTGCATAGGGGGGATCACTACTGGGGGCACTACTCGAGGCCTGCATAAGGGTGTCCTCTCCTGAGGGGGGGGGGCGCCGTAGCACGCACGTTCTTTCGGGCACCACGGCTACACACTACTCCTCTACCAGGGCCGCCTGCATGCATTTGCCCTCCAGGCTAAAAGTTGCCAGCCAGCCCCTGGTGGCTGTGGGAGAGGGGTGTTGGCTTCGGGAGACTTGCCTACTCTTCCGAGCAGCCAGGAACCCACCTGATTTTCGGGAGACTCCTGGCCATTCTAGACAAGTAAGAAATTGACGCAAATCAAAGAGAGCATTTGGCAGAAACTGTGTGTGTGTGCTGGCCTATTGCTTGCAATATTTTATTTTTTAGTACTATTAGTATATTGGCTTGCTTATTAGGCTAAAACGCACAGGTTTAACAAGTCAATGTCCACCATATTGCTTGGAAACTAACAAAACTAATGGAAGTGTCTACTGAAATCTCAAGTGGACAGATTAGAATCAGCTGTAATATATGCTGATTTTCCAACAAAGGACACAGAAAATGTGTGACAATAATTTGAATACCATCATATAATAATGGCTACATGTTTAAAAATTGTACAAGGAATATTCAAGGAAGCAGGGGGCTTGCTGCTGTGTGCTGGGCTGCAGAGGGTCCTGTTGCTGGCATTGAGCAGCAACAGTCTTCTCTGCCTGCCTGCATGATGTGTGTGCGTGTGTGTGTGCATATAGGGGGCAAACACACTGATCCCCCCCCCCGGATTTGCCCCTGGCTGAGGGACTCATGGCGCCCCCATGTGCAGTGCGTGCTGCCGTGCATACAATGGTGGGATGTACTAAGCAAAAGCATCTGCTTCTTTTCGAGTACATACCACAGTTCATTACCGCGGTGTGTACCTAGAATAATGTGGAAATAGGGGCAGTCACCAGCCCTGGGATTAAGTGTCCGATCCCAGCACTGGAAGTGAAGAGGCAGACAATAGAGAGGTGTCCCCTGGGACAGTGTGTTGTTCCCAGCGCTGGTACAGTGACAGCGGTGAGACTTGGCCTCGGGTGTGGCCTGATTGGAGCTCGTTGCCCGGCAGCGGCGGAAGAGTCGGGCATTTGGCTCTGGCCGCGAGCCAATAACGGCTAGCGGTCTAGTAGTCTATAGCAGGCGGGTGTGGCTCGTCACTTCCTAGCCCCACTGTGTCCTAGCCCCGCCCACTTGCAGCATCTTATATTAGACGCCGCAGAGCGGAAGCAGTCTGTGCAGTGGCGGATAGAAGACCGCACGAAGAAGAGGAGCATCGCGGAAAAAGTTCTGGCTGCCACGGAAGAAGTTGCAATCAAGAAAGAAGATCGGCTGCGCCGGCTGGAAGAAGAAAAGAAGAGGCGATGCCGCTGGCCAGGATAGGCCAGCGGCAGAAGAATGTGGCTGAGGAACATAGAGGACTGCGGGGAAGGAATGCAAAAGAACTAACGAAGCTCACCGCTGCAGCCTCTTCCATCATACAGGCCTCTGTGAGGCCTACCATTAAGCCCTCCCTAGACCACCAGGTGTCGGCACTAAGCCCGTGGGGGTAAAGTCAGGCATTAGGCCTATGCCAATGTTAGGCGGACACTAGGCCCAGGCTAATTAGGAGGCATTAGGCCCTATAGAGATAAATTAGCCCGTTTACGTGAAAGTGACCTGGGCATTAGGCCCAGTCTCTAATTGAGAAAATAGGTGGGCAGTCCGCCTGTGCCCACAATAATTGTGTAAAGTGGCCCTGGGCATTATTCCCAGGCCATCAGTTGAGCCCCTCAGTTAGGAAGGCCCGTAGGCATGAGGTGATATATAATTAAAAAGGGGACTCTGGGCATTAGGCCTAAGTCCCTCCTCTGCTCCCCTGAACTAGACAAGTTTATAGCCTGAGCCACCAATAAGACCCTGGGTGTTAGGCCCAGGGCACAGACCCAATTGAGAGTGGCTCTGGGCATTAGACCCAGACCACTGGAATAAGTAGGTAGCCCCTGTGTTAGAATATTGAGGTGTGAGCAGTTGTGCGACAATCACTCTTCAAGTTCCCTGTGGAGAGCAGAAGAGGGTTCATGTGGAAATAAGGAAATAAGCTTGGAGACATATGCAGATTTTCTATCCATTTTCATAATGTTCTATGTAGGTATTTTCATCAGTGTTTCACATTTTATAGTCTACTCTGTGCCTCATGCCTCAGTCACCGCTGGTACCTTGTGAATTGATAGAGTGAATGTTGTGGTAGCATTAGCACCCACTATATCGCCTTCTCTATGAACAAGCGACAAGCACACTTCTCATTAACTCAGCGACAGATAATAGATGAAGGAAATGTGTTTTTGAAAAGGCTTTAAGCCATCTGTGCTGCATATTTTATTATTACCAGAATATACTTTATTAGACATATGGTTGTGCAGATAAGTCTGCTTCCCATCCCATGGAAATGCAGACGGTTACAGCAATAAATACCTTCATTTAACTGAGCCTCCACAACAGATTTGTACATTTAACTAAATATTTTGTGACAGCGCAATATGTTCCAGGAGTTACATTTGTATAATTGCTACAACACGTTATAGCTTGTTGGTAAGTGTGTAGTGGGGCTTATTATTAATGGATGGTGCAGTGATAATGAGCACTGAACTTCATGATGTGGTAAGTCAGCTTTTTTTTTAGCCGTTGAGACCTGGTTTTATATGACACAATGGATAAAATGTTGGTGCATAAATTGTTTGATGTTTTTCATTGGCTGGCATAGGCATGTGATACACATAATAAATTGGTTACAATTTTTCTGGTTTTTAAGGGCCTAATTAAGTACGTAGAACCGATGCTTACGCGGATTGAGTGCGGGATCCCAGCGGTCGAGATAGCGGCAGTCAGAATACCAACAGAGACACCCCGACAGTTAGAATACCAACGCCTGAAGGTAAGTAACCAAACCCAAAATCCTACCCCTAATCCACCTTTCCTAATGCCTAACCCTAAACCTGACTCTAATGCATACCGTTGGGATGCTAGCGGTCGGGATTCTGGCGCCGGCATCCCGACCGCCAGGCTAGTAGCTATGGGGTAGATGTATGAAGCAGTGAAAAGAGTGGAGAAGTGCGCCAGTGGAGAAGTTACCCATGGCAACCAATCAGCTCCTACCTATTATTTTATAGAATGTACTTGATAAATGCAACCTCAAAGCTGATTGGTTGCTGATTGGTTGCCATGGGCAACTTCCCCACTGGCACACTACTCTTTTCGCTGCTTCATACATCTCCCCCCATATCTCCAATGTTTTTAGATCTGCGCATGCACAGAAGCCGCACTTTGCATGTGCTGATCTGGGGCTGCGATGTCGCTCGCAGTGCCCCAAATGTCACAGCATGATTGACACGGAGCATGCAAGGAAACGTGGGCTTGCCGGCCCCATTTTCTGGATGTGCTGAAGCCAGTGGCTGCACACTTGGAGACAGCTTCACTGTCCTGGCAGCTTGATTTCCCCGGACATCTTAGGTAAGCTGAGGGTTAATCAGATATATGGCTGCATCTCTGGATGCAGCATTGGATCAGAGAAGCCTGCAGTGGGCGTTTTAGACGCCTCCTACGATTTTTGTATTTTGTAGCACAGCCAGGGAGGGAGTGGGTACTATTTACCTGGGCCTGGGCATCCTGAGGAGAATCCTGGAGAGTCACTGCTGGAGAGACACTGGGGGGCTTTTCTGGAGAGACAGAAAGGGGCTAGAGTTGGAGAGACACTGGCGGTCTGGATAGACACTGACAGCCTGCAGCTGGAGAGACACTGGGGGTCTTTGTTGGAGAGGCAGAAGGGGGCTGAAGCTGGAGAGACACTGGCTATAGCTGGGGAAACACTGGTGAGCTGGAGAGACAAAAGGGGGCTGGCTGGAGCTGGAAAGACACTGGGAGCCGGAGAGACAGAAGGGGCTAGAGCTAGGGAGATACTGTGGGGCTAGAGAGACACAGGGGGAAGTGGCTGGATATTATCCACAAGTGGCAGGATTAGAAGGAAAAGGCTTGGGGACAGTAATCTTCACTAAGGCACCAATTCTAAGAAACATTACTGATACAATTGGTACAACATTAGCAAATACAGTTTAATAATATAAAATTGTTTCTTCAGGGAATTTCACATTTTGTTGTGCACCAAAAAATCTATTACTATGTATTATCTGGTCAAACCTTTGCTTTATGACAAGGGCATTGTTATATTCCAACAAAAAAAGGCAAATTTCCGGAGCAGTGAATACCAACTGAAGTGACTATCTGCCCAGAGAGGAATAACTCTCTTCAGAGGTTCCCCATTGCAGAGAAGCTACATATAGGTAAGGAAGACTCCAACCAGTCCAAACAAATAAAACTACAACTTTCCATTGCAGGTGGATACTCAAGAAATCTTGTCTGTGTCTAATGCTTAGCCCTTCCCGAGATCAGCATAAAGGTAACATACTTCTTTGCATTTTACATGGATCCATGACTAATATAACAGGCCCTGCATCTGCTAGGTCACATAAAACCTCTGCAAAGTGGGGTACCCAGTTGAATGTTGACTTTCTAGTGTCGACATGATGAATGTTGATCACGTGTACCACACCCGAGATAACACTTTCTCAATAGCTACCTTCTATCTATTGATATGTACTTCAATGGTTAATCTGGAACTTTCCAAAGCTCGGTCCCAATAGGCAATGCCATCTTAAGAGGTGTCTTCCGAGTTCTGGTGGTCATGTGACTTCCGGGTCAGCCTTCTGATTCTGCGGCGTTCATGTGAGTATTTTTCCCATATCCCTAACCCTCCCTCCGCATCCTAACCTCATCCCGCACCCTCACCTCCCCCGCAGCCTAACGCTAACCTCATCCCAAACCCTAACCTCCCCCGCAGCCTAACCTTACCCTAACCTCCCCTGCAGCTTAACCCTAACCTCTCCCCGCAGCCTAACCCTAACCTCCCCGCAGCCTAACCCTAACCACTCCCCGCAGCCTAACCCTAACCTCTCCCCGCAGCCTAACCCTAACCACTCCCCGCAGCCTAACCCTAACCACTCCCCGCAGCCTAACCCTAACCACTCCCCGCAGCCTAACCCTAACCTCTCCCCGCAGCCTAACCCTAACTTGATCCGCCCCGGGTATTTGACAGGAGAAGTCTTGTGGATTTATATTAGGGGATTCAAAAGACTAGATTTCTTTAAGCAGACGTTTAGTCAGCTGGGATTTGTAGTCCAAAGCTTGATTTCAGTTTGGCGACTGTGCATGTTCCAGAGACTCCCCTTTTCCCAATTCACTTTTCACCCATATTCCTCCTTCCTCTAGCATCATTCCCCTAATGGGGACCCGTTTACTCATCTTCCTGCTTTGCTACAACTCTTTGAGTAGATTCTTTTTCTTCTTTCCACTCTTTACACAAGGCTGTAATTTATTTTGTCCATACACAAACTCCTCTATAAGCTTTATTACTCTCAGTGATTTTCCGTCTCAGCTGATGCTGCCGTCTTGTTGTGTTTTTCTCTCCTGCAATAAGTCTATTAATTAGGGCACTTAATAATTCCACAAAACCAGGGTCTCATGGAAGGGGAACCTTTGCAGAATAAAGTCCTTGTTTGCACTCAATCTTTGCACAAAGCAGTCTCAGCATGCCACTGGCTGGTCCTCTATCGTTTTACGTGCTCTGATAGGCTGATGCTGGTGTAGGCTGCAATATACAGTAGCCTTCCCTCTAATAGAGGAGATACAGATGTCTTTCTCACTGAAAGACTGCAGCTAGTCCCCATTCATTTTTACAATCCAATGGGCCAAGAATCCTTCCTTTTCAGGTCCTGGGGCAAGGTCTGGGATACTAGTGGCCATTGGCTGGAGACCTTAAAATGGGACAGGAGCACATACACAATTGCACTCTCCAACAGTAAGATTATAAAAAGGATAGGCCACTTCTAGCTGCTCTACACTGCCTCTAGAACAGTGCTGGCCTAGGCTACTGCCTACTTTGTGTATATAGTAAGTACAGCTTCCATTATCTATGAAAGACCCCATAAAACAGATATTTAAACCACAGCATGATTACCTTCCAGAGCCGTAACTAGATTTTTTGGTGCCCTGTGCCAGAAAGAGCATTGGTGCCCCCCTCATTTTTCAAAGGGACATAATGCACCCAAAAAGGGCCATGGCTTCATGGGGAAGGGCCAGGGAAGAGATAGGAGAGGCCAGGAGATGCTGGGGATGAAATAAGAGGAAGCTACAAGTGAGAAGGATAACAAACAGAAATTTCACAGGCCCAAACAGCGCCCCCGACCTGTGGTGCCCTGTGCGATGGCACTGGCCGCACTAGCCTAGTTACCGCCCTGTTACCTTCTGCATTCCTACTTTTCCAGTAGCCTGGGGGACTATTGTACCTGAAAAATGGTGAGTCTCCCTCAGGTTCCGGGAGAGTAGGTACAGTATGCTACGGGCTGCATTTTTCACATCTTCTGCAGGACGCTCGCAAGCGGGTTGATGTTGCCCCACTGCGCATGCGCACGATGGAGGGAGCTCCGTCGTGCGCATGCGCGAGACCCGGATAGCGACGGGCTCTCCGGCGCTCCGGGTCTCGCACCAAAGGGGGCGTGCTGTCGATGTTGATTGACAGCATGCCCCCTTTGGTGGGCGTGACGGGGGCGTGGCTGCCAGATGGAGGCGTGCCCATGGGAACGCCTACCGTCTGAAGCTAGTGATGTCAGGGTTCCTGTAGGAGCCCATATACCTACATTATCCAGATTACAAATCTGTCAGAAAAAGAAGGTACAGTAGCAAAAAATATGTCAATTGTCAAAAAATAAAAAAAATTAAAAATGAATAAAGGAAAGAGAATGGAGCTAAGAATGAAAACACATAAAGAAGCCAAGAAGTGAAGCAAAAGAAATAAGTTATAAAAAAAAAAGATCACATTGCATAAAATAAGCCTGATCAAGAAAACCATTCCTTACACTGCGAGAACGCTTCTTCACAAAGTCTCACGTTTGAAACATGCTGGCGGAGAACATGAACGGAACAACACTTAAAAGGACGTTTGGTAAAATGTGATAAGTACACGACAGCTCTGTGATACTGCAATCGCGAAACCATACTGAGCCTGGCGCTGAGCACAGCTCAGCTGTAATGGTTAGGAAAAAAAAACTACATGGGTTCTAAGCGGATTTACTGAGCTCCCTGCAAGAAATAGTCTTATAAACCAAGCGTTATTTGTTGCTACAACATTCTGAGCCATTCTATAACCTACTGATATGGCTTTGCGGAGCTTCATAAATATGCCCTATCTACGGTGAAAATAGCTGTTTTCGCCATAGAAACATATTTTTTCTATTTTGAAAGGCTCAGCTCCCCAGGCTAATTTGTTATGATAAATTGCAAAAATAGAAGATTTTTTACCACTATATCATAAGGAACTGCCATGCTCTGAGCAATCAGAGCGGCGCCATTCATTCATACGGAGAATGTCCACAAGATATTTTTCTATGGTGTGTGCCCTGTGTTCATTCTAATATTTTTTTTAAAGGGGGACTGCAGGTGCCAGTGGGCCCTTGAAGCCCAGACATGAAGCACTTGTAGTTCTCCAAGCCTTGCTAGGGCCGGTAGTAAATCCTGTAAAAAAAAATATATTATTTCTTCTATTAACCATTACCCTAGTACCAAAAGTCCCGGGAGTACAGTGCGGAGAATAGCCCCAGTGCTATTAGCACTAAGAGCTGGTTGTACCCAAAAGGGGAGCCTGCATGTTTCGTTTTTGCGGGCCCCCCTCTCCCCTGGGGAATAAAGTCATGGTACTAACTGGCCTAGGACTGATGGTATCATGGTCGGTGGACCCCCACACTGCGGGTCTCCCCTCTATTGTTCCACTAACCTCTAGTGCTGGTAATGGGAAAAATGGGGGGGATCCCACACTCTTTGGCTCTCCAATTTGTCCAATACCAGCCTAGGTATAAGTACTAATATTGGTTATACTTAGAAATGAGTGGTTCAGATTTTAGGAAATCCTAACCCTAACCCCCAGATTAATGTTATTGAGGTTAATAATATTCTAGGAACAAAAAAGTCCCAAATGATGTGATTTTAGCTTTTTTGTCAATTTTTTTTTTTTAAATGACAAAACCAAAACTAGTCACAACATTTTTGGCAAAACCAAAACCAAAATCAGACAACGAATTAGAACCAAAACCAGCAAAAATTGTCCGGCGCATAGCTATACTTAGAGGGGGGGGCTCTACTTTTTTTTCTTTAAATAAACACTGGGAACGCTGGCAACTGTGGTTTCTAAACCCAACACATAGTGATGAATGGTTGCAGAGCTGGGTGCACACGTAAAGATTTTCTGTCTAACCAGCCAACTAGCTGATTGGTTGGAATGAATATCTGGTAACGTATGAAAGCAAATGACAATCAGCAATTTGCTCCCAAATGCTGGAAAATTGACAAAAGCTGCTGTTTGAACAAATTGTTTAGATCAAACATTTAACAAACTTGTCTGACGACCATTTTCATCTGTTTCCTGGCATTTAGGAGCAAATTGCTGATCATCAGTTACTCCCATACGTTACCAGATTTTCATTCCAACAAATCAACCAGTTGGATGGTTGGACAGAAAATCTTTACGTGTGTATGCAGAATTAGTCCCAGACTCCCAACCTAATTACATTCTGCAAACTCCCAATCTATTACATTCCCTACTTAGGCTCAGTTTCTAGGGAACTGTATAGGTCCTGAACACAGGACTTCTGCTGTTTCTACCAACTGGGTGAGACATTTACTTCAGAAATAGAAATTTTACAGGTCATCTCCTTTAATAAACTTTTACTAAATAATCTTGTGACTGTCAGGCAGTAATAACATACACAACAGATGACTAAACAGTGTATGACTTTACCCAGTGACTTATCTGCTATAGAGCTAAATTGGAAGAATAAACATTACTCGTTATTTGTTTTAGCCACACATAAAAGCAATCATCTGCAAATCTGTACAACCCAATATTTATATCATGTATCTTATTATATTGGTGTCATGCCCTCTCCTTCACTGAACGGAGGCATTTAATTTGCTATATTCGCAGTGTGCTACCCACACTTGTATCTTACTGAAAACATATTGTGTGTCGTGTAATCTACAAATCTGAAACTGTAATACAAAGAACATATTATTTTTTTCTGTCTGTAGGTGTAGTTCATACATTCTGCAGGTATCCGGTCACACGGTCGACAGTTTCCATGTCGGCAATCAAGGGCTGCGATTCAGTTGTTTTGGGCACTAAGGCTTAGAGCTAGGGATGGGGGAAAATACTCACTGGAATTCCTCACCGTCAGACGTCTGCGCCGGAACTGCTGGTCACATGTCGACTTAATGCAAGTCAATATAACTGTCGACATAACATACCACACCCATTAAGGATCATCACAAAATAACTACCAAAAACACACATTTATTGAACGGAGGTTAAAAAAAAGGGCAAACTTATGCCAAATGATGTTAAGCTTGCTTATTTATTAAAAGTCATTTATATAGCACACAAATAGCGCCAAATCAGAGATATACGTTCATCCGATGATGAACGTACAGCTCCGATGGTTAGGGGTTTGCGTCTGAGCAGTAACTGTTCACCCAGAAACGCCTTCAGGTAATCATTACCTACCCCTATCTACTTGGCAACCCTGTAGCCCTCCCCCTCATGGCGCATGCACAGTATGCCATATTTGCCGATATGCCCCTTCCAGGAGGGAGCAGCCAGCCCGGCTTAGCAGGGGGGTGAGGCCGGGGAAATTACACACCGCTTAGGGACGGGGCTAGGGGCGGAGCCACGTACTCACTTAATTTTGGCCCCGCCCCTGCTACACGAGAATCGCGTCAGCAGCCCCACCGATGCGGGTGTTTGGGGATGCATTGCAGGGGGGGGGGGCTGGAGAAGCTGGGAGGCTTGCCTACTTTTCCGGGGGGCCGGGAGAGGCACACGATTTTCGGGATGCTCCCAGCCAAATCGGGAGAGTAGGAATGTATGCAGTATGCCGAAGTCCACAAACCCACTTTACCCACATTACTCTCTGCCCTTCATTTAGATTTTTTTCACTATCTTGATATCCACCCACACTAAACTACATATATCTAAATATTCATAAATGCATATAGTATGCTTAATGCACATTTATATAGCTGCTTGGGTGAGCCATATGTATTTCCATCAGTAGGAGTTGTGCTATGATATGTAAAGCTCAGTCGCATCTGTCACTTGCAGGCTGTTAAGACTCATCAATCATGAGCAGGAACAGGAGCTAATGCAGTGGGATTTTCCTGCCGTCAGTTAATGATATCAGTATTGAGCCACAAGATGCTTTCTGTCAGTGCTCAGCGTGGTAGACCATGGAATATTTCAGTTCCATTAGAATGAACAGAGCTGACATTTTCTAGGAATCATTAGCTGCAGCTGACAATATTTCTTATTATTATTTATGAAGACAAAAGAAGGAGCGTATGTAAAAGCACAATACCATTAGGGTTTTCTGCGCGTGGTGGTTATTTCCACTAAAATATGAAACTTGCTGTTTTCTGGCGATTCAGAAATGGAACAAGACGTCCACTTCTGGACGACCGTCCTTCTTGATGATCTGCTACAGGGGGAAATTGTCCCCTTTCCTGAGACACTGTAGCCAGGAGCTGCTGTAAGATAGCAGTTCAGAAGGATTTACTCCATTTAGTTGACTATAGGGGAGATATATCAAATCTCTTTAGAAATTTTGAAATGTCTTCCCCCCATAGCTCTTCTATAAAAGAGCACTGGACGTACTAACCTGCTGTTTGGTGAGCGGGATGGTAATGGATACCTCCTAGCATATGACTTTGTAAATGATGGCGCGCACATGAAAATGGGGCATAGCTTCGTGGGGACGTCTCATTTTCTTGGGAGCCAATTAACCTACAAGTATATTTTTGGAATGTGGGAGGAAATCGGAGCACCTGGAGGAAACCCACGCAAATACAGGGAGAATATACAAACTCTGCACAGTTAGGGCCGTGGTGGGAATTGAACACATGACCTCAGTGCTGTGAGGCAGCAATGCTAACCATTACACCGTCTGTGCTGCCTTTGAGCTCGCAGCATTACCATACAGATGCATTAGCGCATAATTGCCTACTTTAAAAAAAAAAACATTTAAGGGAGATTGTGATAGCAGCACCTATGAGCGCGGCGGTAAAGTGGGCGTGTACTGCTACATCTGAGAGGCATGTCATAAAATATACTTACATCCAAATGTAAAAAGCAACGCCATAACTAGCTATGGGTGACTGGTGCCGCCATACAGACTACAGAGGCTCTGTGGGTGGCACCGTCGCCATCCCACTTCACTTGCCCTTGGCTAGCAGGGTGCCTGGAATGGCAACCTGCTGACTGGATTGCTGCTGCATCACCCGCGGAGCATCCAATGGAGCCGATTGGGAGTCCTGATGACGCCCCCAGTCAGCTCTGCATTTACCGGAACTGGTGGTCATCCCCCCATTGTGCAACATAATGACATCATGCGCAGTACATCATGACGTTGTGCACTCAGGGGGCGGGGCCGGGACAGGGCACAATTGTAGGCTTACCATACTATCCCTTTAAACCGGGACACTCATGAATTACACAGGTTTTGTGGCTGATTAAAACCAGTTGAGATGCAGACCTGAAGTCAGCCAGCCACAGAACCTGTGTAATTCATGAGTGTCCCGGTTTAAAGGCTTTGTTGTCTATTTACTAAGCAGTGTTAGGAGACAGAGTGAAAAGTGATAAGGACGTGTTCAGGTGCCAGCCAATCAGCTCCCAACTGTCATTTTTCAAACACAGCCTGTGAGATGGCAGGTGGGAGCTGATTGGCTGGTACCTTATCACTTTCTTATCACTTTTCACTCTGTCTCCTAACACTGCTTAGTAAAGAGACCCCATAGTATGGTAAGCCTACGCAATTGTGCCCTGTTACGGCTCTGTAAACATGTCCCCAAGCAGTAAATAAGATCTACAAAGTACAAACACAGTGATACATTTCAGGGCTTGCTCATGTATTCAGGGGCGCAGAGAGGCAGAGCTCTAAACCTTTTCTCTGCACCACTTGTTTCCTTCCCAACTCTAACCCCAAGGCCCCCCGCCAGGCTTGGGTAATTAGTACCCGCCCCCCTCCATCTTAAATCACAGCAGCCCAGCACACGCTGCTGCGTGCTGGGCTGCAATGGGAGACTGCGGTCTCCTATGCCTGTGGGAAGGAGCGATCACGCTAATTGCCCCCCCGTGCGCAGTTTTGCGCTGGGCTGAGGGGCTCACACCGCCCCCCTCCCCAGCGCGCAGCGTGACCACGCCTCCCACGATCAGGCCATGTGGCCATGTGGGTGCCTAAAATGTGATTAGGTTTGTGTATGTGACAGGAATAAACAGCTCTCTGTAAACCATGGCTGGCATATAATGTATGAAAGGCAAATATAACATCTAGGATTTTTCCTAATCATATATAATAATTATTATATGTTGGTGCTGTTGTGTTTCATTATTCATTCATTATTATTTCATGGCCTCATTATCACCTAACATTGAACATTTACTTGTTTTTTCCAATGAAGTCAATAAATCAATAACTTTAATAACATGGCTCATGCATAGGGAGTAGCAAGAGCTGGGCAAGCCATATTTGGAATATATCATTGTCCCTGACGTGACACCTAAAACTACATATGACCATACTTGCTTACTCTCCCGGGACTGTCGGGAGCCTCCAGAAACTCGGGTGCCTCTCCCGGCACCCCGCAAGGGTAGGCAAGTCCCCCGCATTATCCGCCTCCCCCCCGCGCCCGCATGTGAAAGTAGGAGGTTCGGGGGGGGGCTACGGTGATGCAATTCAGCGTGAATCGAATCATAGCCACGCCCCCTGCTTTGTAATGTAAATAATGGGGGGGTTGCCAGAAAGTCGGTAAGTATGCATGTGACAGATAAACTTTTCAGTGTCATTATTGCAGATGTATTTTTAAGAACAGGTCAGTACAAGGGGACAGTACAGAGGAACAGGCTGGATATATCGCAGTCATCACAATATATCATTGTCTACAGCTTACCAATTCTAAACCAATAGAAGAAATCTACACCAGAGGAAAGCAGAGTGCGGCACTCCAGCTGCTGTGGAACTATACACCCCAGCATGTCCTGCTACAGTTTCAGCATATCCTAACAGCAAATCTGCGGCAGGGCATTTTATCATTATTATTAATATTAACAGTTGCTTATATATTGCCAGCAGCATATTTTGTTGCGCTTTACAATTAGGGACAAACAGTAATAAAATAAGACTGGGTGATAATAACAGACAGACATGGAGGTAAGAGGCTCCTGCTCGCAAGCTTACACTCTATTGAGAAATAGGGATTGATACACAAGACTGCAGAGGTTCCTGGTGGGCTGTATGATCCAGTCACACAGGAATGTTGGCCTAGGGTCAGGAGGATGTGAAAGTGAAGGAGAATATACAGTATGCAAAGTTATGTGTGGACTGTATAGTGGGGATATAATTGGGTAGGATTGCTTATGGAGGTTATTTTGGGGGTTAAGTCTCCCGGACTGGCCTACTTTCCCTGTGCTCCCCTCTCCCCGCGCTTACCATCCGAAAGTGGGCCGTCCGGAAGGGGCCAATGCGTGATTCCCGCTGAATTGTGTCATTGTAGCCCCGCCCCCTGCTTTGCAATGCCAGTAATGACTACATTACCTCCCCACACCACGCCCACCTATGATGCAGCCACGCCCCTTCTGCACCAATCTGGCGCCCCCTCCCGGAGGCAGCAGCCGAAAAGTCGTCAAGTATGGTTCGGAGACTAGAGGAAAGTCTTTTTGTGCGTGGGGGGGCATGCCACAGAGTGGGTGCAGCCCGAAAAAGTCCTGTAACCATGACTGGGAGCAAGTAATGCGTGTAGATGAGAGGCGCAGATCTTGTGCAGAGCAGAGGTCGGGTTGGGAGATAATTCTAGAGAAAGACATGTATGTTGGTGTAGTTTGGTTAATAGCCTTCTGTGTAAGTAAAAGTATTTTATGTTGAATTCGTTTGAATACAGATAACCAATGGAGGGACTGACAGAGCGGAGCAGGAGCTGATGAACTTTTAGCGAGGAAGATCAGCCTCACAGCAGCCCTCAAAATTGATTGAGGTGGTGAGAGCAGTGTCGGACTGGGACATGAAGGTCCCACCAGGGGAATGCAATCATAGGGGCCCACTAAGGGGTGTGGACAGTCTCCAGAAGGGGTGGCTCGGAAGGGGTGTGGCCAACCACCAGAGAGGCGTGGCCAGCTATTATAGGAGCATTATAGTATGGATGGTGCAACCGATGGTGGCATATAAGGATGCACCAATCGGTATCAGGGCTTGCTAAAAGTGGTCACCCCTGTTCTTGCACACTCGGCCGCATGGATATACACAAGGGAAGGTGTTTGTAGTTTTGTTTGACAACTGGGGAAGGCGATAGTAATAAGGACATATATGACAGCTGGGAATGGTGGTAGTAGTATCGACATACATGATAGCTGTGGGGTAAAAGTAGTAGTAGTTAGGACTGTGTGTAAGTATTGTAGTGCCACAGGGCAGCTGGGAGAGGTGGTGTTGGTGATGGTGGTAGCCGTAGAAGGGGCTAGGTGGGGTAGTAGTAGGGACACAGAGGTCATCTGGATTTAGCACAGCTTGATGGGATGGAAGCACAGAATGACATATGACCCCCCCCTCTCCCCTCCTGAATCCACAAATGCCCATTACACCCGTAATAATGGCTGGCTACTGGGCAGCTTCTCTGCATTCTCCCTGTCTGCAAAAGCTCATGCTGGGAGCAAGGGGCAGTCAGAAAAACTACTCCTGAGAGTTTTAACAGCACTGGCCCCCCACCCTATCTGGCCACTGGCTCCACGCTGCCGTGGTACCGGGTCCTGTCAGCCATGCCATCAACCTCCAGTATAATGCTTACCTTTTACTGACTCCCAGTCCATATCCCGTCTTCTGATCCAACTGGTGAGCTTGGCTATCAGCTGATCTCCCTGTTGGTGTGGCAGATGTGGTGAATGAACTCTGCAGAGGGCTTGGCCCCGCCCACCCGTGGGAGTGGGCGGAGCTATAAGTCGGTGGCAGCCCTCAGAGGAGGGTTGAGATGACACTAGTTCATTCACCAGCCGCCGGCTGGTGAATGAACTAATATATTGCTGTAAATATATTACTGTAAAGTCCCCCATACACGGTGCGATATAGCAGATAGGAGTCGATCCGACAGATTGGAATTATATCGCTGCTATGTCGTTTCGTGTGTGAGTATGATATCGGCCAGTGCGCGCTCCCGTGGGATCGTACATCGCTCCTCCAGATCTTTCTGCATGTTCAGATGATCTGGGGGAACAATGTACGATTCCATGCAGCGCAGGTCGTGGAGGAGGGTGCCGGCATATCGGACGGGCAGCCACCCAATCGCTCCGTGTGTGGGGACTGTCCGATATGTTGGCCATTGGATCCGCTGTCGCATCGCAAGGTGCATATTGCACCGTGTATGGAGGCCTTAAGTGTAGCTGTTTCCCGACTGGCTGGGTTGTGAATGAAGTGATGCAGTCCTGGCGCCGCCCACCCATGGAAGTGGGCGAAGCTATAAGTGGGGGGGGGGGGGGGGGGCGGCGGACAACCCTCAGAGCAGAGTGGAGGTGAGTGACACTTCATTCGCCCCCCGGCGGTAGCTTGCACCATGCAGCCAGCCAGCTGGGTTGCGAAAGATGTGAGGCATGCTTGGCCCCGCCTACCCACGGGAGTGGGCGGAGTTTCAAGTCCATGGGGGCCCACCTGGGATTTCCACGAATCCCCGTCGGCCCAGTCCGAGTCTGGGTGAGAGTCTGTTTTGGGAAAGACCAGTAAGGTCGACATACCCGTGACACATCCGTGTCTGGCTAGCCACCCCGCTGTTACCTCCCAGGAATGTCTACTGAAAATCAATCTCTCAGTGCGCAATTTCAATTTGCATCTTTCAGTGGTATCCATCGTAGCGCATGCGCAGACTGAAATTGCCCCTGTAAGTACACATGATTTCAAGATAATAGGTAATAATGTCCTAATTTAGATGGGACCATCCCAATGTGAGGCATATGTCCCACCTCCTGTACTGACGGAATGAGAAGTTTGTCCTGCTCACCACTGTTCTGCACAGCGGAGCAGCGGAGAATGGTGTCGCGCACACCTGCCGCTGATCTTGCAAGATTGCAATATCTGAAACTGAGATGTCAGCCAATTAGACCTGAGGCACCTTATATATCCTCTGTGCCATAACACATGTGCGAGGTGTTAGAGGTTATTATATCTACACTCTTGTCAATAAAAAGTAATATGGAAATTCTATTACACCCACACAGACACAATGTGCTACTCCAGTGCTCTCTACACGGTATCACTTCCATGACTAATGGAAGTGATGAATTCATGACAAAGGGCATATTAGTAATATGCGATTTCCTCGCTGGTGACAACAACAGTATGTCGCTATAAATGAGTGAAAACAGGATGATTCCATTCATGACAAATAAGTAAAATGTTTCAGAATAAAGGTTTCAGATGCTGCCAATGACACTTATAACCTACACATTATCCCTAGGGATCCCATGTGTCCTGGCTTTCCTGGGATAGTTTCTATTTTTTACTTAAAAATCTTTTAACTCACAAGACATATTTATTATAGGGAGGAGCGGTTCAGTTTTGGCTCAGATCTTCCCTCCAAGTTCGGATCTCAGAACGAGGCAAAACGTCATATTTTACAGACAAAGAAGACGTCTTGTCCGTGAAAGATGATGTTTTGCATCGTTCTGAGAACTGAGCTTGGCGGAAAGATCGGCTCATCTCTAAATTATTCCCATAATTGCTGCTGCGTTACTGTGAGAAAGGAACCAGAGCAACATTTTGATGGGGCTTCTTTCCAGGTCTTCTATTACGGGACACCTGCCCTTACCTTACCTGGTGCTCTGCTGCAGATCGATCTGCACTTCCTGCTCAGAGGGGGAGTGAAGCAGCATAGGTGACCTGGCAATGAGGTATGGCAACAACACTTTGGGACCCTTCTGTAGAAGTTGCGTGGATACATCTCCTCTGTACTCCTGAAACAGGTACTTTGTAATCAACACCCTTTTTCCATCTCTATAGTTTGCAGCTAAACAGGGCCACCACACCTGTTACCCTTGCTGGATTGTTAGTTATGATCAAGAACCAGAAAAAAATATTTCCCTTCATCTTTCATGGAATTATTTACTTGAAACCTCCCTGTGCCTCTTGATTTGCAGAGGTGCAATTAGATTAGCAGCAAACAAAATGGATTTCTGGGTAGTCAGTGGGAAAGTTAGTTGGGGTGGGGGGGGGGTTGGGGGTTAGAGTATCCATTGAACAGTGAAGAAACAAAATCCAAAATGCTGTATCATTATATGGAGCAAGATTACTGGAATTAGATAAAGGGGAGGAGGGCATGATTACTGGGCATTTCTTGCTGTGCCAAGAGGCATGCAAATATTTTCATTTCACAAAAGGACTTTATTTTTGCTCCAGATCAGGTCTAGCGGTCTAAGGGTCTCCTCACATAATTTTAACAATACCATCTTTAATGGAGAAATTAATTGCTAAGCACACTCCACGCAAATAACAGCCCCAATGTCCCCACACTCACAAGAATGTGGACTTCACAAAAAATGTGGACCTTTCAGTTCAGTAGGCACTTATGCTTTTGCACAGTGCTTCTCTCGAGATTTCTCTGCTTTCTTGCAACCCTAGGCAGGGAAGCAATCGGGAAGCCGACTGCGTAAATACCGGCAGCCGGCTTCCCGACTGTCATATCCCGGCAAGGGTGAAATGGCGGGCGTCTGTGAATGCCCGCATTTCCCCGATGCCGGGAGACCGATCGTAGTGATGCCGGGCGCCGCGAGCGGACAGCCGCGGGTGGGGAGGGTTAGGTTTAGGGCTCCCGGGGGGATGCCTAACCCTAAGTCCCCCCCGGGAGCCCTAAAGGGTTAGGGTTAAGCTAGGGGGAGGGAGGGTTAGGGTTAGGCACCCCCGGGGGGGACTTAGGGTTAGGCACCCCCCCGGGGGACTTAGGTTTAGGCAACGGGGAAGGGGGTGGTTAGGGTTAGGCACTTAGAGGGGGGATTAGGGTTAGGCACTTGGGGGGGAAGTTAGGGTTAGGCACCCCTAAGGAGGGTTAGGGTTAGGGGGGTTAGGTTAGGTTAGTAGATACTCACCCATCCACGATCGGGATTTCCAGAGCTGCTGATGTCGGGCTGCCGCTGACGAGAATCGAACCGCCGGCCGCATATTTCATACCCATTCCCCTAGGCAGGGGTGTTTCCCTATAGCAGAGCGTACACCATGCACCTTGATTTGTTGACGACGGACGGACCATGTTAGCACTTCGTAAATTAGATCCATTAAATCCAATCCGTGAATTGTTAGCTCTGAACTTTCTGTGGACTTACATCCTTGGGGGAGATGTATCAAACCTTCAAAAGAGAAAAAGTAGAGAAGGTGTCCATAGCCACAAATCAACTTCTAGCGGTCATCAATAATGTACAGTCTGTAAAGTTGATTGGTTGCTATGGGAAATTCCCCACCTGTCTTCTTTAGAAGGTTTGATACAACTCCCTCACAGTTTTCTTTTAGAACAGGGATGGGGAACCTTTTTTCTGCCGAGGGCCATTTTGATATATATAACATTATTCGTGGGCCTGCTGCAGGCCACACCCCCTCTGTGTGACATCACATGGGGCGGGGCCACAATCACCGGTGATTACAGCAATGCCCGAAGAAGCCTAAGGATGATCCGGGGAGCTGTAAGGGCAGCGGTGTGACCGTCTGAAGTATCATAAGGACGCTCCAGGTGGCACTGCTGCATAGATTCTGGCTGCAGCGTGCCATTCTAGGCACCCTGGTAGCCAGATGAGGCTAGCAGAAAAAGGCTCCAAGGGCCAGACCAAATTATTCCGCGGGCCTTATACAGCCCCCGTGCCTGAGGTTCCCCATCCCTGTTTTAGAACAACAGAGCATTGTTGCTAGAAAAACATGTTTCACTGCTATGTATACAAATGTTATTGGCTCTAACAAATTATCACATTTTTAGAACTTGCTAGTCTTGGGTTCCTAATGCAATGCAGGCGTGAGCTCTGTACAGGGGAATGCTGCAGGCTATGGGCTCTTTAATCTCTATGGGGAAATGTGTGCTGGATAGAAGGGTAGCAATTAAATGCTTAGCACTGACAAAATGCAAGAAAATTGTGCACTTGCTATTTTTAATTGCTGTCCTTATACATGGCACATTCATTTAAAAATAGTCATTATAGAGTATGTTGAGCCCGTATATTATATTATTATAATATAAATCAAGATGCGTATTGCTGAGTTGAATAATGTACATAATATAACCGGACTGCTTATACTTTCGCAGGCTGCCATAATAGAAGCAAGGTGCCTCTCTTACTGCGCAGGGTGGGTGTGAGTGACAGCTTTGCACAGTTGCTATGTAGAAATGCACTGTGGATATAGTTGACAACTTATGAAAATTTGATGACCCCCGCAGTCTTCCAGAAGAGTGCTGCACCCTCCAACATCCCGACAATCTCCTAATGAAATGGACGGGGCATAGACCGGATTATGCTCTTGTTAATCAATCATATAATGGACCCACCCCCTGTGCCTGTTGCTGTGACTTGCGCCATTGCGCTGTGGGGGTTGGGGCCAAATGACTTGTGTTGCCTGTCCCCCAACAGTGGACCCATCCACTAATATAACAGTAACTACGATTACTGTAGTCTCACCTTTTTTTTACATATAAGGGCAGCAAGGCAGCAAAGTGGATAGCATTGCTGCCTCACAGTTCTGGGGTAATTGTCTGAATTCCAACCAGGGCTCTATCTGCATGGAGTTTGTATAGTCTTCCCATGTTTGGTGGTTTACTCTGGGTGATCCGGTTTCCTTGCCCAATCCAAATACATACTAATAAGTTAATTGGCTCGTTGCAATATACACCCTAATGTTTGTCCAAGTGGTAAGAAATAAAGGGGTCTATTTACTAAACAGTGTTAGGAGACAGAGTGAAAAGTGATAAGAAAGTGATAAGGTGCCAGCCAATCAGCTCCCAACTGTCATCTCACAGGCTGTGTTTGAAAAATGACAGTTGGGAGCTGACTGGCTGGCACCTTATCACTTTCTTATCACTTTTCACTCTGTCTCCTAACACTGCTTAGTAAATAGACCCCCAAAGATTGTTATCTGCACCGGGCAAGGATCAATGTGAATTACTAAAGCACTTGGTAATATTATATATATGTGTTATATAAATTACTGTTAATAAAATACATTTATAAATGGACTAAGGGCCCCATTTGCTACAATTTGCATTTAAAATGCGCTTGTAGTGTGATATTTTCGATTAAATTCGCATTGCAAATTTTGGAAATATCACAGGGATTTATCAAAAATCGCTTGCAGGGCAGGGTTGCCTACCTTTAACATTCTTTCCCGGGAGAAGCCCGGGTAAGAGATGCAGCAGGGGGCCGACGGGGGCGGGGCTTGATGATTCGCGTCATTAAGCCCCGCCCCTCTCGGTAAAATTGCCGCGATTGGGCACAATTTACATAGGGGGCGGGGCCAAATGTTGTGATTCATGCAGAATCACAGCTTAAGCCCCGCCCCCTTCACGGAGACCCGCGATTGCCGCGGGTATTCTCCTAATTCTGCCCACTTCACTAGGAAGTGGGCAGAATGCGGGAGAAATGCCTACCCTTCCGGGGGTGCGGGGGGCTACCCGAAAAATCGGGAGCCTCCCGCGAAAACCGGGAGGGTAGGCATGTATGTTGCAGGGACAGAGATTGCGATAAAGCTCTGTCCCTGCGAATCCCCTCCACAGTCTTATCACTGTATTTTTTGCAAAAAAGGGACTATCCCTGAAAATTAGGGACAGTTGGCAACTGTGGGTATAACACAAGGCAAAACAGCATGCATACCAGTGCACCTGGGTTCTCCGCCACATGCTCCTTCTGGTTTGGGGGTGTAGGGGTGGAATTTACTGAAACCAATGATTTTTAAGTAACTTTCCTGGTGATTTTCAAACTACCAGATTTACTAACGGGCACAAAGCTGAAAAAAAAAAGCTAGATTTCAAATTGGCACATAGATATTGGCTTCCAGATGTTTTTTTATTTTTTTTAATGGTACAATAAGAATTCAAATCGAGAAATCTATAGTTTGATTTGACCGACTACCAGACAAATCAGGTGTCTGTAAGAGGCGAGATAGCTCAAATCACAAGTTTATTCAACTGTCTCGGCTGTCAGTATTTATTTTTAAATAAAGACAGAACTTTTTTTTTTAAAAAGTCTTATTTAAAAGCACTGTTAGTCCAGAAAACGTATGACCTCTAGGTATTTGCAGACTGGAGTAAAACTGACCGACGAATGATCCTCCAGGATCTAATGGGCTCTACCATTTGTTGATCAGCCATCCAACAGTAAGGGCTCTATTTACTACAATCCGCATATTGAATGCAGATTGTAGTGTGATATTACAGAGTGAATTCGCATTGCGAATTCAGGCAATATTACAGGGATTTACTACAAATCCCTTACAGGGACAGAGCTTGCGATAAAGCTCTGTCCCTGCAAATCCCCTTCGGAGCCTTATCACGGTATTTTCGCAAAAAATACCGTGATTAAGTGCCCGCGCATGCGCCGACCAGTCGCCGCTGCTACCCCCCGGCGCTAAGCCCCACCCCTGCGATCACGGACCCTCCCCCCCGCGACCCCCCTCTCCCTTAATTACACTTACCTGCATGCTCCGGGCCCCGGTGATGTTCTCCATTCCTCCGGTCAGGTGATCTCCCATACTGCACTGGGGCCCGATCACCTGATGACCGGGCAGCAGTGCACTATGGGAGACCAGCTGACCGGAGGGGAGTCATCACCGGAGACTGGATCACCGGTCCCTGGAGTCAGGTAAGTAAATTTTTTTTTTTACTACTTTTTTTTTGTTTTTTTACAGTAATCAGCTTGCGGTCTGTGTAGACCACACAGCTGATTACTAGGACCGACTCCCGGCTCTGCTCTCCCCGTTAGAGCAGAGTAGGAGGACGGTAACCAGGGGAGATCCTGGATAACGCCACCTCCAGGTGGCGTTATTATCACAGGGCTTTCCCCGATATATTTTCACATTTTATTTTTAGTAACTCTGGTCGGATCACATTTCCCATTACAATTATGGGAAATGCGATCTGCTTTACTAAAAATAAGTGATACTTAGGGGTTGGAGTACAATTTTACGAATTCTACTCCAATTGCCCTGTAATTACTATAGGTGATACTAAAATAATGTGAAAAGGGTGTGAAAACAGCCTTTTTCACTTTATTTTAGTCAACATAATGTTAATAAATAGAGCCCTAAGTACTGAAGAAATTACTGAACTATAACATGTATGTGTTTCTGCAGCTAATAGAAGGATGATGAATTCAGATTACCTTCAGCCTGATATGAATTATCACATCCAACAGAACCATTGTAAACATCCTTGGAGACATGCTTTCTGAACGCTTTCGCTGTGAATGGCTTTTAATGCATACCAACCACAGTCATACAGCATGGAGACTGCATATCAAACACGTGGCTTTTACACCACATTGGGTAACCATCATAAACCTGAAAGAACTGGACAAAATGTTCAAAATGGGAAACCAATCTGTTTTAAAATAATAGTAGTTAACATAAAGGGAATTTAAATAATATTAAACAATCAGATTTCATATGAAGTGAATCAAATTTCCATTGATATCTATAGTATATTACTGCTGGTAATGAGGAAACACTGTAGAGGTTTTTTTTATTTTTATTAGTATAGGGCGTTGGGACTTTAGAGAAAGGTCCTCTGTATATTACATGGTAGCAGTAGGAATTCAGGAAGTTCATTCGGATACTGCTGGGTTTCCATTCTGCTCAAACATTGACCAACATAGTGTAACTACGCAAACAGGCATTGACATAACAGTAGAATGGCTACACTACCAACATCTTCAGAACTAGCCCTATACAACCTAATAACAAGAGAGAACTCTGTTAGGCTACATACATACTAACATTAAAATTCTGTATTGAAGGTGCATTTGCAACACATGCAAACGAGTGTAACAGTAAAAGTTGTACGAAACAAGAGACTATGGGCCAAATGTAACAGGGTGAGAGTTTAGAAAATGTGAGAGTTTAGCAGTAACCTCTCACATTGGTTGAGTTTTATCTTCAAAATGGGAAAACATCTGAATGAGATTTTAAATCGTGAGTGTTTTTTAAATCTAAAAAAACATGCAAGTTCGCTCTGTTACTTTGTTTTTGGACTCTACTACATTAGCAAAGTTTAAAAAGTGTCGGAAACTCTCACTTTTCTAAACTCTCACCCTATTACATTTGGCCCTATATATTTGTGTCATACGTGTGCTTAGCTTGAATTTCTACGCCTCTTGTTTCATTTCCCTGCATCTTATGCACATCAACCAAGATGAAAGTATGGAAGAACACCGTAAATACGATGAGATGCAACTAGACACTTTTGTGTTTCGGCAATGTCCTCCTTTGTCCCAAATACATATTAAAAATGCAATGTGATTTGTATATGAATATTATGATTTAACATCACAATCACCAGTGTGTATGTAGTCTTTGTATTTAATATATAGCTTGAGCAATAGAAGCAATCAGCACATCTAGTGATACTATAATCATGACATGAGCAGTTGAAGGAATTCTATTATTTAAATGACCCGCAAGAGCTTGTCGGTCTCAGCGAGAGCCTGGATATTGTCTGTGTGCACTATATCTACATAGGAAACAATCACAGACAGGAATATATTCATTTTATGTAATCCAGCTGTAATGCACAACAAGGAGATGCCCAAAGCCTGGTGGCACTGGTGGCTGAGGACCAGGAGGAAGACACATTCTGGCTGCATAAAGAAAGATATGTTCCAACAGCAATGTGTTGGGTGCAACAGCAAGGCAAAATGTATATATATATATAATATATATATATATATATATATAAACTGCCTCCTGTTCACGTCATCACCGGGATACGCTCTCTGCAACGTGCAGATGCGCGCCATCCCCGGAGCCAGCACTTGCACACTCGGGTGACAGTATTTAAGGTAAGACTTGTTTTTGTTCTTATGTAACCTTGACAAAAAGGCTGTATATGCCCTGAAACGTTGGAGTAAATATTTCGCAATTAAGCCCTCCAGTGCCGCCTTCTTTGTTCTCACTGTCTTTACCATTTTAAGGAAGGCACGGAGGCCAATACATAAGAAGGAAAAGACTGCCGGACCGTGTGGACTTATTTGTATCGGGGACTTCGTTGGGATTTCCCCTAAGGGTCAAGGCACCTCCCAGATATTCATCATTTTTTTCGCAAGGATTTTCTTATTTCAGTGCCAGATCTGCAAGCAGTCTGACATTAGATGGAGCAGCAGAGCTCTGCGTCTCATTTGAATGAAGCAGCGGGGTATACAGGAATCACTGCTGTTCATGGTGAATCATACAGCTTCACAGATGATGAGGCAGAAAATATACTCTTCAAGGAACAACTTACATTTGGAGATACATTAACTACTAATGAAGATATTTTCAGACATCTATTTAAGCTAAAAACAAGGAAGTCTAGAGGATAGTTTACCCCTGAGGAAGTCTAGAGGAGAGGACAGAGTTCCACCTGGACGAAACGCGTTGGGTACTTTACTGTATGCTGATTCTTAGATAAGCTGTTTTTTACTATCTCTAATGTACGGGCATTCATTTTGCAATATTGAAGCTCTGAAATTTTAAACTGTATTACACTATGGATGTCTATTTTTATATTTTTGGATTGCCATTAAAACTGTGAAAAACACTACTGATGTCAGTGACCTTATGAGGATCTTCACAAAGGACATGAGATAAGCTGTCTTAATCTTATACACATGGTACAGGTTCACTCTTAGCCCTCTTCACACAGTTATTGCACTAGGAGGCGCCCTTGTTTTTTGTTATTTTTCAGATTGAAGAAGTTGGTGTGCTTGACAACAAGGAGCTTTGGCCGTCCAATATGAGTGGATTTTTCTAGGCACAAAACACAGACTTCTTCAAAAGACTTATACCCATTTAGGGTGTTCTTTATTTTTATTATTATTGTTTTATTTCACATTGTCATACACTGGCCTAGCACCAAAATAATTGATTTATTTATTTATATATATATATATATATATATATATATGTGTATTTTAGCATACCGTACTATGTTAGTTAATAGACTGCATTATTACCTTGCACTGTTGTGCCAGGAGTTTGGTGTAAATTTGGTGGTGTAGCAAAACTGAGCACGGCACCTAGGTACAGCCCATACCTTATTAAATTAGGGGTAGGGGGCTGGGGAAGCACTTCTGCACTAGGTTTAGGAAAAATATATATACTTGTGTAATGGCCCCAATTAGACAATTTGTGGTACATATGAAATCATTCTATGGGGGTGCTGCCAAGGACAATAAGTGGGAGTTTACAAAAAAAAGGCCCATACCTGTAATATATCCCATGCCTAACACCTGGAAGCTTACTGCCCCTTTCTGTACTGAGATTCCAACATCTCACTATGGTTGATGCATCTCTCCCCAATGTGACGTCAGGAGCTAATCACAGCTACCATACCTCTTCAGGGCAGTTGCCTTGAGTGTAAGGTGGTTTCTGGGCAGTTCCACTATAGGAACCTTAATTTATTTTTAGAGATGAGCGGTTCAGATTCTGTGGAATCCGAACCGCTCCGAACTTTGGGGATCCGAGTCCACCCGAACGCTGTTCGGGTGTTCCCTCCCTGACTCGGATCCCCGTTCGAGGCTGAGCCGCAGCCTCCTTATTGGTTTAAAAGCATGGAGTCTTGTAATGAATATGCACACTGGTATTAGGCACATTTTTAGGTAAGTCCTACAAGTTTTATATACTGTAGTGCAACTTTGGTTCATTTTTGGGGCGTGGGTCCCCCTTGATTGCCTTTGTTGATCTGTTTCAGGGCACCGCATTGTAACACATTTTTCCTTTATAACACATTTTAACCCTTCACTGTTTGTTTACTATATATGTACCTCACTTTTTATTTTCATTCTTTATATGCAGCAGTAGCTGCTCCTATCTCTTTTACACTGCACTTTTCTTACTATGGCGGTGCCCTGGGGCGGCTTAGCTGGGCTAGTTTGGGGGTGTCCTGCGCTCTGGATTTGAATCATAGTATGTTAGAGACCTACCCTAAAGAGGTTACCTGAATATAGTGGGTAGGCCCATAACCTTGGCCAAGATTATGCTAAAAACCTCTATTGACTGCAACATTTTATTGCATTTATATATTATAAATAATTTGGAGTTGTGCACCTGAGATTTGTCTGTTTTTGTGCCTGCAATTAGTCTCATCAGGTAGCACCTCCCAGTATATATATAGGGTTAACTGTCTTTGCTCAAGCATGGATATCACTAAAACCTGGACTAGTAGTGTGCCTTGAGGACTGAGGCTGGGAATCGGGGGGGTCATTGAGACGTTTAAGGGGCCTGCATACTAATGAGCGTGTTCACACCTAGGAGGTGTGGCCACACCCCCTTAAAAAATAAACACAATGTAAAATACTATGTGCAGCTCTGCAAAGCTACAAAGGGGGATATTTGTCCCCCTCAGCAGATTGCCCGCCCCAACCCGGGCCCCTCGAATGGGCCCAGATAATTAGTGCCCGCTGAGTGTGAGACTCAGGTGGAGAAAGACATGGGTTTGCCATCTGTCTATCACAATAGAGCTGGAGAGGAGCCAATGATTTATAAAGGTGTGGTGCTGGGAGAGCTGTGTGACATAATAATCACGTGCGCTATTAGGGGTCGTCACAGAGAAGTTGTTTATCTCTGTGAACGTTGTTTGCCATCCTGACAAATAAAGCAGTTGGCGATTATGTTAGAACTAGATGGAAAATATAATCAGTTCATTGCCACTGATAACATGACAGTCATGCTACTTGTAACTGCAATACATATCAGTAACAAACACTGGACGCAATGAACAAATGGAATAATTAGATTATTTCTCACTGCCGTGGTTTTCTATGAATCATACACACTATGGGCATGATTCAGACCCGTTCGCTAGATGCGATCGCTCGCTCCGAGCGTATGGAAATTCAGCTAAGTGACGTCAAGGCAGCCGCTCGCAGGGCCAGTCATAAGCACTCCCACTTTGTTTTGGCGAGCGATCACTTTTTGTTTGACGCCCACTTGAGCACGTCATCTCCAGGAAGTGCATGAAACCATTGGTACATCGAGCACCATCGGATGCGAACGCAGCACTTGAGGTTGACTATACCCTGCTGCAAGCACTGCGAGCACTTCAGTGTATATTTCTAGCAAGTGATGTGTCCTATGACGCTGGCTGTTAATTATGCACGCCTCTGAAATGGCATTAAAATTCTCAGGCACGCCTGCGTTCGCACCTCCACTCCCCCGTTTCCAGTGGCCTGGCCCTGTTACCACCCACAAACGGCTTGACCTGTCGCTTGTTCAGCTGGGCTGTCTATGCTTGGCGAGAGTTTCCCCATCACTCGTTCTAGTTCGCACACGCGCAATACGAAGCATACGCATGTGCACATTGAAAAACATCGCTTGCTTCGAGCGATCGCTTGCTAGCGAACGGGTCTGGAATCAGGCCCTATATTCCCAACAGCACTGCACACGTTCCAGATCAATTGCAATTTACAATGCCTAGTATTATATTAGTATAACCTAAATACAAACAATCTAGATAGTACAAGTATACAATATATGAGATTACGACCATTTAAAAAGAAATAAAAACAAATAGGGTTAGTTGCATTAGAATAAAAAATGTATAATGGAGACAAACACTGCATAAGTTATGAAATCAATGCAAACACAGGATTTTCATGGGTATGACTCAGACTAATTTTATCTAATGCCACACAAGAATAATACTCACAACACACTTGTAATATACACAGAGGTATGGCAAGTATTTTTTAGGCAATATTTATAGTCACTTGTAACACCCCCTCCCCATTAGCACCCCAGCATTAAGGGCTGCAAAAAACATTGATTTGAATCTGACCACTCATTTTTAAAATGATTTGATAATTAGTATTGCTTTGTGGCAAAATAGTAATACAAGAAACATTGTGGCTTAAAATGAGAATCATAGTTAAGCAGAATACAATTCACCTTAAATGTAGTATTAACAATATTCATAATAATAAAAATACAATAGTGATGGAACATTAATGGTACAATGTGGCTTATTTCTTTAAGTTGTCTATGAATCAAATACATTTGGGTATTTAAAAATGTCACGTGTGTGTATATATATATATATATATACATACACACATGGTATGTAGTTAGTATGCAGGCGGACGGGATGATATCTATGGAAATCCCGGCTTTGGAAACCCGACCCGGGACTAAAAATAGTCATCGAAATCCTGATGCCAGTCCAGATCCCAACACCGGAATCTTGACAGCCACCACCCCGATCGAGGGTACACCGGGGCGTTTTAGCTGTTAGCCACGCGGGGGGGCTGGGTTAGGTTTCGGCACCATGGGTGGGTTAGGCTTCGGGGGGGGGAGGTTAAAGTTAGGCACCACTGGGGGGTTTAGGCACTAAGGGGGGAGGGTTAGGTTTAGGTACCAAGTTGGGAGGGTTAGATTTAGGCACTAACGGACAGGGTTAGGGTGCGGGGTGGGGAGGTTTAGGGTGCAAGAAGGGAGGGTTAGGGGGAGAAGGGGGTTGGGTTAGTATCAAGGCCAGCTCCAGGGGTAGCCGCGCCCTGTGCAGCCTGGGTAGCATCCGCCCTCTAGTCGTGCACCGGAAAAGGGGGCGTTGCCTATGGTAATTAAATGTTATTTGGGGGCGTGCCTGCGTGGCACGCCTCCCGTGTAATGTCAGGCTGGGGGCAAGTCCAGCACTCCGTCACTAGCTTCCACCAGCCCTCTCCCTGCACTGAATGGATGCCGCACGCATGCACACAGCATTCATTCAGCTACTCTGGGGTCCGTCACCACCGCACAGCTGCGGCGGTGGGGGTGCCCAATCTCCCGACAAGACCATCTGTGGGACACAGTTGGAGAAGCGGGACAGTGCTGAAATCGGGATGTTGGGAGGGGTGCGCCCTCTATGGGGTGGCGCTCCTGTTCAACCGCACTAGTCGAACATGCCTCGGGCTGGCCCTGGTTAGTATACTTACCTGGCCCCTGTCGGGACACAGAGCATTGGGTGCGCTGTCGGCATTTTGACAGCAGGCATCCCGACTGCTGGTATTTCATACCTAATCCATAACAATATATATATATATATATGTATATATATATATATATATATATATGCAGTGACTTGCAAAAGTATTCACCCCCCTTGGCGTTTTCCCTTTTATGTTACATTACAACCTGTAATTTATAAAAAAAAAAAAAATTATCTGAATGTCATGTGATGGATCTGCACGAAATAGTCTATTATAAAGAAATTTCTGACAATTGGCATGTGCATATGTAAGCACCCCCTTTGCTATGAAGCCCCTCAAAAGTTCTGGTGCAACCAATTACCTTCAGAAGTCACATAATTAGTGAAATGAAGTCCACCTGTGTGACATCTAAGTGTCACATGATCTGTCAGTATAAACACACCTTTTCTGAAAGGCCCCAGAGGCTGCAACACCACTAAGCAAGAGGCATCACACCATGAATACCAAGGAGCTCTCCAAACAAGTCAGGGACAAAGTTGTTGAGATGTACAATTCTGGGTTGGGTTATAAAAAAATATCCAAATCATTGATGATCCCCCGGAGCACCATCAAATCCATCATCATCCAATGGAAAGAGCATGGTACCACAACAAACCTGCCAAGAGAGGGCCGCCCACCAAAACTCACAGACCGGGCAAGGAGGGCATTAATCAGAGATGCAGCACAGAGACCAAAGGTAACCCCTGAAGGAGCTGCAGAGTTCCACAGCAGAGACTGGTGTATCTGTGCATGTGACCACAATAAGCCAACAGTCCATAGAGCTGGGCTTTATGGAAGAGTGGACAGAAAAAAGCCATTACTTAGTGATAAAAATAAGAAGACACGATATGAGTTTGCCAAAAGGCATGTGAGCGACTCCCCAAATGTATGGAGGAATGTGCTCTGGTCAGATGAGCCTAAAATTTTAACTTTTCGGCCACCACTAAGCAAAACGCTTGTCTGGCGCAAACCCAACACATCCCATCACCCCAAGAACACCATCCCCACAGTGAAACATGGTGGTGACAGCATCATGCTGTGGGGATGTTTTTCAACAGCAGTGACTGGGAAACTGATATGAGTCGAGGGAAAGATGGATGGTGCTAAATGCAGGGATATTCTTGAGCAAAACCTGTTCAGTCTGCCTGTGATTTGAGACTGGGACGGAGGTTCACCTTCCAGCAGGACAATGACCCGAAGCATACTGCTAAAGCAACACTCGAGTGGTTTAAGGGGAAACATTTAAATGTGTTGGAATGGCCTAGTCAAAGCCCAGATCTCAATCCAATTGAGAATCTGTGGTCAGACTTGAAGATTGCTGTCCACAAGCGGAAACCATCCAACATGAAGGAGCTGGAGCAGTTTTGCCTTGAGGAATGGACCAAAATCCCAGGGGCAAGATGTGGCAAGCTCATAGAGACGTATCCAAAGTGACTTGCAGCTGTAATTGCCGCAAAAGGTGGCTCGACACAGTACTGACTTTAGGGGGGTGAATAGTTATGCACGCTTAAGTTTTCTGTTATGCTGTCCTAAATGTTGTTTGGTTCACAATATTAAAAAAAACACAACTTCACAGTTGTAGGCATGTTCTGTGAATAAAATGATGCACACCTTCAAACAATCCACTTTAATTCCAGGTTGTGAGGCAACAAAACATGAAAAATGCAAAGGGGGGGGCGAATACTTTTGAAAGGCACTATATATATATATATATATATATATATATTATATATATATATATATATATATGCAGTACATAGATGGTGGCAATAACAATTCAAATATTAAACCCCTCTAAGATCAGCTAATTTATAAGAGCTTGAATGAAAACATATCAAAATATTTATTGAACATGTAAAAGTATTCCCCCCCCCCATTTTTATTTTATCCCTGAGCACATTCCAGTCTAGACATCATTGTCTAACTACTGGGACAATCATTAACTTTTACTTAGGCTACAGTTCTGCAAGATACAAATGTTAAAGTCACCTAGCAGCTACTTCCCAAAACATTTCTGACAATTTATGTACTTTACTAAGTTCCCGGACTCGTCAATGTCTTAAAAAGAAAAATAGAAACTGCAGCAAAATAAATTATATTTCTTCTATATATTCTACAAAATATTTTTTTTAATACACGACACACATATGACATATGAGCAGACACTAAACATAGCAACCTCAGTGACAAAATCAGAGCAAATGTCCTCAGATGAAGTTTCTCTGCCCCCCCACCCCAAATGAATGGAGATACATGACAATAAGTCAGCATAATACAAAAACACAGTAGACCATAAGTATCTGGCTGGTGGTGGAGATGATGATGATGATGATGATGAGTGACTTGTCTCACCAGGGTGAATGGATCCTCTTTTGTCCCTGACACCAGACTCGGCTGAGTTGTGGTCGTCCTGGCAGGAATGTCCCAGTCCTCCTGGTGGGATCTCAGTATCAGTGCTGGTCAGCCAGGTGGACTCAGTGTCCCTTGTCCAGCTCTCATAATAACGGGGCTCAATGGCATCAGCTCTGCTCCCTCCACAGCCCATAGTAGTCTCCACTCTGCAACCTGAGCAGCAGCAGTGGATGATATAATATTAATGTGTGGGAACTGTGGGGAGTGAGGCGCAAGGACTGGTCCGCTCCCTACCTGCAGCGCACACTGCCTAGTATTGCAGTCATACCACAAGCACTGGAGATGCTGCTGCTGCTGAGTGGTCAGTGCAGCCCTTACAGAGGACCAGCTAACATCAGATGTCTGTCCATACTTTATATCCAGGAGCCAGGCAGTGAGATCCTGGGAGGAACATGCCAAGACCCCAGGCTGCCAGTCAGGGTAGGATGCAGAGGTGGGCTGGTGCTGGGGGGAAACCTACAAAGTGCGATCATTGTGTCCCCATCTCTGGCTGCATTCCTCTATCTCCTGTGCTATGTGCTGCATCTTCCTCCCAGATCCTGCACTTCAGTGCACTGGTTCTCTGTCCTGAATGGTCCCAGTAAATAGCAGCAAGCATCCCCCACCCCAGATAGTGTAGGCAGACTGCTGTGGGAGCTGGTTATTGCAGAGTGAGGCTGCAGCAGCTCTTTGTGCTGGTGTCAGAGACACAACGTGAGGAAGGTGGAGTTTGTGCATTAGAGCTTCCCCCCTGAAATCCAGCAGCACATCGATCCGTGACGTCATGACACCGTCATAGCTGCTAGACGTGTGCTGCAGCTATCTCCCCATGGGTGCAGAACCACTGGCTCGGGACTCATCCACTAACAGGAGGGAATCCCACATACAAAATACTTGCATACATTATGAATCACCTGTGCAATGATAAGGAGGTGTGATGGTTGTGTAAAAATGGTGATTTATTATTTTATACATGTATTGCTGTTTTCCTGAGGGGTTATTTGTTATTGCCTTCACTCAATCCCATATAATCCTGTAGTTCCTATAGTTCTTTTGTGTAGATTTATATTATCTAATGTTCCTGAAAATAGCATTGCAGCAGCTGCAGATGGTTAATGAGCATGGACATGGAAGCGTTCACAATACAACAGGTTTCTTCATAGAAAATGCATATACTGTATATAAGTTACACCATAAGACACAAATATACATAAACCTATTGGCTGGGCAGCAGTGGTTCTGCAACAAAGGAAACATTTCATGATTTTCAAGATCTTTGTGTAGCACTGAATGCAACTGGCTGCAGGGCTACTGACAGAGCCGACCCTGGTCCATTTGGTGCCCTATGCAAGATTTTTTCTGCTGACCCCTAGACAATCAGAAGCCAGGCTGCGGTGCCTGCTGGGCACCCTCATGGAGCAATGCCGTCCTAGACATTCACTTATGTGGCCTATGGGCTCTGAGTATTGGTGCAACACATGGGAGGCTCAGCGCTTCATAGCAGCATTATGGGGGATTTTATGGCATCCACCTAATGCAGCACAAAGCACATCCTTGTACATCAGGGATGGGGAACCTCAGGCCTGGGGGCCACATAAGGCCCGCAGAATCATTTGGTCTGGCCCTTGGGGCTTTTTGCTGCTAACCTCATCTGACTAGCGGTGCCTAGAATGGCACCCTGCAGCCAGAAGCTATGCAACAGTGCCGCCTGGAGCGTCCTTAGGATGCTTCAGGTGGTCATACCGCTGCCCTTACAGCTCCCCGGAGAATCCTCAGGATGCTCCGGGCATTGGTGTAATCACAGGCGGTTGTAGCGTGACGTCACACGGAGGGGGCGTGGCCTGCACCTGGCCCACAAATAATGTTATATATATCAAAATGGCCCTCAGAAGAAAAAAGGTTCCCCACCCCTGTTGTACATGTACACCGAGCACCTGCTTGTGTAGCCAAAGAGGGCAGTTATGGGCATAGGTGCAGATGTGTGCGGGTACGCAGAACTTGGATGGGCAATACAGTGGCATTCAAAATGTCAACATCACAGTGTCGCCATGGGTCAACATGTCGACAGGCACCATATTAACATATTCAGAATGTCGATATTTTCACAAAGTCGACATCTGAAATGTCACCATGTGAAATGTCGACATTCTCAGAATGCCAACAGTTAGAGTTAGATGCCGCCAGGAGGGTTAAGCTGTGGGAGGAGAATAGGGTTAGGCTGTGATGTGGTGGGGATAGGGTTAGGCATTAGGGAGAGGGCCAAGGGCAGAGATTAGAGTTAGGAGAGAAATACTTACTAGAACTGCCGCTCGGCACAGGACTATACCAGAAGTGCTGCACGCGGAACCCGTAAAATGATGCTGAAGACACTGCTGCCACCAGGAACAGGTAAGTGACCGCTGGACCACCAAGGATGTTATGTCGACATTCTAGCATGTTGATGTGTCATCCTTGTAGACATGATAAATATCGACATGGTCACTGTTGACATGTTGATTGTCAACATTTTGACCATGTTGATATTTTCATGTCGACCGGATGCATGTCAACACGAGAACTGTCGACCTAACATAACACACCCACAACTGCTTTAATATTTTATTCGTATGCAAACAACACCTTTGGCATTAGCTACAATCACTAGTGCCAAGTAATTTCATGGCATTCACATTGCATTTTAATTGTATTTTGGACATTTTTTGGACATCTGTTCTTTGCCTTAGTCCAGCCTTTTGGTCTCAGCAAACCCTGACAGAGGTAAACTGTTTGGGTATACTGGCACTTATAGAACGGCAAGTGCCAGCAAACCCGTGGTACAGTAGCTGGACCTGTACAGCACAAAAATTACTGGTAAATAAAAAACTGCCACAGTGAAACAAATGATTTGAGTTAAATAAATACTCTTCAACACAATCTCTTTTCCAATTTATTACATATCTAAATCCATGCATGAGGTCCTCTTCTGTCTTCCAGCTTTAATCTAATAATGCACAGGTTCTCAAACTCGGTCCTCAGGACCCCAAACAGTGCATGTTTTCCAGGTCACCTCACAGAATCACAAGTGAAATAATTAGCTCCACCTGTGGATCTGTTAAAATGTGTTAATAATTAATGAATACACCTGTGCACCTGCTGTGTAACCTGGAAAACGTGAACTGTGTGGGGTCCTGAGGACGGAGTTTGAGAACCACTGTAATAATGAAAAAAGTTAAATGAAAAACTCTGTAGATGCATAATTTGTCAGGAGCCCTGTAGCCATTGGCAAGCCATCCAGCTAGTAAGTAACAAATGCAAAATGTCCTCACTTTCCTTGTTACACCATGACAGAGACGCTCTGTTTAGTGAGTTGATACAATGTAATTTATTGATAATGTGTTTTAAATTAATATTGAAGAAAGTACAGGTCGTGTGGCGTAACGTGCAGGGTAAAATGTAAAACGGTCTAGTTACTAAGCAGTGTTAGGAGACAGAGTGAAAAGTGATAAGAAAGTGATAAGGTGCCAGCCAATCAGCTCCCAACTGTCATCTCACAGGCTGTGTTGAAAAATGACAGTTGGGAGCTGACTGGCTGGCACCTTATCACTTTCTTATCACTTTTCACTCTGTCTCCTAACACTGCTTAGTAACTAGACCCCTTAATTATTTAAAAAAAAATGTGAATTTGGCTTTAGTTGGGGTGTGCTTGTATTTATTTATTTATTTAAATATGCAATATACTTTCAGTAGCGCACGCAGGGGGGGTTTATAAGCC
>JAUIMM010000312.1:7267500-7525000 GCA_031769625.1 Taudactylus pleione | reverse complement strand
GCAGCCGCTTCCTCCATAGGTTTCTATAGGGAATGCGATGCTGCCAAATGTAGCAAATTCCTGAATGCAATGCATTCCGGAGCTTGTCCCCCGCAGCTAACGCCATCTGAAGATGGCGTTAGCACATTGTAGCCAATAGTCTGCACATCGCAAAACTTACCGGGAGAGGATGATTCATCCCGGCGCTATGATTGCATTTTGCAATGTGACCATGGGCGGTATTGTCATGCCCAGGTCGCATTGCAAATGCGATCATCCATAAACGTGTTTAGCCACATCAACACGGATATGTAGCATATCTGTATGTCTGTTTCTATCTTCTTAACTCCTTTGGACACTTCCCTGGGCCACAAGAGGAAATATAGTGTAACTCCGAAAACATTTTTTAAAGTGACTTCAGTGATGATTTAATAAATATATGTGAAATGCCCTCATACCAAGTGTGCAAAAATATATGTGCATATCGAAGTACTGTATCTGTAATCTGAAGACAATTCTTCACACAGTGCATTCAGGTTCCAAGACATGGGGAAACAGAAATACCGGTAGCACATTACATATTGTATATAACACCAATGTGTAACATACACCGCACCGGAATGGGTATGAAGTCCCGGCGGCTGGGTTCATATCCCGACGCCGGCAGCCCAAAGGGAGAAGATCCTGACAGGGCAGGTAGGGTACCCTATCCCTACCCCTCTCCCCCCTAACCCTCCCTTAGTGGTGCCTAACCCTAACGTCCCCCCTAATGCCTAACTCTAACCTCCCCCGTGGGTGCCTAACTCTAACCCCTCCTTGCCGCACCCTCCACCTAACCCTTAGGTTTAGGGACTCCCGAGGGGGCTTAGGGTTAGGCACCCCAGGGAAGGGTTAGGGTTAGGCTAGGGGAAGGGGGGGTTAGGGTTAGACACCCCCGGGGGAAGATTAGGGTTAGGCTAACCTTAGCCCTCCCCAGGGGGTGTCTAACCCTAAGTCCCCTCAGGAGTCCCTAAACCTAACGGTTAAGTGGAGGGTGCGGGTACCCTAAGTCCACCTGGAAGACCGTAAACCTAAACACCCCCCCCTCACCCCACGGCTAAGTACTAAGTACTAAGATGCCCAGACCTACCTTCTTCAATCCGGTGTCGTTATGTATTCCGGTGTCGGGATTAGGATAGGCGTCAGTATTTAGAAATCTATCTTAAGTCCCCCATCAGGCTTTGTTTGTCGGGATATAGACCGACGGCATGCAGTCCGCCGGTCTCTTAACTACATTCCCACCACAGAATTGAGAGGAAGAAGGTCCTAGATAAAGCCGGGCATACATTATGCAATTATCCGCCGATTATCAGCAGATCGGACCAATAATTGCATAGTGTATGACAGTGATGAGAAATCCTTCAACATGCCCGATTTATCCGAACCGATATAACGGGCTCCATTGGAAAGATCGACTATGAAATAGTCGACAATGATTTGGTTGGCACCAGAATGTCGACTTGGAAGAAGTTCAATATGACAAAAGGTCAATATTACAGAAGGTCGACAGGTACAAAAGTTCAATAGGTACAAAAGGTCAACACTTTTTTTTAGTTTTAGGGCTATAGTTAGGGTTAGAGTTAGGCACTTACCCGGACGGTTAGAGTCAGGCACTAGGAAGGATGGTTAGAGTCAGGCACAAGGAAGGACGGTTAGAGTCAGGCAGTAGGAAGGACGGTTAGAGTTAAGCACTTACCCGGACGGTTAGAGTCAGGCACTAGGAGGGACGGTTAGAGTTAGGCACTAGGAAGGACGGTTAGAGTCAGGCACTAGGAAGCACGGTTAGAGTTAGGCACTTACCCGGACGGTAAGAGTCAGGCACTAGGAAGGACGGTTAGAGTTAGGCAGTAGGAATGACGGTAAGAGTCAGGCACTAGGAAGGACGGTTAGAGTTAGGCAGTAGGAAGCACGGTTAGAGTTAGGCACTAGGAAGGACGGTTAGAGTCAGGCACTAGGAAGGACGGTAAGAGTCAGGCACTAGGAAGGACGGTTAGAGTTAGGCAGTAGGAAGGACGGTTAGAGTTAGGCAGTAGGAAGGACGGTTAGAGTTAGGCACTAGGAAGGACGGTTAGAGTCAGGTACTAGGAAGGACGGTTAGAGTCAGGCACTAGGAAGGACGGTTAGAGTTAGGCACTTACCCGGATGGTAAGAGTCAGGCACTAGGAAGGACGGTTAGAGTCAGGCACTAGGAAGGACGGTTAGAGTCAGGCACTAGGAAGGACGGTTAGAGTTAGGCACTTACCCGGACGGTAAGAGTCAGGCACTAGGAAGGACGGTTAGAGTTAGGCAGTAGGAAGGACGGTTAGAGTTAGGCAGTAGGAAGGACGGTTAGAGTTAGGCACTAGGAAGGATGGTTAGAGTCAGGCACTAGGAAGGACGGTTAGAGTCAGGCACTAGGAAGGACAGTTAGAGTTAGGCACTTACCCGGACGGTAAGAGTCAGGCACTAGGAAGGACGGTTAGCGTTAGGCACCAAGGGGAGGGTTAGGGTTAGTTTTAAGATTAGTGTCAGAATAAAAAACGTGCTGACGATTTATGTGTCAATCATACCCATGTCAACATTTTGAACCTGCCAACCTTCTGTACTTCTGTTCTAACTTTTTTCATGTCGACCTTCTGTATCAACCAAATTAGTGTCAACTTTTTTTTATTGTTGACCATTTTTGTATCACACCCGTTATAACAATAATTGCAGCATAACAAATTAGATAAAAGTTATTAAGCCCATGACTTCCTTATGAATTGGAAGCACTGTGAAACATGTTGCAGACAAGAAACAGTGAGGTACTTTTTATTTTTATTTTGTGACTTCATGGACTTTTATCTAATCTGTTATACTACCATTGTTGTTGCATCTGAACAAACCATGTTGAATGCAAGGGCTGCTCATGCAATTTTTTCTTCCCGGCAGTCTTGTGACTCTGACTTCTGGGTCAGACCTCTGATCCTCCGGCATTTGTGTATTTCTCCCCTATCCATCCAGCTAGTGCCTAACTCCCCCCCTGCAGCCTAACTTTATCCTTACCTCATAGCCTAACCCTGACCCTCCCGCCTGCAGCCTAACCTTAACATCCCCCCCACAGATTAAATGTGATTTATTTTTATTATACATGGGCATTTCTCTAGACTATTTTTTATCCATTCAGTGCTGTTCATTGATTTAGTTCATTTGCTAACCCCCCCGCAGCCTAACCATAACCTCCCCCTGCAGCCTAACCCTAACCTCCCGCCGCAGCCTAACCCTAACCTCCCGCCGCAGCCTAACTCTAACCTCCCCCTGCAGCCTAACCCTAACCATCCTGTTCTCAGCCTAAACCTAACGTCATCATTACTGTCAACATTGTGGTGTTGACATTATGAATTCTGACATTGTCATTGTCGACCTTTTGACTACATCCCGTTGAAGGGACAGCCCTATTGCAACACTCACTATTACAAGAGGAGCACATAAACATAATGTTACAAACACTATAAGCAGCAAATATACTTTGACAATGAAGTTATTACTGCATTATTTTATTGTTTGGTCAGTTGTGTTGTCATAGTAACATAAGTCTTTGTTGACCCCATAAGTATTTTCTTTCTGGCCAACAAGCATTAGGGCATTAATAAAATCAGCAATACATATTCCTCAGTTACTGTGGGTTACCAGGTGTTTCCTTACGACTTAATAGTCACAATGAATAAAAAAGAACAGAAGAGACACAATATAACAACATTAACAAAGGCATAAAAATAACATATTTAATAAATTACATAAAGAACTAGAGTCAGACTCCTCAGCCCATTACAATCTCCATACTATATAACAGTGGTTCTCAAACTCGGGACCTGATTCAGACTCGATCACTAGGATGCGTTCGCATGCAGATACCTGATTGTTTGCATTCTGCGCATGCGTATGTATTGCAGTGCGCGTGCGCGAACCACTACAAAAGATCAGAATGCGTTCGCTCGCTGCGCATAGACAGCCCAGCAGAGTGAGTGACAGGAGAAGCCGTTTGTGGGTGGTGACAGGGGCTGGCCATTAAAAACGGGGGAGTGGAGGTGCGAACGCAGGCGTGCCTGAGCGTCTTAACACCGTCTCAGAGGCGTGCATAACTTAGAGGCAGCATCATAGTACACATCACCTGGTTGGTTTTTACACTGAAGTGATCGCAGTGCTTGCGGCATGGTATAGTCAACCTCAAGTGCTGCAAGCGCTTCCGATGGTAACCGATGTACCAATGGTTGCATATACTTCCTGGAGATGACACGCGCAAGTGGGCGTCTTAAGACAGGCTGGTGGGCGTCTGCATACACAATGCAATCGCACTCTAAGACATAGTGGGCGTGCTAATGCCTTACCGTGCAATCACCCTGCCTACACAATTTGCATACGCATCATGCGAGCGAACGTATCTAGCGAGCGGGTCTGAATGAGCTCCTCGGTCCTCAGGACCTCACACAGATCACATTTTCCAGGTCACTCAGCAGGTGCACAGGTGCATTCATTACTCACTGACCCATTTTAAAAGATCCACAGGTGGAGCTAATTATTTCACTTGCGATTCTGTGAGGAGAACTGGAAAACATGCACTGTTTGGGGTCCTGAGGACCGAGTTTGAGAACCTGTGCTATATACTATACCTTATATTATGGTTTATTTTCCACAGTCCTCTCACTCTCTAAAATGCTGTAGACCGTAGACCATACCCACGGCGAGATGACATCACAGCTTCTACCACTGTGTAATTATCTGCAGCTGATCCTTGCGTTGAACTGGGATGTCAGTACACACTGACAATTTTCTAAATGTTTAACGGACCATACACACAGCAAACAGTAAATTGCCAGTGTGCGCTGACATCCCATGCACCATAGAGATTAATTATCTCTGTTTAAACGGCAGAGTGTAAATGACTTTAAGGAACTTTTCCAAAGTTACTTTAAAAACTCCCCTCTTCCCAACTCTAGTGCTCTATCTGGGGTCCCTGTTCTGGGACCCTCCATCATTTATTCAATTCAGCAGGGTCTGTCTACTTGCAATTACTCTCTAGAGCTATGTTCGTCAAAATACAGTTATCATGTTAACCCTTTGTAGGATCCTTTGATGTTCCAGACGTCACTCATTACTGCAAGTGCTGGAACCCTGATAAATTGAGTAAACGTCTGGTTCCCAGGACAGGGAACCCCCAGCAAAGTACTGGTGGGGAAGTTGGAAGGTTTTATAACAATTTAACACACACACAAAAAAAAGAAGCAAAACAAATGTTCTCCATCACATTTCTCTGGAAGTGTCCACTAATTTTAACAGTACCTGCATAAGTAATTTGTGTCCTACAACTACTAGATGCTTGGGAACAGTGGCAGCTCCTACCTGTAACCTCTCGGGGGGCCTGCTGCTCTCTGCCGATCTGTGCAGCCGGCTTGTGTGCATGCGAGGGATCACACTCCCACGCGCACAAATTGACAAACAGCCCAAGCTTCTATGTACTTAGTGGTGTATCTATAATGGGTGCCCCCGGGTCCAGGGGGGCTCCGCACCGCACACCCTGCACCCATATTATTTTAAACTCACCTGTCCGTGGTCCAGTGTCGGGTATCAGCTCTGCTCAGAACACCGGAAAATGTCCGCTGCGCCCATTCTTCCGGTGTTTTGAGCATGCGGAGTAGAATCCGGGCACACTCTAGTGCCCAGAGTCTACTGCGCATGCACAGAACACCGGCAAATGGCCGCCGCGGTAATTTTTATGGTGTTCTGCGCATGCGCAGTAGACTCCGGGCACACTAGTGCCCGGAGTCTACTAATGCTCTGGTGGCTAGCCAACCGCATCAGTTGGCTGCCGGCCATGGAGAGAGACGAGGGGCCCCCGCACGGGGAGTGCACAAGGGCCCCCTCCTCTCTTAAGACGCCACTGTATGTACTGCATCGTCTGCAGCCCCTAGGAGCCAGATAGGACCAGGGGCGCCGAGAGGGGAGGGTGAGCGGGTACAAATTACCCTGGCCCTGGCTTCCTGAGGGACCTGGCGGGCCCACCCCCTCCCTTACAGCAGCCCGCACACAGCGTGTGCTGAGCTGCAGTGGGAGACTGCTCGTGGCTGCTGCAGCCACAGCAGTCTCCTATGCTTGTGGGGGGGAGAGATCACACTGATCGCACCCCCCCTGGCTTTGCGCCGGGCTGAGGGGGCTCAGAGCGCCCCCTTCACCAGTGCGCAGCGCCGCTTAGCGGCACTGAAAATATCTTTTTTTTCTCCGAAGGGGGCGTGGCCATGCCTCCCGTGATTAGGCCACGCCCCCTGTTACCCGGGCCCGCCGCAGCTCTTGGTGGGCCTGGATAGGACTGCCGGATGTGATTAGCAGTGGGTGCTTCAAATGGGGAGCCATTGCCACTGCTAGGCAGTTCCTATGGGTGGTGGATTTTACTGGGGAGGGAGGCTGCAGCCTAGGTAAAATCCATCACTGTTTGGGAACAGAGTATATGTCAGGATGAGCACTGGTATACAACAGGGCTGTATTTTAAGTCCTATTACATTTTTTCTTTTTACTTATGATTGCGTCCCAGATTTTGAATCGTATTCTGTTGTATACTTTTGTGGGCCCCATTGCTAATGTGGATGATACTTGCTGAGTGGAACGAGGAGAATTATTTGGTCCTAAATAAAAAAAAATAAAAAAAATCATTATTGATTTTAGACAATCATCAAGGTGAGATATTAATTGATGCTAAGGTGGAAAGGGTGAGCGATTTTAAACTGCTCAGTGGTCCTATTTCTGCAGCTATATCATGGGCCATGTATATTTTTGGTAAAAGAAAGCACCACAATAATACTTAAGATATTATGGCCAGCTAACTTGTCTAGGAGGGATTTCATCAATTTCTATTGTTGCATTGTTGAAAGCATTTTGACTAATTACATTACGCTTTGGTTTGGGAATTGGTCATTGGTCGGCCATAAGCTCTTGTATCGAGTGGTCAGATCTGCTGAATACGTAATTGGTGCGAGGCTGCCTTCTATTGAAGGCGAAGAGCATTGTTATAAATTGTAACCATCCCAACCATCCATAATGTTTTATCTTTACTGCCATCAAAAAAGCGTCTTAGATGCATAAAGTCTCGGACATCTAGGAAAATTGTTTTGTTACCCTCAGTTATATTTAGGATGCATTTAAATTAAATTGCTTAGTTGTATTTTATGGCAGTTCTCTGCTTGTATTGGGAAGATGGGTGTATCAGGAAATGTATTTCGTTGTCAATTCATTTGTTTGCTTTGTACGGTGACAATAAAATATTTAATTCATTCCTACATATTGTAGCTAATAATAGACAAATCAACAAATGAATTCAACATTGAGAAATGAGCAGCTGAAGGAAACGATAGTCAAATAAATGAACAACTGTTGTGCAGAAATAAAGAATATTTCATGGAATGGATTCTGCATTAATCTGATCAGTATTGCTGGAAAAAATAAAGTAATCTTAAAATCATTAATACAAAGAGAGTGCATGCAGATGTAAGAAAGGGCAAACAGTGAATGTGGATGTAACTGATGTGTTCAATACATTGTAATAAAATAAGTAATTGTTTTAAAACTTTGTAAAGTACTAATAGATCTGAATAAATTATTAGAAGATGATCTTCCCTACCCAGATCAGACTTGTAAGACATGCAGATAATATATACATTTCTTTCTTATTGCATAGCTACACCCCAATGCCTGAAGAAGCTGAGGTCATTTGTGAAACGCGTCACAGCAACACCAGAGTGAGAGTAAGAATTCTATTTGTTTACTTTTATGTTTTATTAATGTTTTAAAACATCTTTGTGCCTATTTTTTATTTTTTTAAAGCAAATTAAATTAATCTGACACTGTGATATTATTATTATTATTATTATTATTATTATTATTATTATTATTATATACTTATATGTTGTCAATCATTGTGATATTTTACTCTCCAAGACAATAATACAGTTTTATACAATATTTTGGATTTGTACCCATATTGCTTTATCAATAAAGACATAATTTATTATATTTATTTAACCAGATGGCCATTCTGTCATTTACATCTCATTATTAAGTAACTACAACTATATCATCATTTTATTCCTGATAGATATTCAGGTACAGTTCTATATTTATTCTTGTAGATTTATATTACATTAAGGGTTTGTTACATATGTGTTAACATAGAAGAATTACTACTTGTAGCTCTATTCCTTTGGTTTTATTGGGAAAAATCTGTCTCCTGTGCCGCAGACTATGGCCGTGACTCAGAGATGGTTGGCAATGCAGCCACGCTCGCAGCCTCTCTCTCAATAGCGGTTGTGAGAATATGCAAATGATAATCTAATTTATCCTCCAGAGAGATTTTGAAAAAGGAGATAATGCTTTCTAGAACAACTAAGAAAAAGCACATACTTAAAAGATACTTAACTTGCTATTTTAAGAAAAAAAACTTTGTATGCTGGACTACTACTTTAATATTAGGCATTGCAATTAGAGATGTGCGCCGACCCCCGTGTTTTGGTTTTGGTTTTGGATCTGTATCTCCTTTGGTTTTGGATCGGGATTGGTTTTGCCAAAACCGCCCTTCCGTGTTTTGTGTTTTGGTTTGGGATCTGTATTTTTTCTAAAAAAAAAATCAGACAAACAGCTAAAATCACATAATTTGGGCAAGTTTTTGTTCCTACAGTGTTATTAACCTCAATAACATTTGTTTCCACTCATTTCCAGTTACTGTTGACCACCCCACAGCTCACAATATTGTTTTCATCCAGTTTAGGTCCAGAATTTGCACCAAGCTAGCTGGCTAACTAAGCTAAGCGGCAGCAGTGGGTGGCACAAACATGTGGCAGTTCAACTTCCAACATGGCACATCAGGAAACAAATGTTTTTATTATTCAAGAGGCCTGAGGGAGTTGGAGTATGTACGTAGTTGAAGGCAGAGACAGGAAGGGTTGATTGTAGTAATTGATTCTGAAGTAATTTTATGAGGGAGAAGGGGAGGGGAGGCATTTACAAAAAAAATATTTTACTCATTCACATTAGTCCTTGTCCCAGGGGAATCCTTGAGTGCCATGCTGCTTGGAGTGGATCTCCATTCCATAAGGGTACCAGGAAGACTTCTAGTAGTGCTTTCCAAAACAATTGACTGTTAAATAATCTTTTCAAAGATTCCATTTGAAAAGCATTTCCCAACCTGTACAGATACATAAAAAAAACATAGTTAGTTAATAGCCTCTAAACTGCCATTGTACTCACTGTCCACCAGCACAAATATGTGGACAAGCGGAACAGAGCAAATTAAAGATTTCAGATTTAGGGGTCTATTTACTAAGCTATATTAGAAGATAAAGTGAATGGTGATAAGGTACCAGCCAATCAGCTCCTAACTGCCATTTTTCAAACACAGCCTGTGGCATGGCAGTTAGGAGCTGATTGGCTGGTACCTTATCACCGTTCAATTTATCTCCTAACACAGCTTAGTAAATAGACCCCTTAAGGTCTTACATTGTGACTTTCTTGAGAACCTGCACCTGTTTCTGCTGCTAGGAGTGAATTTTCATCCCAGAAGGGGACCAGGAGTGCTATCCAAAACAATTGACTGTTAAATAATCCTTTTCAAAGATTCCACTTGAAACTTTTTCCCAACATGTACAGGGACATTAAAAATAACATAGTTACTTAGTGGCCTTCAAACTGTTGTTGTACCCACTGTCCACTTAACCAGCACAGATATGTGGACAAGCGGAACAGAGCAAATGCAAGATTTCAGATTTAAGGTTTAAGTCTTACGTTGTGTCTTTCTTGAAAATCCTTGAGCACCATGCTTGTTGCTGGGAGTGGATTTTCATCCCAAAAGGGATGAAGACGTTGTTTTTTCTTCCCAACGGACACAGATCTGAAGAGCTCAAGTGGCACGTAATGCTGAAATGGCTTCTCCTTCAGTTTCTCCAGCAAGTGCATCTGCTGAGAAAGAACTAAATTTTCAAAAGACCCACTGGTGATGCAGTTGAGTTAACACAACCAAGTTTTGACATCTGGTTGGGTCAGAATTGCCTACAATTAATGACATTTCTACCGTGGCCCCATCTGATACGGTCACTATTCAAAGAATGGTTGAGGACTATTTAAAATTTTTAATGGGTAGCATCCAAATAGGCATGTCAGACAGACTACTGGCAGTAAAAAAAGGTAATTTGGAGGCCCTTGCACAAACTGGCTTTGCTTTATTTGAGCTGCCCACCCTCCAGTGTGTACTCAGAAAGAGTTTTCAGAACAGCTTTGGGATTCATTGTCCACTTTAGCGGATGTGAGCTCCATTTTAGTCCATATCACCACACCCCCTACACATCTTCTGACCTGGGCTACAGAAGGAGCTGCTGCACTCTGGAATATGGTTGCATGGAGTTGCCCCTCTGACTCGCAGAAATTCAGGTAGAGGGGCCATGGGTAGGGAGTAGGGACACTCTAATCAGAGAACGCAGTTTTAGCTGTTTTATTCCATTTTTATAAACCATATCCTCTATTTTCACCTTTTGAAAATAAGTTTATGTGAATCTCAGCTGATGCGTTTGTGATGCCATTATGTTTTGCTTTTTTGTGGTCTTGTAGTCGGCGTGTAGACTAATCATTTATTCATGATTGAGGAAAGAAGTGAAAAGTTGCATTTTTTATTGCTAACTTTGTTATTCAATTGTAAAATTTGTGAAGTTTCCACTTACAGTATCACAAGATTGTTTTATGAATAAGAAAAGAATAACACACTGCGCTACCACTTACAGTGTGACCATTTTTTTACAAATACACTGCGTTTTCCACTTTTTATGAATACACTGCGTTTCCACTAACAGTGTCAATATTTTTTACGAATACACCCCTGCAGCCTCTGCCCCTGGATGGACACAGCAGCCCCTGCCCCTGGATGGACACAGCAGCCCCTGCCCCTGGATGGACACAGCAGCCCCTACCCTGGATGGACACAGCAACCCCTGGATGGACACAGCAGGCCCTGGATAGGCACAGAAGTCCCTGCCTTTGATGGACACAGCAACCCCTGGATGGACACTGCAACCCCTGGATGGATACAGCAGCCCCTTGATAAATGACACAGACAGCATCCCTACGCAGCTACGTTGCTGATAAGTATGACTAAAGCGCACACACACACTGTAAAATAAAATGTATTAATATTTTTTTTACACTGGGGGGGGGAGAGCACCCCTGAATGAGGCAGTAGCCCCTTGATAAATGACACAGGCAGCATGCTTGGCGCAGCTATGTTGTTGATAAGTGCGGGTAAAGTGCACACACACAGAATAAAAAAACTATTTTTATTTTTTCACACTGGGGGTGAAGAGCACCCCTGATGGACAGTGCACAGAAAAAAATATTATTTTTTTTTGCACTTGGGGGGAGCACCCCTGATGGACAGAGCACCCCCTGGACAACACAGCAGCACCCCTTATGGGCTGCAGTAACACAGGAGCCACTGAAGCCCCCCTCTTCTGTCTGCAGCACAGCTCCTAAAGACAACACAGCCCTTATGAACAACAGCACAGCACAACACAGCCCTTATGGACAACAGCAGCCAGCCCCTATGGACAACAACAGCAGCCAGCCCCTATGCACAGCAGCAGTACAGCCGCTATGGACAACAACAGCACAGCCCCTGCTTCCTCTTCACTCTCTATAGCCAGAATGAAAATGGCGGCGACTGCGGGAACCTTTATACAATCCAAAGCCCGCGAGAATCCGACAGCGGGATGATGACGTTTTGCCTCGCTTTGAGGTCCGAGTCAGGCGGGAAAACCCGAGCCGGACTCGGATCTTGCCTCGGATCTGCAAGTTCGGGTGGGTTTGGTTCTCAGAGAACCGAACCCGCTCATCTCTAATTGCAATGCTTGATATAAAGAGTAATTGAGGTGGCATTAACAGTGATTTTCTTATGATTGTGATAACATGATATTGGTGGCACATGTGGTGTGTTTGTGATAACATGATATTGGTGGCACATGTGGTGTGTGTGTGATAACATGATATTGGTGGCACATGTGATGTGTGTGTGTGTGTGTGTGTGTGATAACTAGTGATGTGCAGGCTCAGATAGGTTCGAGTTTGCACGCCGAGTTCGGATTTTTCCCTCCAAAAAAACGGAACTCAGAAAGAGGCTAAACGTCATCTTGCATGGACAAACATCATCATTCCTGGACTTTTGTCCAGGAATGATGATGTTTGTCCATGCAAGATAACATGATATTGGTGGCACATGTGTTGTGTGTGTGTGTGATAATATGATATTGGTGGCACATGTGGTGTGTGTGTGTGTGTGATAACATGATATTGGTGGCACATGTGATGTGTGTGTGTGATAACAAGATATTGGTGGCACATGTGGTGTGTGATAACATGATATTGGTGGCACATGTACTGTGTGTGTAATAACATGATATTGGTGGCACATGTGGTGTGTGTGTGATAACATGATATTGGTGGCACATGTGGTGTATGTGTGTGATAACATGATATTGGAGGCACATGTGGTGTGTGTGTGATAACATGATATTGGTGGCACATGTGATGTGTGTGTATGTGATAACATGATATTGGTGGCACATGTGATGTGTGTGTGTGATAACATGATATTGGTGGCACATGTGTGTGTGTGATAACATGATATTGGTGGCATATGTGGTGTGTGTGTGATAACATGATATTGGTTGCACATGTGATGTGTGTGTGTGATATCATGATATTGGTGGCACATGTGGTGCGTGTGTGTGATAACATGATATTGGTGGCACATGTGGTGTGTTTGTAATAACATGATATTGGTGGCACATGTGGTGTTTGTGTGATAACATGATATTGGTGGCACATGTGGTGTGTGTGATAACATGATATTGGTGGCATGTGTGGTGTGTGTGTGATAACATGATATTGGTGGCACGCGTGGTGTGTGTGTGATAACATGATATTGGTGGCACATGTGGTTTGTGTGTGATAACATGAGATTGGTGGCACATGTGGTGGGTGTGTGATAACATGATATTGGTGGCACATGTGGTGGGTGTGTGATAACATGATATTGGTGGCACATGTGGTGTGTGATAACATGATATTAGTGGCACATGTGGTGTGTGTGATAAAATGATATTGGTGGCACATGTGGTGTGTGTGTGATAACATGCTATTGGTGGCACATGTGGTGTGTGTGTGATAACATGCTATTGGTGGCACATGTGGTGTGTGTGATAACATGATACTGGTGGCACATGTGGTGTGTGTGTGATAACATGCTATTGGTGGCACATGTGGTGTGTGTGTGATAACATGATATTGGTGGCACATGTGGTGTGTGTGTGATAACATGATATTGGTGGCACATGTGGTGTGTGTGTGTGATAACATGATATTGGTGGCACATGTGGTGTGTGATAACATGATATTGGTGGCACATGTGGTGTGTGATAACATGATATTGGTGGCACATGTGGTGTGTGTGATAACATGATATTGGTGGCACATGTGGTGTGTGTGTGTGATAACATGCTATTGGTGGCACATGTGGTGTGTGTGTGATAACATGATATTGGTGGCACATGTGGTGTGTGTGTGATAACATGATATTGGTGGCACATGTGGTGTGTGTGTGTGATAACATGACATGTGTGTGATAAAATGATATTGGTGGCACATGTGGTGTGTGTGTGATAACATGATATTGGTGGCATGCGTGGTGTGTGTGTGTGATAACATGATATTGGTGGCACATGTGGTGTGTGTGTGTGATAACATGATAATGGTGGCACATGTGGTGTGTGTGTGTGATAACATGATATTGGTGGCACATGTGGTGTGTGTGATAACATGATATTGGTGGCACATGTGGTGTGTTTGTGATAACATGATATTGGTGGCACATGTGGTGTGTGATAACATGATATTGGTGGCACATGTGGTGTGTGATAACATGATATTGGTGGCACATGTGGTGTGTGTGTGATAACATGCTATTGGTGGCACATGTGGTGTGTGTGTGTGATAACATGATATTGGTGGCACATGTGGTGTGTGATAACATGATATTGGTGTTACATGTGGTGTGTGTGTGATAACATGACATGTGTGTGATAACATGATATTGGTGGCACATGTGGTGTGTGTGTGATAACATGATATTGGTGGCACATGTGGTGTGTGTTTGATAACATGATATTGGTGGCACATGTGGTGTGTGATAACATGATATTGGTGTTACATGTGGTGTGTGTGTGATAACATGACATGTGTGTGATAACATGATATTGGTGGCACATGTGGTGTGTGTGTGATAACATGATATTGGTGGCACATGTGGTGTGTGTGTGATAACATGATATTGGTGGCACATGTGGTGTGTTTTTCAGCTTCCTAGACTATGCGACTATATTCGGACTTCTTACATTTTACTCTGTGCCCTAAACAGAAGATGCATGCTGTTATTATGATCAGTGGTGATGCATTTTGTCTTACTTCTCCTCTGTGTGCTTCATATCCATAAAGTAACCCAGGGGAATGTAAAAACAGTCATGTCACATGGATGAGCCCTAGGCGCTGCAGAGATACCTACATTAACATTAAAGATTAAATGCTCATTTCCCAACATGAGACAGCAGAAAAATCAATGTTTGCAGAACATTTCATTATCGGCTGGAGGAAATGAATAATATAAATCAGGGGACAACTCTTTAAGCTCAGTAAACATACTACCCACAAAAGAACAATGACCCTGAACAAGGTGGATCCAGCAGTTATTTTCTTTTATTTAAATGGCACCACAAGGGTTCCTCAGGGCTTACATTGGGAATGGTACATATACTGTAGCAAATTACATAAGGGGTGCAGTCAGATGAGTATTAAGAGAGGAGGGGCCCCCTCCTCTCTCCCTGGTGGCCATCCGTGCACTGACCGCAGCAGTAAACTCTGCACAGAGGCCCTGATTCAGAGCCGGGCGCTCTGACAGAGCGCTCCTTCTGAATCAGGACCGTCCCTCTGAATTTTTAGAGCCGTCTCCTGGCCGCTCGCATAGCTGTAGGTGTCCACCCACAGCTATAGCGAGTGGCCAGGAAGATGGTCCCGATGGTCAAGACCATAGCGACCATCGGGCTTGCGACGTGGTAGGATCTCCTCTGCCGCAAGCCCTGGAGTGCTTTAGGCTCTATCAGAGCCGAGAGCACTCCCATTGACATCACTTGTGATGTCAGTGGGACCGGCCCCAGACCGTAGGCGTTCCCATGGGAACGCCTCCATCTGGCCAGCCACGCCCTTGGCACGCCCACCAAAGGGGGCGTGCTGTCACTCACCATCGACAGCACGCCCCCTTTGTAGCGAGACCCATAGCGACGGCTTGCCCGTTGCTATCCGGGTCTTGCGCATGCGCACAATTGAGCCGCCTCCGTCGTGCGCATGCGCACTGGGCTAACATCGACCTGCTTGCGAGCGCTCAGCGCTCGCGAGCGGGTCTGAATTAGGCCCAGAGTCTACTGTACATGCCAGCATTTTCCCAGCGATTTCCCTACTGTGCATGCACAAAACTCCAGGAAAATGGCCGCGGCGGGCATTTTTCAGGTGTTTTGTGCAACGCTACAGCCGACACAGGACTTCAGAGGGGTAAGTATTAAAAAATATGGATGCAGGGTATGTGGTGTGGGCCACCCCTTGGACCCAGGGGCCCGTGTTCACTGCACACCCTGCAGCCATTATAAATATGCTCCTGGGTGCAGTCATTAGGATGACAATAACATTCATAATGTCATCACCATGATTTCAACAGCTATCATGTCGACATTGTACTGAGAATGTTCACATCTTAAATGTTGACATTGGGGATTCCTGACATTCTCCGAGTGTTGACATTAGGAACATGCTGCGGGATGGGAGGGTTAGGGTTACGCACAAGAGAGAGGGTTAGAGCCAGAGCACTCACCGGAACTCTGCTGTGAACTCCACTGGAACTGAATGTCACATGACTGCAATGGCCCTGAAGAAATAGCTGTAGCTGCTGCAGCCTTTGGGAGCAGATAAGTCACCACTGGGCCACAAGGGACGATACGCCAATATTTTATCAAGTCGACATTTCATTAGTGTATTTTATCATGTCAACATAATGACCATGTCGACATATCAAACCACACCCATTACATAGTACATGAGTGATCAAACAGCACAACTACAGACAACTTAACAACTTTACAAATATTCAATAAAAGTTTAAATATAAATAAAAAATCAGCGGATTACATAATCACATTGAGACTCATTGGACCTGATTCTGAGTCGGACGCAAGTTCTAATGCAAACTACACCACGGTTAACAAACGCAAACTGCACATGTGCCGTACTGTGCACATACAGACAGATGGATTCTTCCACTGAAGGATCTCTTTGCGTGTAATGGGCATATTCTAGGTGGCAACTGGACACACAGAACAATTCAGTCTTATTGGAGTGTCATATGCGTGCCGTGGTCATGTAAGCCAACTTCTGTGCTCGTTTGGAGTGTGTGGATGTGGGTCACTTGTTTCTGATGGATATTTTTTCACCCAGCTTGTGGTTGGTGTAAGTCCCTATATTATTGATGACGGACTGAAAAAAAGCAGAGTTGAGTATTGCAGAGGATTTCTCAGAGTTGGGGATGGTTACCATCGATTGATACCATTGGTGGTTAATCTTGATAGTATGATACCATTGATGAAGAACCATCAATGGTTTTACCCACCGTTGGTTATCCCCACTCTGTTACTCACTGGGGCCAATCAGAGATGGGGGCTAGGCTTTGCGGGTTGGGGCTAGGCTCCATGTCCCGCCACCAGGGAGAAAAAAAACATTGTGGGGCTCTGTGCCATTGATGGTGGAAGACCACTGGATCTCCACCATTGATGGCAAAACCATTGATGGTGGAGATGGCCATCCCTACTCTGACTATTGCCTGTCTTGAAGCCTCATAGTGCAGTCTGCAATATCACTGCTTCTAACAGCTTCTAGTAGGTGCTACAGCCAATATATAGTATACTGCTGGGCTATTGCTCATCACTGTGTTTTCACAATGCTGAACCTCCTTTGGGTGACCTTGCTATGGGCCACACACACAGCTTCTAAACACAGAGCACAGTTGCTTTAACATTTTCTCAGTTCAAACAGTTTGTGAAAAATTCTGCCCTCTAGTTATGATGTGAGATGTAACAGAAAAATAATAATCCAATGGATAAAAAAAAAAATCAGTTTGAAGAACAATTGTACGTAAATTTATCTTCCTAATCTTGTACTGAACAAAGACACATCACTATCTGGAGCTGAAATTCAATTAGCAAACTCAGTTGGGAATATGAAAGAAATGAGTTGTTGGAGGATTTAGCAATAAGTATATTGAGGCTTACAGTATGAGCGGAAAGAACAGGTTGTTGATCTTTCCTCCCACCTGCTCCAAATATAAAAGGTCATTTACAAACCACAGAATACGCCTGCTTCCGAGACCTCTTTATTTGCACTCATTTGACGAATTGCCACATTCTGAATTTGGAAACACACCTGAGAAAACACCCTAAACAACTATTTACGGATTTGCTGATGAAAAGTATAGGACAAGAGAGGTGTATCTAGACACTTTCTCCAAAGAGGTTGTTAATTTTATGCCCCAGAGTAGTGCACTAGTTCATTGTGAACCAGATAGTAGTGCCATAGTTGATTGTGTGCCAGATAGCGGTGCCCTAGTTCATTGAATGCCAGATAGCGGTGCCCTAGTTCATTGTATGCCAGATAGTGGTGCCCTAATTCGACCATATGTTACGCAAGACACTGCAAAAACTCTAATACACGCACTCATAATTTCCCGCATTGACTATTGCAATAGTCTCCTTATTGGTCATCCCAAAAACAGGCTCTCCCCACTACAATCCATTTTGAATGCAGCTGCGAGGTTGATCTTTTTCACCAAACGTTCAGTGTCTGCTGATCCACTCTGTCAGTCCCTCCATTGGCTGCCGGTCTTCTACCGTATTCAATTTAAAATACTTACACTCACACATAAAGCTATTAACCAAACCACACCAACATACATCTCTTCACTAATCTCAAAATATCTTCCAACCCGACATCTCCGTTCTGCACAAGATCTGAGCCTCTCATCCCCGCGCATTAGTTGTTCCCATGCACGGTTACAGGACTTTTTTCGTGCTGCACCCACCCTGTGGAATGGCCTCCCATGCACAATAAGACTTTCCACTAGTTTCCAAACATTCAAGCGTTCTCTGAAAACTCACATCTTTAGACAAGCTTATCAGAATCCAGGACCGCCCACCTAACCTTTTATAGCTCCCTACTAACTCTCTTCTTATAGTATACACCTATCACATATTCTCTTTCTTCAATTTAACATCCTCCTAACCCTAGGTCAACTTTCCAGTGTGATTGGATTATACAGCCCACCAAGAACCTCTGCAATTGAGCTGGGCCAATTTGCAATATGTAGCACCTATCCTTGTGTATCAACACCTATTTCCCTATAGATTGTAAGCTTGCGAGCAGGGCCCTCTTATCCTTATGTCATGTATGTATGTCTTTTACAACCCAGTATAATGTTAATGTTGATTCAAATTGTAAAGCGCAACGGAATTTGCTGCGCTATATAAGAAACTGTTAATAAATAATAAATAATAATTGCATGCTAGATAGTGGTGTCCGAGTTCATTGTGTGCAAGATATTTGTGCTCTAGTTCATTGTATACCAGATAGTGCTGTACTAGTTCATTGTGTGCCAGATAGTAGTGTCCAAGTTCATTGTGTGCCAGATAGTGGTGCCCTAGTTCATTGTATGCCAGATAGTGGAGTCCTAGTTCATTGTATGCCAGATAGTGATGCCCTAGTTAATTGTATGCCCGATAGTGCTGTACTAGTTCATTGTGTGTAGGGGTGTGCACCGGCCCCTTTTCGTGTTTTGTGTTTTGGTTTTGGATCTGGATCTTTCTTCGTGTTTTGGATCTGGATTGGTTTTGCCAAAACCACCCTTCCGTGTTTTGGGTTCTGGGTTTTGTGTTTTGGATCTGTATTTTTTTTTAAAAAAGCATAAAAACAGCTAAAATCACAGAATGTGTTGGTTTTTCTGCTCCTATGCTATTATTAACCTCAATAACCTTAATTTCCACTAATTTCCAGTCTATTCTGAACACCTCACACCTCACAATAGTGTTTTTATGTCCAAAAGGTTGCACCGAGGTAGCTGGATGACTATGCTAAGCGACACGAGTGGGCGGCACAAACACGTGACCCATCTAGGAGTGACACTGCAGTGGCAGACAGGATGGCAGTTTGAAAAACTAGGCCCCAAACTGTACATAATGCAAAGAAAAAAAAGAGGTGCAAGATGGAATTGTCCATGGGCCCTCCCACCCACCCTTATGTTGTATAAACTAGGGGTGTGCACCGGCCACTTTTCGTGTTTTGTGTTTTGGTTTTGGATCTGGATCTTTCTTCGTGTTTTGGATCTGGATTGGTTTTGCCAAAACCACCATTCCGTGTTTTGGGTTCTGGGTTTTGTGTTTTGGATCTGGATTTTTTCTTAAAAAATAAAAAAAAACGCTAAAATCACATAAAATGGGCCTTTTTTTGTTCCTACGCTATTAATAACCCCAATAACATTAATTTCCACTCATTTCCACTCTATTCTGAACACCTCACACCTCACAATATTGTTTTTAGGCCAAAAGGTTGCACCGAGGTAGCTGGATGACTATGCTAAGCGACACAAGTGGGCGGCACAAACACGTGGCCCATCTAGGAGTGGCACTGCAGTGGCAGACAGGAAGCCGATCAGCGTTATGGTGCCCATTTGCATGTAGCACGAACCCGGGAGATCCGTGCTACATGCATCTGTGTGATTGGCACAGAGGAATGACAGGTCCGTGAGACCCGTCTGTGCTGCTGTGGTAAAAAAAAAAAAAAAACCTGTGTAAAAAAAGAAAAAAATGGCGTGCACCCCCCCAAAAAAGAACAACCAGCCCCGGGCATTAGTAACCCAGTGCTGGGTGTGCTTAAATACAGGGGACAAACGACGTAGGGGTCCCCTGTACTTAAGCACAACCAGCACCGGGCTAGTCAGAACCAGCGCTGGTTGCCAAAATACGGGGGACAAATGACGTAGAGGTCCCCCGTATTCTGCGCAACCAGCTCTGGGCTCTGATCCGGTCCTGGTTCTGGAAATACAGGGGAAAAAAATTTGTAGGGTTCCCCTGTATGTTCCAGAACCAGCACTGGACTTTTTCTAGTGGGGGGCTGATGCCACAACCAGGGGAGCCCTTTCACCGGGCCCCCCAGCCGCAGCATCAGCCCTGACCGCTAGTCAGCCCAGGCCGGGGATCCCTGGAGAGCTGGGGACCCCCCCAATAAAGGGGTCACCCTCTCCAGGGCACCCCAGGCCCAGGCTGATAGCCCGGGGCTATCCCCGCCACCCCTGGTGGCGGTGGGTGGCGGGTTGATTGTGTGGTGTGGTGTAAATAAAGAATATCAAACATTGTCTTTACAAGTAGAACTGCAAGTCCCAGCTAGCCTGCCCCGCATGCTGGTACTTGGAGAACCACAAGTACCAGCATGCAGGGCATTAAGGGCCCACTAGTACCTGTAGTTCACCTGTAAAAAAAAGTTTAAAAAACACAGGACACACACACCGTGACAGTATAAGTTTATTAAACATACATACACACACACACACATGTACACATACTCACCTATGTAACCTGTAGCATCGGTCCACTTGTCCGGTAAAGTATCCATAGGGGACCTGTGAAAAAAAACATACTCACCATCTCCTATGCGAGGTTCTGTCCTCTTCGTTCCAAAGTAGGCATCCCCGGACTTGGCAAAAAAACAAAATGAAAACGCGATCCACAAACTTAGTACCGTTCTATAGAACAGTACTTCCCGAATGAGAGCTTAGTGGCGGGGTATCACCATGGAAACCCCGCTGCTAAGCGTTCATTGGCTGAGAGAGGTCATCTCCCGACTCTCAGCCAATGAACGGCTCCCTCCATTGTAGTCAATGGTGGGAACCGCAGGGTAAACTTTAATAACCTTGCGGCTCCCACCATTGACTACAATGGAGGGAGCCGTTCATTGGCTGAGAGACGGGAGATGACCTCTCTCAGCCAATGAACGCTTAGCAGCGGGGTTTCCATGCAGGACTACTTCCGATCCTGACTAAGGAGGAAATTGACGAGGAGGGAGTTGACTGTGTGGTTTGCAGGCGCTTGGATACAACAGGACAACGGGATTTAGGTGTCCCTGGACTGCTTACGGTCTTAGCCAAAGTTTCTGAACTTGACAGTAACTTTTTATGAACGCGCTGCAGGTGCCGTATAAGGGAGGATGTTCCTAGGTGGTTAACGTCCCTACCCCTACTTATTTCACCTTTACATATGGTACATATGGCAAGACAGTTGTCCGGATTTGGATAGAAATATTGCCAGACCAAAGAGGTGGAATGTTTGGTCTTCTGCCCAGGCATGACCGTGATGGGCTTTTTCATCCCACGGACAACAACTGTCTCCCCCGGAGCCTGATTTAAACAAACCACATCACCATCAGAATCCTCCTCGCCAACTTCCTCCTCAGCGCCAGCTACACCAATATCCTCATTCTGTTGTACTTCACCAGTGACATCTTCAATTTGCAAATCAGCAAGTGGACTGTTGGTGCTCCTTTCAGCACTAGCAGGGGGCGTGCAAATGGTGGAAAGAGCCACCTCTTCCCGTCCAGTGCTGGGAAGGTCAGGCATCGCAACCACCACCACACTTGGACTCTCCTTGGGTATTTGTGATATCTTCTTAGAACGCACAGTTCTTCGCTGTGCTTTTGCCAGCTTAACTCTTTTGATTTTTTTAGTGGGAGGAGGGCTTCCATCGTCATGTGAAGCTGAACCACTAGTCATGAACATAGGGAAAGACCTTAGCCATTCCTTGCCACTCCGTGTCGTAAATGGCATATTGGCAAGTTTACGTTTCTCTTCAGATGATTTAAATGTTTTTTTCAAGGTCATTTTCCTGAACTTTGCCATTTGGGATTGTATGTGCCCTCTACTATGACATTGGGCATCGGCCTTGGCAGACGACGTTGATGGCATGTTATCGTCTATGTCATGACTAGTGGCAGCAGCTTCAGCACTAAGAGGAAGTGGTTCTTGATCTTTCTCTATTTTATTTTTATTGGAGAAAGTTTGGTCCTCCATTTATGTTATATCGATTTGATATATACGTGCGGCTAAGGCGCACACAAACACAGAAAATATTTTTTTATTTTTGCTGGAGAGTAGTGCACTTTGTGGGATACACCACCCTTTAAGAAATGAGCCAGCCGGCTCTTTACTTATGGGACACAGGCGCACGCTTGGCGCTGCTCCTTTGTTGATGCACGTGTGGCTACTGCACACACAATTCACAAACACAGAAAATATTTTTTTATTTGGTTTGGAGTGTACTTGGGGGGTTACAGCACCCTTTAACGGTCAAGCCAGCTGGCCCTTTACTTATGACACAGGCGCACGCTTGGCACTACTTTGTTGATGCACGTGCAGCTACTTCGCACACAATTCACAAACACAGAAAATATTTTTTTATTTGGTTTGGAGTGTACTTTGGGGGTTACAGCACCCTTTAACGGTCAAGCCAGCCGGCCCTTTACTTATGACACAGGCGCACGCTTGGCACTACTTTGTTGATGCACGTGCGGCTACTGCGCACACAATTCACAAACACAGAAAATATTTTTTTATTTGGTTTGGAGTGTACTTTGGGGGTTACAGCACCCTTTAACGGTCAAGCCAGCCGGCCCTTTACTTATGACACAGGCGCACGCTTGGCACTACTTTGTTGATGCACGTGCGACTACTGCGCACACAATTCACAAACACAGAAAATATTTTTTTATTTGGTTTGGACTGGAGTGTACTTTGGGGGTTACAGCACCCTTTAACGGTCAAGCCAGCCGGCCCTTTACTTATGACACAGGCGCACGCTTGGCACTACTTTGTTGATGCACGTGCGGCTACTGCGCACACAATTCACAAACACAGAAAATATTTTTTTATTTGGTTTGGAGTGTACTTTGGGGGTTACAGCACCCTTTAACGGTCAAGCCAGCCGGCCCTTTACTTATGACACAGGCGCACGCTTGGCACTAATTTGTTGATGCAAGTGCGGCTACTGCGCACACAATTCACAAACACAGAAAAAATATTATTTTTTTTAGCACTTGGGGGGAGCACCCCTGACGGACAGAGCACCCCCTGGACAATGCTACAGCACCCCTTTAGAACTGGGACACTGCACAGGACTTTGGAGTGGACACAGCCCCTATGGACAACTGACTGCACAACACAGTCCAGCCAGCCCCTATGGACTTTGTAGTAGTGGACACAGCCCCTATTAACAACAGCAGCACAGCACAACACAGCCAGCCCCTATGGACTTTGAAGTAGTGGACACAGCCCCTATGGACAACAGCAGCGCAGCACAGCACAGCACAAGACTACTCTGCACTACACTACACTACACTACACAGCCCAGCCAGCCCTAACTCCCACCCTCCCTCTTCACTGTCCACAGCCGAGTGAGAAAATGGCGCCGACGCGGTTACCTTATATAGGATCCAAAACCCGCGAGACCCGGAAGGCGGGCTGATGACGTTTTGCCTCGATTTCAGATCCGAGTCAGGCGGGAAAAGTCGAGCCTGACTCGGATCGGCCTCGGATCGGGGGGGCTCGGGGGGTTCGGATTTCAGAAATCCGAACCCGCTCACCCCTAATTGTGTGCCAGATAGTAGTGTCCAAGTTCATTGTGTGCCAGATAGTGGTGCCCTAGTTTATTGTGTGCCAGATAGTAGTGTCCAAGGTCATTGTATGCCAGATAGTGATGCCCTAGTTCATTGTATGCCAGATAGTGATGCCCTAGTTAATTGTATGCCAGATAGTGCTGTACTAGTTCATTGTGTGCCAGATAGTGGTGCCCTAGTTTATTGTGTGCCAGATAGTGGTGTCTTAGTTCATTGTATGCCAGATAGTGATGCCCTAGTTAATTGTATGCCAGATAGTGCTGTACTAGTTCATTGTGTGCCAGATAGTGGTGCCCTAGTTTATTGTGTGCCAGATAGTGGTGCCCTAGTTCATTGTATGCCAGATAGTGGTGTACTAGTTCATAATATGCCAGATAGTGGAGTCCTAGTTCATTGTAAGCCAGATAGTGATGCCCTAGTTAATTGTATGCTAGATAGTGGTGTCCTAGTTCATTGTATGCCAGATAGTGGTGTCCTAGTTCATTGTATGCCAGGTACTGGTGCCCTAGTACATTTTATGTCAGATAGTGGTGTCCTAGTTCATTGTGTGCCAGATAGTAGTGCTCTAGTTCATTGTATGCCAGATAGTAGTGCTCTAGGGTTCTCTTTATCAAAGAAAAGCCCTGTTTTTCTGTAAACAGGGCTTCTTTCTGCTTTATGCTATTCACAGAGCCAGTTACCATGGAAAAGTTCATGATGTCTCCAGCGGCACCCCTTCTCCGTGGCTGAATCACATCACAATACTTTAGTATGGTGAGTGTGATTCATTGAAGGATATAAAGCTCAACTTTCCTCTTCTACTGAGTGCTTAAGATTTGCCATTTCAGTATTGCATAGTCTGAACACTGTGACAAAGCAGGCATGGTAGTTGAATACTTCCCTGCTCTCTGCCCGCACTGGCTCCGCCCCTGTAGACCAGCGTCCTTTTCCGCAGGTCTAATGAAGGACTCCTGGGTTATTTACCGTAAGTGCCCACACTGCAAAGGACAGCTCTTATCTACAGCCGTCCTTTGATTAAATCCACATGCATATGGCGATACTAAATGCTGCTATGCATACAATCTGTGGCAGAATGCATTGGATCCATAATGCAATGCTTGATGCATCGGATCCATAATGCAATGCTTGATGCATCCTGCTCCGTGGAGCCCCACCACAATTTAAGGTAACTAAAAAATTCTGTCAATCTAAATTGAACCAGGGGACGCCCCTTAAATACATCCTCTTCACTCTTGGATCTCATTTAAATATGCCGTTGGGAAAAACAAAATCTAAGGCCTGTAAAGTCAAGGGGCGTGGCCAAATTACCAGCAGCTTGGTCACACCCCTTCAGGAAAAAAAAAGGCTAGATACTAATGATGGCAGTTGCAGCCACAGTCGTAAAAACACTTGCAGATGCATAGATGCTCAGAGTACGAGGGGGTATTCTGGCATTAGCATATGCTATTAAGTAGGCTCCCGTGGTCATTAGGCCCTGACACAATTTGCATCATTTTAGCCACGTCCCCTACTGTACAGACCGGTGATTCCTGGTAATATCCTCCCATCCTGCTCACTTCATTAGGAAGATCAACCTACTCTTCCAGACCACCGGCATCCTGATGGTAAGTAGTGGGGGGACAGGGAGGGTTAGAGGTTAGGGTTAGGCACTAGGCAGGGAGGGTTAGGGTTAGACCCTAGGGGCAGGACCGCCATCAGGGGGGTACTGCCGGTACTAATGTACCGGGCCCAGGCTTATTGGGGGGCCAGGCAGTGTACGGATAATAAGCATGCTGATAATTAGTGCCTGCACGGACTCTGGAGTGGAACATCGGCACGCTGCGGGCCCCCCTGACTCACACACACTGCTGCTTGCACTGACGGAAGTGACACAGCATCCAACAGTAGACACCGGCTGTGTCACTTTAAGGCGATGTGTAAGGAACAGACACTTGTTCCTCGGCTGCAGAGTCACTGGTGCTCTGGAAGGATAGATGGCAGAGCGGCACGGCATTCACCACGTGCGTGTGAGGTGAGCGGCCACCAGCGGGTCTGTCCATCCATCGACGTGATCAGCCCCCAGCCCCACTAAACAGAGGACATAGTCAGCAAGATGGAGGAAGAGCCCCTCTACACCCGCTCACTCCCGACAGGAGACCGGCATCCTGCTGTGGTAATGGCACTGTATTGTATTACATCAGTGTGTGCTGCTGTGTGAGTGTTTGCCTGTGTATAGTGTGCTACAGGGTGCCAGGAGGGAGGGTTAGGGGAAAGGTTAGTGTTAGGGAGCTTAACTTCTGGTATCAGGATTCTGACTGCTGGGATCCCGAGAGCCGGCATCCTGTACCCAATCCATTTGCAGTTCTTGCATTGCAGCATGCTTTTCCAGATGCAAAGTTATTGCTTTTTTATTGCTTTGGTCCCAACTCAGAAACAGCCCCATAATGTCTATATTTTCATCTGACTAAGAATAACTTCATTAAAATAGATGTTACGTGTACTTCATACTAACTTTATGTTCCACAGATTCCTTCGGGGTGACTCGAATGTAACAATCTGCACACGTAGAATAAAGAAATGACATCATTATTAGACTACTGTTAATTGTACAGGAATGTGGCACTCATGCTTTGCCTCCAGTCGAGCAGAATGTTAATATTCCACACAGCTCTCACTGGTTAAGTAATTCACTCACAATTCGATATTAGTCACTGTGGATTTGTATGCAGGACAGCTGCCTACTTGAAAATTCCCAAGTGGCTCCCGATAATCCTCATTCGTTCAGGAATAGACAAAGAAACCAAACAATATATAGAGTTGTTGGACCTCTGTTTCTGCACAAATAGTTTGCACACATGAATATGGCAAGTATACATGTTGCTTAAAACTAAAGGCTTGATTCACTACCGATCGCAATTGCGATTACGCCCGCAATCGGCCGATTGTTTATTCTGCGAATGTAGTGTGCGTGCACGAAGACCCTACTGCAATAGGAACTGCGAAGACCCATCGCAGAGTGATTGACAGGAAGTACAGTTTGGGGTGGTGACGTGGGGGTGGTCGGCAAAACGCAGGCGTGTCTGTGCGTTTGAACGCTGTTACAAGGGCGTGCATAAATTAGCCATTGCGATGCCATATGCAGCTTGGGCTTTCACTGCATGCGATGAGGTTAGCAATTCCTGAGTAAGGTCAGACCTTGTGCAAGTGTGCATGAGGCTGCGATGGTACTCCATGTTACCGATGGTTGGGATATTTTGCTAAGTATTACGGATGTGAGTAAGGGAGGGGATGTGGGCGTCCTTATGTTAGACTGCGTATGGCATTGCGATTGCAATCAGCATATCTTCACAGTGAGACTGCGTGCGTAATCACTATTGCAATCGCAATAGTGATCCTTACTGAATCAGGCCCTAAGTGCGAGAGCAATGAAGCTATTAATAGATATTCTCAGTGATAGCTGGTTGCAGATATACTGTACTGAGAAGGCCTGTAAATACTTTATAGTAAATTTACATTGGATATCTAGGCATAGTGGTCTCTCTGAGCTATCCATTCTAATTTTCTTTTTTTATATATATAATGGTATTACTAATAGTACTATATCATTGTCATTAATGTGTATGTAGCCTTCTGGTGGAAATACAGTACATATTAAAGCTGTTTAAACAAAATTCTGTCGTCTACTGGAGAATCCTACCAACCTGTATGAAGTCAGTTGGACTTTCACATCTTTCTCCTCTCCCCTTTAAAGAGTATTTGGTGGAGCAGTCTGTGACCCAGAAGTTCCTCATTGCCCATCTTAGTGGCTCAGTTATGTGCCAACCAGTCTTTGCCCTGGAAGTTCCTCAGTGGCCACCTTAGAGGCTCAGTTATGTGTAAGTTTGCATGCAGCAAAGACACACTGACACAGCTCTGGCGTCTTGTAATTACTAACGGATTCACAGCAATCTACAACTATATTTAAAAAAATAATTAAAAGAGGAAAAGAAAAATTACCCCTACCCTCCACTGTTGTTCCAGAACAGCTTCCAGATAGTGTTATTTATACACCCGGACTGTACTTTGCTTCTGCAGAACCAGGGATGGAACTACCTGTGATGCAGAGTGTGCACTACACTAAGGCACCTTGGGACTAAGTTGAGCGCAGGTTCTGGGCTGGTCCCCTCTTTTGTATGCTCCTAGGACAGTATACACCATCACAGAATAACCTGATGCAGCGGCCACAGAGCGGTCAGGCAGCATTAGGGCGGCTGGGTTGCATCTTCTGTCTGTCTGAGACCTCCAGTCACCTGTCAGTTAGGTGCATACAAGCATACAGCGGTGGTTGGTGCTTTAAAAGGTACACAATTTTGATTTTTATTGGAGTGAGGAGGGTTCAGATCTGACCATAATTTGCAATGAGGGAGGTATTAGCAGAGTATTTCGCAGGGTAGGATGCTGGGGGCCGTAACCTATTATTAGAATTGCGCTGTGAAGTAAGTGTGTTAGGAACACTTGGTGCTAATAACAAAATGCAGTGTCCCCTTAGGCAGCAGGCAATGCACTTAGCCAGAGTGTGGAGTGATGCTACATGTGTGGCGCAGTAGAATAGTGCTGGTGGCGGTTAGCCCACATGTGGTACAGCTTAACCAGGTCTTAGGTTTATATAACCAGATAGATACAACAGGTGGTATAAAGACCCAGGGGCAGGGCCGGCTCTACCATTAGGCAGCTTTAGGCAGCTGAAAATAAATCATTCTGAACGTGAGATGGTGCTGGTACAACAAACTAATATGGCATCACATATTTTATGATACAGTGTACTAAAACAATGAAGAGATACTCAATCCTTTGAGAACCGTAGATGAATGTATCAATCCAATTGATTCTTGGATGGTTGGTAATGGACCCTCAATGTTTTTCATATGTCAAAGGACCAAAACATCTGTAGAAAAAAACAAAATGTCACATATATATACATATATATATATTCATAACAGGTGAGATGACATATAGGTGTCCAATAATCATTGGTAGGGTGGCATACCCCACTCACATAGCAGATGATATACACCCTGTATATAAAGGTATCTTTAGAATCCCTTCCACTGGTGAAAAAAGGATTCAAACATATGGATGTAGTAATCACACCTCAGTGAATACAATAAAAAAGTGGAGGGCGTACCCCACTCACTTTATCCTTATGATAACACAAGCCTGTTAAGGGATCTTTTCCAGAAGGATACTCATTGGATCCCCACAAAGGGAGGATTCTTAGACTACTTTCCAAGCAAATGAAAGAAGTGGTTCCTTTGTAATTTATTTATTGAGTAAAAAAACGTATATCACACAGTTCCTAGACATATAAATCCCAAACAAAATGGACAAGGTTCGGACCCCCACAGATGGTATTCAAATCGTTTAAAAGTCCAGTCAGTTCAGTAAAGATTCCATCCAGTATCAAATGTGCCCCCACCACCAACGCATTTCAATTCCAGCAAATCTTTTTCAAAGTGTAAGGTAATGCTCTCACATCAATACCACTAATAATTCCCAATCATATGGTGTAAACCCCATAACCAGCTTATATAATACAACTCAACAGCCTATGTGTCTATTCTAATATACACTAGTGCAGGTTCCTGTCTCATGGTGTGGTACACGGAAGGTCTCCTTTGTGCGGGCGTCAGAAGTCACGTGTGTGGCGGCTTCCGTCGTCCGTGGATGATGTCATCATGATTCTGGGACTGCCATAATTTGCATCTCACAGGGGAGTAGGAGCCGGAAGACTTTAGACTCCTTGGTGCAATAAACTTCCGATATCACACAAACGTGATGTGCCGCGTTGCTATGATAGCCAAGTGTGTTCTCAATAATGAATGCCGCAATCCCGGATACAAAATATGCAACTGTGAATTAAGTCCATGGGATCATATTAAAATCCCCTTTAATCTAAAAATGACAGAAAGTACTGTAATTAATTAGTTAAAAATGGGTAAGTATAAAACCACAGTATAAGAATGTAAAAATCATAAAAACCATTTGATCTCAAAATCGGAGTTGAGACCAATCGGAGCCAGTGTTTGATAATTATAAATATATTTCATTTCTTCTCTGGCTAGGGTGCCAAGGCTATCTTTGCATCTTTTAGAATTCTTAATCATTTTTAAACCATAACATTTTTTTCATCTAATTTAGAGCACACTTATGCACAGTCTTAAAATGTGCTGACAGGGAGTGTGTTTCTAAACCCTTCCGGATGTTCCGGAGATGCTCTCCGATATGGGTTTTTAGATTTCTTGTTGTTCTACCAATGTAAAATTTTCCACAATTCCATTCAACTGCATATATAACATTGGTAGTACTACATGTAATGAAATCTTTAATCATTACCTTGCTCCCATTGATCAATAATTCATCAACTTTTTTTGTGCTAAAATTGTTTTTAATATTTCTGCAGCCAAGACATAGGCCACATCTAAAGAAACCTGTGGACTTAATCCCTATAAAGTTTGTGTTCATATTAAAATTAGCACTCCTCATAAGTTTACTTTTTAGATTGGCTGCCTGCCTGTAGAAATGGATTGGTTTGGAAGGGATCACCTTGCCTATGATGGGATCCTGTTGAAGAATTGACCAATGCCTTCTCATAATGTGCTCTATCTCTTTGTGTTGTACTATAATTTGATATAAATGCCCACTGAAATGTATCTTGTTTAGGTTTTTTAATTTTTGATTGCAAGAGCTCATCTATTTCTAAATTGTTGACTACTTTCATATTGAATGTCAAAGGTCAATGCAATATTCTTATCATTATTGTGTAAAAAAATACAAAATTCTTCTAAAAGTTTCCTCTCCCCCTTCCAAATCAAAAATATATCGTCAATATAATGGGTCCAGGACACCAGGTTTGCCCCAAAAGGGTTATTCCGTGAAATCATGAAATCTTCCTAATCACCCATAAAAATGTTTGCGTAACTTGGGGAAAACCTGGTGCCCATTGCCGTACCAACCTGTTGTATATAAAAATCATCTTAAAAAATAAAATAATTGTGATTTAAAATGAATAAAATACCCTTAATCAGAAATTCCTGGAGTTGAGTATTGTATTCCGATTTTTGTAAAAATGATGTAACGGCTTCAACACCTTGTGTATGTTTAATAATGGTGTACAGGGAATTGACGTCCGCACTGACTAAAATCAAATCCGGTTCCCATTTTACTTCTTTTCATATATTTAAAAAAGCTCCTGTATCTTTTAAATGTGAATGATTAAGAAAGACCAATGGCTGTAAATAAAAATCAATGAATTCCAACAGATTAGCAGTAATTGAATTGACCCCTGAGACAATGGGTCTTCCAGGGGGGTTCTGAGGGTCCTTGTGTATTTTGGGTAAAATATAAAGGACAGGGGTATTGGGTTTTTCATTGTATAAAAATTTTGAGTTCCATTGTTAAAATATTCATCTATTAAAACTTTAATATCCCTCAAATACTGTTCTGTGGGATCTTTTCTCAATATTCTATATGTACTATCATTATCCAATTGCCTATAGATCTCTTTTTCATAATCCTACATGTCCAAAAGCACTATGCCCCCCCCCCCCTTATCTGCTGGTTTGTTGATCAGATCTTTTGTTCCTTTAGGGTTTTGAGAGCAATCCTTTCCTTCAAAGGTAGATTCAATTTGATCTTATTCTCTCTAAGCTTTTTAATGCCATCCAAAACTAGGACGGCAGAAGTGTCCAAAAAACCTCACTTCATATGGAATGGGAAAAAAGTTGACTTAGGTTTGAATGTACACATCTGTTCCTCCACCATCTGATACAGAGCAATTTCTCCTTCTCTACTAATAAAAACATATTTTAAAGAAAGTTTCCTTATATACTTTTGGACATCGACATATAACTCAAATTCATTAATTTTGGTGGACGGTGCATATTTTAGGCCCCTTCCTGAAACAGCTCTCTCAGGTTCGCTTAAAACTTGTGAACTGAGATTGAAAATTTTGATAAATTCCATTGGAGTTGAAACACCCTGTTGAGAGTCGTTACCTATTTGGGTCAAATTACTTTTAAGCGCTTTCGACTTCCTCTTTTTCTTTCTCTTTTTGTTTTTATTCATCCCTCCCCTTTTTCCTCATTTGTGATAATTGGTTATCGTCGGCGATCCCTTTTCGCGCTTCTCTCTAGAAAATGTTTGCGCAAGGTGCTCATAGGTAAATCTAATATGGGGTCAAATTTATTCTGCAAATGAATGGGAGAGTGAAAAGTGTCATATGTCCGACCTGAAGTTCTATTTGTGGGTCTTGGGACACCTTGATTAAAATTATGTTTGTTCCTCTAATTCTGAATAGGAGTTCTATTGCTGTGATTCGCAAAACTAATCCTCTTATTATAATTCCTTTTATTTATAGGTTCCCACCGTTTAGTTTGATGATATTTTGAATGGTTGTATGGCTTTTTAGATACTATATCATCATTTTCATAAATACTAGAGGGTGAGATAAAGGAATTGTCCAGGTTCTCAACATCATCATTTAAATCATCTATGGCCGTGAAACCCACAAGACCTTCTTTATCTCTTTTGAATTTTTTTAATTTCTTTACCTTCAGTTGATTTTCTATCCGCATCACCTTAAATTCTGTGGTTGCCTGAAACTCCCTAACTTCAGGAATATCCGTGAAAGGTAAAAGTAATGATTTGTTTAATTCAATTTCCTCCTTTAACTTTTATAGTATCACAACAGTTCAACAGTTTATTATACACAACAATAGGAATAATCCGATGGTACTAAGTAATCTCTGCAGTTTATAAAAGTCTTATGAACTATACTACTGCACAGTTATCCTTTTCCTTAGGTATTTTATAACACAGTTCATAGGCATATATTGTCCTGATGAGCTAATCCACCAAATGCCATTTGGATAACTATTTAATATACTTGCAGAGATGATATCCCTAGATGCTTGGGATAATAACTGTTACCTTTGTTACAGTCTAATTATTACTTATTGGTCCTCCTTCAGGTAAAAGCCAGGGCGTTTATTTATATACATTGGGGGCTGTACTCTTATCCCTATATTCTTAGGAAATCCCAGTTTATAGTAATTTGTTCCATCAGTAACCCAATGCTGAGAGATACTGTATTGGCATCATTAACTCCCTGGTAGCCTCTTCCTGCGTTCCAATTAAAGAACTTGTTCTCCTTGTCAATCAGCAATAACTGCAGCTATGAGTAATTATTGTACTCCTCCCCCGACTCTTCTGGTTTAACTACAGAATATCCAGTCCCTTTAGTGGACAATAATCTAAACCTTTGGCTGTTAACAATCCTCCTGTCAGGATCTGCAGCTTCCAGCCTAAAGCACTGCATTAATTACTGCCTGTCTGTGTGCAGTGTCAGGTGCATGCTAATTAATTCCCCTGTCTGTGCACAGCTACACACTGGTCTATCATTAAGGGAGACTTGCTCTGTTTGGGCCTTGTTCCTGTTAAATTCCAGCCAGTCCATCACTCCATGCCGGTGATAGAAATTTTTTCGTACTTCCAGTTCCTGTCTCCTGCATGTCAGTTGAGTTCCTGAGTCAGTCTAGCTGTGTTTCGTGTGTGCCGTTTATTCTATCCAGGCGGCTCCACCTGCATCCCATCCACATGTGCTGCTTGTACCATCTGGGCAGCACGGAGCGCTTCCTATCCCAGAAGCGTCTGTCACCATCCGGTGGCTAGTGTCATCCCAGCGGCACTGGTAGCAGCTCTGCGTTCCAGGTGTGCAACTTTGCACACCATTGCCAGTGTCATCCCGGCGGCACTGGTAGCAGCTCTGCGTTCCAGGTGTGCAAATTAGCACACCGTCGCCAGTGTTATCCCGACAGCACTGGTAGCAACTCTGCGTTCAAGGTGCACTATTAAGCACAGCGTCACCAGTGTCATCCTGGTGACACTGGTAGCAGCCCCTCATTCCGTTGCATACCTCACCTGAGTGTCATCAGCTCAAAGGCTGCAACGGTCCTGGGGCCCCAGGTCACAAGCAGCCCTTGAGGCTGCTGCAACAGCCCAAAGGCTGCTTCACACCATGAGTCCCTTGGCCACGACTATAAAGGCCACAATCAGCCTCCAAGCCTGCTTCAACAGCCCCAAGACTGCTTAACATCACCAGTCCCTTGGCCACATCTATATAGGCCACAACCAGCCCCCAAGGCTGCTCCTATAGCCCACAGGCTGCGTCACACCTCTTGCCCTCGGCACAACTAGTACAATACATTCCAGCCCTCAAGGCTGTCATCAGTTGGCTCTACATTTATACCATCAATTCCCTCCAGAAATCATAACACCTCCATAGTTGATTGGGTCTATTGTAATCCTGTGGATAAAAATTATGCTGCTGGCACTTTTAGCGTAGTCTGGTCCCCCACTACCCTACTACTATCACTACTGAACCAGGGGCTCTACAATAAGCTCTGGATGCTGGCCACCTACAATCCACTGCTGTGGTGAAGTGAGTGAATATCTCTAGCCAGTCTCTTACTACAGGTGGGTACTGCGTAGTGTTTAATCAGCCAAGCTGCTGTCTGCATAGGAGTCGCTGCCAGTAAGCTAGTATCTGCTGCTGCAGCTGCCTTATAACGGAACACCTCTCCTCTGTCACTCACCACTTGCCAACCTGTCCTCTCCCGGAGATTACTGAATGTCCGGGTCCGCACACCTGTCCTGCCTCTTCCTCCTGCTCATTGCCACTGCAACTTGGGACCACGCGTCCACCTCTGCAACTCCCGAGCAAGCGGAGCACTCTGGACCTGTCCGCCACCGGAGCTTAGCCCCAGAACCAGCCGCTATCATTGGAGCCTCTGTGCCGGTCACCTCAGGGCCAGCTGTGCGCTCCGGACTACCTTGCCGGCAGAGCTCAAGCCGGACACAGCTGCCACTCAGCTCCAGGTAAGTACACTCTGGCTTCAGTGGCTGCGAGTCCCGACCACCGCTGTAATCTCCGCTACCTTAACAGAGCAAGTTAGCCTCAGCCTGAGCACTCGTGGGGGAATCGCAGTCCCCTCCTCCTGCACTAACGTGGTGCCTTATATCCCCTCCACTACCAAAACGCGACCCTCCTTGTCCTGCCTGCACCACCACCTTCCAGTGTACAGTTACAGCTACAGTTAGCCTACGCTCATGCTTTTTTCTACACTACCTTGTGCCACTGCTTCTGGCTTTTACCTGGACCCCATAAGTTTACATATATACCATTACACATGAAATACATTGTCTGATTTACAATAACTATGCATAAACACTATCCTATCTCTATATATATTATTTTTGTTTTCACATTCCTAGCCTACATATTGAATAAGGCTACATTAACGCAAACTCAGTCCTCAAAGCCCCCACATCAGGTGGTTTTCCCCTCCACCAGGGGGACTCTCAGGGGTAAATTTACTAAAGTGAGAGTTTTTAGAAGTGGAGATGTTACCCATAGCAACTAATCAGATCCTACTTAACATTTAAAAAGCACCTTCTAGAAGATAATAGCTAGAATCTGATTGGTTGCTATGGGCAATATCCCCACTTCTAAAAACTCTCACTTTGGAAAATGTACCTCTCAGCCTCATGCTAATTGCACTAGACAGGTCACTATCTTATCTGTGACTAATGCATAGCTGTATATACTCCTAATTAACTCCAGGGCTGTAGCAGAGGTCACTCTTCATGCAAACATACATTACATTCCTCAGTGCAGTCCCCATCTTTATATATATATATATATATATATATATATATATATATCCCTTATCTTGTATCTCTGGTAAACGATGGGAGTGCTGTATACCTTTGCATGGGGATGCGTTCAGCACCCCTGCAGTCAGGATGCCAACGCTTATATTACCGGTGCCAAAATCCAGACGTCGGTCAGAATACCAGTGCCAGCATCCCGCTGAGATACTGAAGTTAAGTAGTGGGGTTGGAGGGAGGGTTAGGCACTAGGGGTAGGGTTAGGGTTAGGTACTAAGGGGGTGGGTAGGTTTAGGGTGCAGGGTGGGGAGTTAGGTTCAGGCACTAGAGGGAGTGGTTAGGCTTAGGTACCAAAGGGGGAGGGTTAGGGTAGGGAGAGGGGGAGGGTTAGCAAACTGACCAACAAGTGTCGTTATGCTAACCCTGTTGGGATGCCAGAGATGGGATTCTGAACGCTAGGATCCCGAATGCTGGCATCCCATACCCAACCCCTTTGCATGTATTTCAGGCACACTAACTAAAGGGGATCTATACATAACCATAACGCAAACCCTTCAGTTCTCCTTCTGCGCTACTGTGCATGAGTGGTCTGAGTAGAGAGTGCCAGGGTGGGATGCTAGGGAGCTAACACCACCTTGAGATGAGCTACCAGGGCCAGTCTCCGGAATGCAGATACGTTCTGGGAATTCTATAAATCTGCAAACATCTCCCGAAAAATTGTGTTTTTGGGGGGATATCCTGCAAATTTACTTTAGTAAATAGGTGTGATAGAAATATAGTCACATATTCGAGGGGGGGGGGTCACCAAATGATAGCTTGCCTCAGCAAACTGGGATGAACTTACGCCACTGATCCTACCATAGTAATTTAATGAGCTGTAGGATCTACCGCTTAGCTACATATATTAGTGCCGGATACAGCTGAGATATCCTGACAGGAATTTTAAATGTTTCATGTTGCTTTTAATTAAACATGTTAAAAAATCAACAGGTACAAGATCACCAGCAAGATGTCTTGATAAAGCTCCCTGAAGGAAGTGAAACCGGTCGAAAAAAGGATATTAGTGCCCACAAACTGCATCCAGGCAATCCAGATATACCTGCTCTGTCACATTGTGTGGACCTGTACTATTTGGAGGACTTTATTTTTACCAAGATCCATCAGTGTGCATCCAGTATCAAGTGGCTATTACCGGCTGTAACCAGAGGCAAGTGATCCCCATGGGGAGGACCCGGTGCGATCAGTGCTGGGATACCACACCATCCACTGTAGAGACACTGTGGTTCCCCGGACTGGAGGAGAGCCATACAGCGGAGGCACACTGCCGCCATCCTCCACAAGTTATACGGGGAGGCAGACACTAATATTGAGTGAAAGCATTTCCTCTGGATCCCATACGCTCAAGCTAAAGGAATCCCAGGTGATGGTCACGATGGCCGCGACCATCAGGCTTGCGACGAGACCCTTGTCTCATCACTGGTGCTGTCAGTAGGGCAGCCCACAAACGGCAGGCGTTCCTTCAGGAACGCCTCCGTTTGTCCAATGCCTACAAAACGGGGCGAGCTGTCGATCAACATCGACAGCCGCCCCGTTTGTAGCGAGTCCAGGAGCGAGTGAATTTCTCACTCACTATGGGGCTTGCGCACGCGCATTGCGCACGCCACACGTGCACAATGTACAACCATCGATCCGCTTGCGAGCAGGTCTGAATCAGGCCCCATATTTATGCAACTGAACTATACAGGAGACTGTGACTAATTGCATTTCATTAGTGAGGATTTATATTCAAGTTACCTGGTTTCATATTTTACATCGTTTTATACAAGGACCGATTTAAGTCCAAGGGACACTATTTTATACATGTATGTTTTATTATGTGGTAGATTTGTTATATCTCATATGTGTCACAATTGCAAATTTTGATTATGTATATTAAATTTGTTATATTTTACTAAGAGAAGCTTTGTCTAAATATTTTGTTTCAAAGTCAAGTGGTTATTACATTGTAGTCAATTTTATTAAACTTCACTCTGACGCGCAATCCAACAATTTTTGGGGTGCACGCCAGGACAGCAGCTCCAATAATCTCTACTTTCAGTGCTGATGGTAGTGGAGAACATTTACGTATTGCCGGGTGTTTACGCACATGCATAACCTCAGGTCATACATGTGCATTACAAGAGTCTGATCAGATCCCCCTTCACGCTGTACAGAAAATAGCATGCTGACATCACCTGAAGATGGCGCTAGCTATCAGCGTTCAGCTCCAAAAGCTTTTGGTTTTTAGAGCTTGATACATTTTGCAACTGTAAATTATTCTGCTGTTTTGTGTATAAACCAGGAGAAATCTGCCACACAAGTGTCTAATGCGTTATCTCCTGCATTAGACAATTGAGATATAAGCACATCACATAATTTAGTGTAAAGAACACAGGAAATGCATGGCAGCGATCACTGTGACAAGTAGTAAATGATTCAAAACCTGTCCTGATGACCCCACCTCCACAACAGGCAGGGCCACCATCAGGGGAGTATAGGGGTACCTGTGTATGGGACCCAGACTAGTCAGTGGGTCCTTCACCCTCCAATGATAATTGGCCCATTCCTGATCAGGGATGCACAGCCTTGCCCATAATGTGGTGTGGCCACTCCACCAGCAGCTTGTATAGAGCCCCGGTATAGGGGTATGGCCCATTTCACTGAAAGTTTAATAGTACTCTCTTTTATCTGTACAATTTAAATCCACTGATGCTGGGTACAAACATTTTTCGGTGGAGGCACATTATAATTACAGAAGAGCACTTTATACAGGGGTTATAAAGCAGGGGTAAGGAAGGGCAAGGAGATCTGATCCTAACCTTAGGTGGTCGTAGGACTATTTTCCCTCTTTCTACCATAATTCCAATAGCTCACCGGCCAAGGAAAGGCTGGAGGCATCATCCTTGTGAGTGAGAGATATTTAAAACTTCTCTCTTGATCATATTGTATACAACCGAAAAAAATGAAATAAATCACAATAGAATACTGTAAGACTGGTGACAGGTAGAACAGCTGATTCTGAAAACCCTTATAGATAATAAAACATTTGTGAATTTATTTTCAACCTTCGTTCCAGTTTCCCTTCATGTGACCTTAGCTCCCGTACAGCCCACAGGCTGATGAATTTTCCTGCGTATTTCAGAATTTGTTTGCTGTGTTTTCACGAGAGATCTCACAGCCGGAGACCATGGAAACCTGTGTGCGATTGTGCCGCTTTTATCTCCTTTAATCCCAAAGTGACATTGAGAGACAGATAGTTTAATAGATATATTCTTATGCGATACTCTACATCTGATTATGCTAACACTTACTATAAAGCACACTGACCTTGTAATCACAGCTGCCTACAATAAAACACATCTTCTCCCATAACTTTGTTTCATTTACAGCATATGAGCAATTCTATATTTTTTCAATGCTATGCTTAAGTGTCTTATAACAACGTTCAGTGCAAATCACCACTAAATAATGATTCATATCAAGAATAAGGGGGGGATGTACTAAGGGCAGAAATGCGTAAAACCCCAGAAATTGCAGTTTTCGGGGGTTCTAGCGCATTTCTCAAATGCACTAAGCACCGGAATGTGGTGCTTAGTGGATGATGTTACCCAATAGAAGTCTATGGGCTTCATTTCGGCTTGAGTCCTGAGATCCAATCGGATCCCTACCAACTCCCCTCATGGCGTGCGCATCATTCTGAGCATGTGCAGAAGGAGCCAGAGATGCTTCTGGGATTTAAACCCTGAAGTTCCACCATCGGAGGCTATCTGTCACAAGCTGCTCATGCGAACGCCGAGGGACCGTTCGCTGAAGTCCTCCTATCAACTGTCCATCATCCCTGCTCTGTTCTGGATTGGTTCCTGCGGCTATTTCCTTCTGGTGCGAACGCTGCTCTGATGCTGGTGATAGCGTTTCACTTGTTTCCGGTTTTGGTGTTGTCTCCTGTTGTCCAGTCGAGTACTCAGTCCTCCTGTCAGAATTAGTTACCTGCCGTTTGTGTCATCTAGGCAGTACGGGCTGCATATCTACTACCTGCCGTTTGTGTCATCTAGGCAGCATAGACAGCAGTCAATGTCCATAGTGCGCACTTCAGCGTCCAACTGCTTGTGTCAACCTGGCAGCACAGGCCGCAATCCAGCATCCAAAGTACGCAATCCAGCGCACCACCGCCTGTGTCAACCCGGCGGCGCAGGTTCTTCATCAGACCACCACAACCAAAGCAGCTGCACACATGCCACAGCTTGCCAAGGTTGCTACACAGCCCAAAGGCCGCATCTTGTTCTACGGCCCACAGGCCACAGTTTGCCAAGGTTGCTACACGGCCCAAAGGCCTCATCTTGTACTACGGCCCACATGCCACAGCTTGCCAAGGTTGCTATACGGCTCAAAAGCTGCATCTTGTTCTACAGCCCACAGACACAGCTTGCCAAGGGTTACCAGCCCACAAGGCTGCTGCACAGCCCAAAGGCTGCATCTTGTTCTACAGCCACAGGCCGCAGCCTGCCCACGTTGCTACACGGCCCAAAGGTCGCATCTTGTTCTACAGCCATAGGCCGCAGCCTGCCAAGGTTACTACATGATCCAAAGGTCGCATATTGTTCTACGGCCCACAGGCCACAACAAGCCAAGGCTTACCAGCCCTCAAGGCTGCTGCTCGCCCCAAAGGCCGCATCTTATCTCCAGCCCTCGGGCCACAACTAGTTAAAAGCCTACCAGCCCTCAAGGCTGCTCCATGACCGCAGCTTGCTAAGTGCTCCAGCCCGCAAGGCTGTTGCGGGACTAACTTATCTCAGTTAATACCTCAGTTCCTAACACTATCACAAAGGACAGCTCTTATCGGGAGAGCTGTCCTTTGCGATTTTAATCACATTTCTAAATACATACCGGTGTAACTAACGCCAGTATGTAGCCGATAAGAGCCGGGATGTACCACATCGTGGATGCAATGCTTAGTACATCCCACCCTAACACAGGACAGGAAAATAACTTCCGAGAAAAGCTGGGCTGCTTGTAATGTGCTTTGTAACCAATACAAATATGTTTTCATTTATCATATCCTGAAAGAACACAACGTACTTACTGCCAAATAAAACTGGCTTTAACCAATCAAAAAAGATGAAAATAAATTATACGAGGTGTTTACAGAACAGGAAGTTTTCTTTTTAGGTTGTAGTTAGCTGTAATTAATGGAGCGAGTCCTATAAAGTGTAAAATTATGTCCTACAGACAATAAGAAGTTGATCTTCTACACTTTCTGTCCTCTGGCACTTTATTAATGAACTTTAGAACATTTTTAAGGCTGTATAACTACTTTAAAAAGTAACAAGTGTTAAAATCATATTTGCTCCATATATTATTTCATCTGTAAACTAATGTTTAGCTGTAGAAGATATCTGGCCCGATGTTGATGGTACAGTACATGCATTCTGAAGATATAATTCATGGAACAGGCAGTAATGTTAATGTACCCAAACTCCCTACATCCTCTGGGGACTAAGGCCTTCATTCAGAGGCGGCCGTACGGTCTATGACCGCACGGCCGCCTCGATGTTTGTCAAGTGCGCATTCGCACGAGGGAACCGGCTCCTTCGTGCGCATGTGTGAGACCCGCTACGACCGACAGCGCCGGTCGTAGCGGGTCTCTTTCCAAAGGGGGCGAGCTGTCGATGTTGATTGACAGCTCGCCCCGTTTGGAAGGCGGTCCCATGGAAATGATTACCGTTTGGGGGAGGCCCCACTGACATCACTAGTGATGTCAGTGGAGAGCTTCCGGCTCTGACACAGCCAGAAGCTCTCCGGGGCTTACGACAAGTGAGACCCTACCCTAGGGTCTCGTCGTAAGCCCCGATGGTCGCGATGGTCTCTGACCATCGCGACCATCACCCTAGCGGTTGTTAGAGCTGTGGGTGTAAACCCACAGCCTAATGACCGAAACAGAGGCGGGTGGTCAGGATGCAAGCGGCCGCCCAGTTTCTGAGCGACCGCTTGCATCCTCCGACCGCCTCTGAATGAGGCCCTAAGGGCCTGATTAATTACGGATAGCAACTGCAACAATGTATGCAGATTGACCGATGGTGTGTACTTCACATGTGTATACACTGCAGTGCGCGTGCGTGAGTTAAAATTGTGATCGCACTGCGATTACCTATGCGGAGAGGAATCCATCGCAGAGCGATTGCCAGGCTGTGAGCGTTTGGGGGTGGTGACGTGGGAGTGGTTGGAGAAACGCAGGCGTGCGCAGCTTGAGTACTGACTGCGTTCGACGAGGTTAGCAATTTCTGAGTAAGGTCTGACCTGTTGTAATTGTGGGAGAGGGGCCGATGTATACACAGGCCTGCAAGGTTTTACGAATTTGATATAGCGGTAATGGGCGGCAATGGGCATCTCTATGCTGGCTGTGTTACGGCATTGTGATAGGATTCATTAGCATATTTTCTCAGCGGGTCTGCGTGCGTGATCACAGCTGCGATTGGAACAGCGATCCATAATGAATCAGGCCCTAAGTCCATTTTCAAACCTCCATGGTTCTGGACAGAGCATACAAAGCCAGGTAGATTTCCTATCTTGTGTTCTGTTGTTCAGCTCATTTGCACATAATCCTACCGACAGTGTAATCCCGGCAAGGGATCTAACATAGGCATCGAAATACCAATGCCTATGTCAATCCCGACGCCGAAACTCCAACAGGACGCCAGACCAATCGTTCAACGATGGAGGTAAGTATCCATGTAGCCGGGGATGGGGGGGTTAGGTTTAGGGAACCCCCTGGGGGGACTTAGGGTTAGGCACCCCCATGGGGAGGGTTAGGCTAGGGGAAGGGGGGGTTAGGTTTAGGGAACCCCCGGGGGGATCTAGGGTTAGGCACCCCCGCGGGGAGGACTAGGATTAGGCTAGGGGAAGGGGGGGGGTTAGGTTTAGGCATTCCCCCGGGACGGTTAGGTTTAGGGAACAGGGAGGGGGGGTTAGGTATAGGCACTAAGGAGGGAGGTTAGGGTTAGGCAGCCCTAATGGTGGGTTAGGGTTAGGGGGTGGAGAGGGTTAGGAATAGTAAATTTACCTCCGCTGTCGGGATCTCCTCCATCGGGCTGTCGGCTCACGTCCGGCGGTCAAACATACTGATTCCCACCTACTAGTGATGGCAAATGAATATTTATTACAGATAATAAGTATCCTGTGTTTTTCATGTATTGTTACAGTAGGTTCATTGATAAATAGATTGCATTTTATAATATAACAACAATGCTAATGTATGTCTAAAATTTTCTAATTAATATCTGAATAAATCTTATGTGATTGCTCATTGTCTGTGAAATTAGCAGTGACACACACAGGGGGGGTTTCTGCGTATCCAGAAACCAACCCTTATGGACCGATTTTTGTGTTTTTTTCTGAGATGGAGCCAAAGTTTTTGCGCTCTTCTGCACATGCGCCATCTTTCAAAATGTATCAATGGAAGGATGGTGCATGCGGGCATATTTCATCAGGTAAGGTGGAGAGGGAATGTGGTTCTATGTTTCTATGTCTAGTTATGAAAGTATTATATATTTTATCCAGTAGTACACAACCTTTTTGATGAGCATTTTTAGTGGCTCATTAATATAATACTCAACACATTTCTCTTCATTAATTTTTGTTTCTTTGTTTGTGAGGCTAATGGTCTCCACCCACGTCATGCTCCTGGTTCTTTGTCCATCTTTCTCTGGACATGGTCACCCCACAGGTAACAGGTACCTGATTTCCATCCATGCTATCAGATTCCCTATCATCACTTCAACTCTACGCCCAGGATAGGTCCAATTACCAGGGTTGGGCTGAGTGCACTGGATGTTCCTGTATGCGCAAAGCTGCCCTCAGTGTCTCTGTAGCTCTCTGCATGGGTCTAGCTAATCTCCCAGTTAGTACTCTAGCTTTCATATCTCTAGACTGAGGGGCCTATTCATCATTACATAATTATCATTAGTGATAATTATGTTTTGAACTCGCTGCGAGTTCAAAGTACCATTAGGAGGCATTACTCGTGCCTCCTTGCCTAAAGTATCACTTCCGAAAAACGGCTTTTCTTGCGGAGACAGTTTTTTGGAATTGTGATACTTTCCTCCTTTTAGCTGTGCTGCCTCCGCTTTCAGCCCGTGTCTTCCCTCTCCCAGCCAGCAGTCACAGCCTTGTGTCTCCCCTCTCACACCCCTCGCCCCTGCATGCTCTAATCACTTTCCCCATTCCACAGCCAGTGTTCCTCCCAGCTCAAAACCCCTTCCCCCTGCGGCCGGGCCCGGTTTCTGTCCACCCAGAGCTGCCCTTCCCCCGCTGGACGTTACTACCGCTCTCCCCATTCCTCCCTGGTGTGATATCCGTCCCACTGCCTCATCCTCCCCCGGTGTCTGTGACCTCGCTGCCACCCTTCCCCCACTGGACATTACTTCCACTCCCAACTCTCCCTCTTCTCCGCCGGAGATCACTCCATCCCACTGCTGTATGTACACCTCCCCCCCTTCCTTGCCATCACAGTCCTCCAGCACCCCTGTAGGAGAAGCAGAAGACGGACCTGCTTGGGGAACCAGACAGAGAGCCGGAGGTAAGGAGAGAGTACCATCAAGAGGGATCTAAAAAGTTCCCTCTACTGCAGTGGCTGCCTTGTAAATCTTCACAGGCTGCAGTGTAAACAGCAGCCTGTGAAGATTATTGGGGGCTGAACGCTATCTGAAAGTGTCGTTCAGTAACACCATCAAGTTCCAAATAAAATGCTTTTTCAGAACTTGATGAATAGCCCTTACACTTAATTTTCAGAAAAGTGTGTGAAAATTTTAATTTTCACTTTCTTTTGTGAAAAATAAGTGATGATGAATAGGCCCCTGAATCTCTCTCTATATATATTTCTGTTTTCATTCTTTGGCTCAGCGTACCTCTGGTCAATCAGCAGACAGGGTCAAGGTCACCTCTATCTTGATGCGCTGGTATTTAAGTTTAATTTGGTCATTGCTCACACCCGAGCTAACTTCCCAGAACTCAGTTATAGCAGGCGAAAGCCGTATAGGCTTGAGAATAGATAAGAGTCCTGGGTTTTTTGATCATTGGCTGCCTTGACAGCCTTGTTACTAGGTAGATTAGCTGAGTTATTGGTCAGGTGGTTGGTTATCTGACCAATGCAGTGAATTGTGGGTGTGTTTGAAAATTATGTATAAAAGAGGTTGTGCATGTGATCAGCCTCTTTGTCATTTCTGAAGCCCATCCTCCCGCCCAAAACTTTGCTGCTGGTGTTTTGTTATGCTATCTTTTTATTCCTTGATTCAGGGAAGGCGCAGCATGGCAGGAGAACGCTGCATCTCAGTGGCTTTATGGTGGCGCAAGAGAGTGTTGTGAGGGCGCTGGACCTCGATGTATATGGTGAGTTTGTCCTTCTCTGTGTGAGGGGACCCGAGCGTTTTTGTACGGAAGCGCTCGGACTATGCCCAGGAGAGAGGTGAGTCCTTTGCAACGTAAGTGTGTCTTTAGGGGGAGCGTTTCAGTCGTTCCCCGTGTATGTCTCCAACTTGACAGCTAGAACTGAGTATGCAGCGTCTCCTGGCCACCTCGGGTAGGTGAATTAATTAATTGGTAAATAAAAGCTGTGACCTTTTTAGCCAAGCTGTAATTGTGTCCATCTCTTTATTTATTAGATAAGTTAAGTGTTAAGTTAAGTAAGGATGTTTAAGGTATTAATCAGCAATAAACCAATGGAGGTCTTAAGGAAAGTTTGTTAAACTACTACACTTTGACCTTTGTATGTCCATCTCTAACACTATTGGTAAGTAAAAAATACTCTCTTGTTATACTCTCACATCAAGGGATAGTCCCTATCCTCCTTAGTCTCTCCACTCTTGAGAACAGACACAGAAGATGGGATGTGCCAGTTTTCAAATCATCTGATTCCCAACCCTGGGGAAGAAGTAGCATTCTCCTCTACTACGGTGCACGCCCCACTAAGCAGTATACAGCCTAGTGGGCATTACATATGTTGTCAATATATTAATACTAATATTACTAATACTATGTTACTAGTAAAGGGACCCAGCATATGCCCGGGTCACCTCAGACTGCTCCACACTGTCCCGCCCAGGCTCTGTCCCGCCCCACTCCCCTCCCCTCTGCTGCTTCGCCCTCCTCTCTGACTGCTATTCTGTCCTGCTCCACCCCCAATCTGTCCACTCCTGCCACCCCACTCGGCTACTTTGTTATGTATCCTGCCCCCTCTCTATCCCGCCCCCATATGTACCTCGTTCTTAGTAGGTTCTCCTCTTTGGCTAGGCCTGTCCTGTATCCCTAGCAGTAGACAGGCAGCACGCGACCCAACTCCCACTGCTCAGGCTTGTTTTTGACGGGACAGACCCTAGAGAATTATTATGTAAGATCTTTTTCTTCAGGTTTTTTCTTTATATTTGCTGTGAAAATGATGCATTGCGTAATACGTATGCCAATATTTTTCTGTAAAGGTTAATAAACACTGCATTAAGTGCTATAGGGCAGATTGCCCTATAGCCCTTAATACAGGTTAATAAGCCCTATAACCCTTAATTAAGGTTAATAAGCACTGCATTAAGGGATATAGGGTATATTTATTTCTTTATAAAGTAATTTACCAGGAAGATATAAATTAAGAGTCACCGCTTGTCTTCAAGTATTTCCTAGAAAAATCGAATACAACTGTAACCTGGTTACAGACAGATATTAAGCATTTCAAGTGACAAAAAATGTTCTAGCACAGTGTGACAGAAGTTTTCAGAGATCTTAGACAGTTGGTAACTTAAGTGAATCTTGCAAAAGAGACGATATTTCAGCGAGATATAAAGTGGCAAACAAACCTGGTTTGCCTTAAAAAAAACTGCAGCTATAAGTTCCGCTGCAAAATTGCTGAATAACCTACAGTTTTGCAAAATCAGACCCTATTACAATTCCCCTGGAGGGGGATGGGGAGGAGGACTGGTGCCAGATTAGTGTTATAGTCTGTTGCAATTGATAGATCAGGTGTAATACACTTCACAAGCTATGGGGCATATTCAATTGGCCACGTGACTTTTGTGAAAAAAATTACTACGTACAATTTTCTGTCGCCATGGGCATGCACGCTACTCCTGGTATTCAATTGAAAATAATTGATCGCAAAATTTTTACCACAAATGTCTGAGGGGGAGAATTTTTTTTTTTTTGTAAATTAGCCTGTACCCCCCAAATTAAAAAATATATATATGACTGTGTCCATTCCTATGTACGAGCCGCAGCTGCAGAGTCCTCCCCTGACTGCCAGTTAATGTAATGTTACAGCTCAGCACAGCACGGCTCTCTTCCTGTGTTTCCATTATCGGTAAGGAATAGCACACAGTGCCAGCACACGTTACACCTGTTGTAGCCCACACCCTGCACACATATAGTTATTTTATTCTTAGATGCCCGCTCTGGGTGCAGCAGTTACAGGCTCACCATGATCTGTGCCCAGCTTGGCACTGGTACTAGTGGTTAATACGTTTACGCCTGCAAAGCCCTCTTCCTCCATACCCCAGCTGAAACCTGGCTATCCTCCCCTTATCACAGAGATGGGAAAGGGAGATGAGAAATAGAATTTACATTATCCAGTCTCCTCTCCACGGAAGTCCCCATGCAGAGTGGAAGACGGAAGAGACTTCAGCATGGATCAGGAGGACAGGGCTGTCAGAAGATAATGTCATTATGGACTAATTCAGTTTTAGGGGCCTATTCATCATACCTCCATCGCATGGAGTTCTACCTAATTACCGGGGGAATTCATCATTCCTCCTCTCCATAACTATCTATTTAGAAAAGCTGTCATTTTTGCGATGAAAGCTTTTCGGGAAATAGATAGTTTTCCCTAACTTACCGCAGCTGGAATCTGTGCTGCGCTTGCGCTGTTACATCTGTAAAACCAGCGCATGTGCAGCACTGCCTACATCTGTGGTAATTTTGTGCCCCCCTTCGCATACCTCATACCCTGTCCCGCACTTACCTGCCCGCTGCAGCTGCCTCCGGCCCCGATGGCTGCTCTGACACGTGTTCTCCCAGCAGACCACAGTACAGTTTAGAAAAGAAAGAAAATACTTTTCTTTTTTACTAAACTTTATGGTGTTCTGCTGGGAGAACACGTGTCAGAGCAGCCACCGAAGCCAGAGGATGGATCAGAGCGCCGGAGGGAGACGCCAGGGGACCCTGTCCACACCGACACAGGTAAGTATTACCTGCTATTCTCCAACTCACAGTGGCAGATAGTAACTCCCTCAAATTCCGAAACTACATAATTTTCGGAATTTGATGAATAGCATAATTTCCATATCCCCATACTAATGTACTAATGTATGGGGAGTGTGGAAATTAAAGCAGAGGGACTTAACCAGGAGATATCAGTGATATATCCTGTGTTAGGGCTCTTCATGAATACTAAAATAATGTTAATTAAGGAAAATGTCCTTAAAAACATTATTTTAGTGTTGATGAATAGGCCCCTTAAAGAATGAACTAGGAACAGTGGTGAGGCCTAATAGAAAAGCCTTGCAACAAACAAGATTAATGCAGGGGAATCAAAATGTATTAACCTGAAGGGAGAAGTAGGAAGAGTCCAAATTTTGGAGACCTATATACTGTACAGTTCAGGCCTAACATTGAAACTATTATGTGATGTCAGCCCAGGATTTGGCCTAGTGGACAGAACTATGAGATTATCGTGGCATGATGCAAGAATCAGGGGAAAACTCAAATTGTTGTGGCCTTCAGTCTAGCTAAAGTGGTAAGAGGAAGAGTTCCACTGAGAAGTTGAGCCCACGTGACTATTCAGTTCCGGTTCTCCTGAAACCAACCTGATGACTTGTTGTCTAGAGTGACTTTTTAAGATGTGCTGAAAGTGGAACCCGTTTATTACAGCAGAGTATTAGTATGCAGATTCAGGGAAAGGAAGCAGGGACACCCCCCTTAGAAAGAAGAATTCCATATTAGGTGTGATCAGACCCCCATTGGAGCATGTACGAGGCTCCCTATGAGTAGCCAAGAGAATGCAGCTACCTTTAGTAAACACCCATATGATTTTTGGAAGAGTGGATGTCATCCAACATAGAATACCCAAGGGCAATACTCTGACAATCAGAGAGGTCTCTATACCAGCCAGTCAAAGGAATGATTAAACAGATGAAGTCAGCTGGAGTTGTGAGGGATAGCCACAGTTCATGGGCATCCCCAATTGCACTGGTCAAAATGAAGGACCAGGCCTTGATATTTTGTGTTTACTACAGATGTCTGAACCGAGTGACCCACAAAGATGTGTATCCTCTGGCCAGCATTGAGGAATCCCTAGCAGCACTCAAATCAGCAGCAGATTTCTCAACATACGATATAACCAGTAGCTAATGGTTACAGAAGAAAGAGAAAACAACATTTATTACTCCAGTAGGCCTCTTTGAGTTTGATAGATCGCCTTTAGGCTTGTGTAATGCACTTGGCCATGGGACTTTCTACAGAGTGATGGAACATTGTGGGGACACAATTACTTTAACTTACTCGAGGACAGAATTGTCTTCTCCAAGACCTACAGTATAAAGTTAATTTACAGTATTTGAGAGAAGTGTCCAAAAGTTGGCAGATTCCAGCTTAAAAGTGAGGCCCTCTAAGTGCCAGTTGTTGAATCCTGAAGGACAGTATTTGGGGCATATTTTGGGTGGTGATGGACCTTTGACCATGGGAAGCCTGAAGTAGTGTGAGATTAGCTGATACCAACTATGGTGAAAAAAGTGAGAAAGTTCCTAGGCTTTGTTGGATACTATAGGCAATTTGTGAAACATTTCGCCTCTGTAACTGCACCCCTGCGCAAACTCTTATTTGTTCCTCCTGAACAGGTTTGATCCCCAAATCCCATCTTATGATGTACAGAATGATAACAGGTCGTCTTTGAAACCCAGAGAATGCTACTAGTAGAAGCATCTTATTGGCCTGCCCCGACTATAGTCAACTGTTCATTTGTATACAGATGCCAGTGTCAGTAGGTTAGTAGCTGTGTTGTATCAGATGTAAGGAGGTAAAGAATTTGTGATTGTTTATGCCAGTCGAGGACTGAAGAAAACTGAGCAAAGCGATGCCAATTATAGTACTTTCAAACTTGAACTCTTGGCCCTGGTGTAGGCTGTGACCGAGAAAATCAATTATTATCCGGATGCCACACCCTTTACAGTATTTACAGACAACATCCCGTTGGCACACTTTCCGGGGGGCCGGGAGCGGCACCCAAGTTTTGGGAGGCTCCCGGCTGAATCGGGAGGGTAGGCAAGTATGCTCTGCACCCATTATAGATACAACGTATTTGCCGACTTAGACATTCTCCTCCCTGGGAGAAGCCCAGTGAAGAGCAGCAGGTTGGCAGAGTTGTGGGCCGGAGCGGCTGAAATTGAGCCCCACCCCCTCACAGGAATTCACCACAGCAGGGCATATTTTAAATAGGGGGCAGGACTAAAAGATGCGATTCTCATAGAATCTCATCATTAGGCCCCGCCCCCAATGCACGGACTCGCAGATCCACGCTAATATTCTCCCCATTCTGCCTGCTTCACTAGAAAGTGGGCAGAAAGTGGGAGAAATGCCTACCCTTTCAGGGGTGCGGGTGGTTACTCGAAAAATCGGGAGCCTCACGCAAATTCTGGGAAGGTAGGCATGCATGAGATACACTCTTGCCAATAGGTATATAGGGGTTGAATTATATAAGCAATGCATTGTGACTTCAACCCATGTATTTAACAATCGATATCTGCACTAGCCACAAGCAATTCCTTGTGATCTCAGCCAGTGTAGCTTCTAAAACACTCCGGGCCTTACAGTATATAATAGCCTGAGAGTTGCAGGCATGGACTAGATTCTGGCAACATAACCAGTATTATATAGGAAGTGGGCCTCAGACTGCACACCTTGAACATATATATATAATTGGAGGTGCTACCTGTGGAGACAATTGATATATGCACAAAAAAAGAAGTACAGGTGCTCAACTCCAAATTAACTGATTATATATAAATAAATACATTTTTGCAGTTAATAGAGGTTTTTGGCATAATCTTGACCAAGGTTATGGGCCTACCCACCGCATCCGGGTAACCTCTGTCAGGTAAGTCCCTAACAAACTAAGATTCAGATCCAGAGCACAGGACACCCCCAAACTGGCCCAGCCAAGCCACCCCAGGGCACCACCATAGTAAGAAAAGTGCAGTGTAAAAGAGATAGTTCAGAGCAGCCAGGCTGCATATAAAGAATGAAAATAAAAAGTGAAATACATATATAATAAACAAACAGTGAAGGATTAAAATGTGTTATAAAGGAAAAATGTGTTATAATGCGGTGCCCTGAAGCAGATTAACCAAAACAATCCAGGGGGACCCATGCCCCAAAAATGAACCAAAATGATCCTATATTAAATATTAATTATTTAATCCACCACCACAGGTCCCTCTTTACTTTCTGGAGGCTGGTCTTCCCAGAATAATTGATCATTCATTTTTGTGAACATCGTCTTCTCCATATTTTGTGGAAGCAACCTCCTACACCTTTCGCTGACAAGGTTCCCGGCTGCACTAAACACTCTTTCGGAGTACACACTAGAGGGGGGGCAACTTAGGTAAAATAGAGCCAGTTTGTACAGGGGCCTCCAAATTGCCTCTTTTTCCTGCCAGTACAGATACGGACTGTCTGACATGCCTACTTGGATGCTGTCACCGATGTAATCCTCCACCATTCTGTCAATGGTGACAGTATCATATGCAGTGACAGTAGACATGTCAGAAATTGTTGGCAGGTCCTTCAGTCCGGACCAGATGTCCAAACTTGGTCCTGTCTGCCCTGCATCACCGCCAGCGGGTTGCTTAGGATACCTAAGCTGTTTCCTGGCAGCCCCAGTTGCGGAAGAAAATGAAGAAGGAACTGTTGACGAGTCACGTTCCACTTTAGCTGACAGTGTTTTCACCAGCAGGTCTTTGCACCTCTGCAGGCTTGTGTCCGCCGGAAAGAGAGACACCACGTAGGCTTTAAACCTAGGATCGAGCATGGTGGCCATAATGTAGTGGTCTAATTTCAACAGATTGACCACCCTCGAATCCTGGCAAAGCAAATGAAGGGCTTCATCCACAAGTCCCACATACCAAGTGGAATCGTTCCGTCTTAGCTCCTCCTTCACTTTCTTCAGCTGCTTCTGCAAAAGCCTGATGAGGGAAATGACCTGACTCAAGCTGGCAGTGTCAGAACTGACTTCACGTGTGGCAAGTTCGAAGGGCTGGAGAACCTTGCACAACACGGATATCATTCTCCACTGCGCTTGAGTCAGGTGCATACCCCTTCCTTTGCCTATGTCATAGGTGGATGTATAGGCTTGAATGGCCTTTTGCTGCTCCTCCAATCTCTGAAGCATATAGAGGGTTGAGTTCCATCGTGTTACAATCTCTTGCTTCAGGTGATGGCAGGGCAGGTTCATGAGTGTTTGCTGGCGCTCCAGCCTTTGGCATGCAGTCGCTGAATGGCGAAAGTGGCCAGAAATTTTTTGGGTGATCCAAAGAGTCTCTTGCACACCCTTGGATGTTTTTCAGAAAATTCTGCACCACCAAATTTATTGTGTGAGCAAAACGTGGGACGTGCTGGAATTTGCCCAGATGTAATGCCTGTACAATGTAGGTGGTGTTGTCAGATATCACAAATCCCCAGGAGAGTCTTAGTGGGGTAAGCCATTGGGCGATGATTTCCCTTCAGTTTCTCTAAGAGGTTGTCGGCGGTATGCCTCTTACTGAAACCAGTGATACACAGCGTAGCCTGCCTTGGAACGAGCTGGCATTTCTGAGATGCTGCTGTTGTTGCTGCGTAAGGCGATACATCTACCCAGTGGGTTGTCGCAGTCATATAGTCCTTAGTGTGCCCTGTTCCACTTGTCCACATGTCTGTGGTCAAGTGGACATTGGGTACAACCGCATTTTTTAGGTCACTGAGGACACTTTTTCTGACGTCTCTGTACATTCTCAGTATCGCCTGCCTAGTGAAGTGGAATCTAGACGGGATTTGGTACCGGGGACATACTATCTCCATCAATTGTCTAAATCCCACTGCACTGATGGCGGATACCAGACGCACGTCTAACACCAGTGGTGTTCCTACTTCCTCTCTGGGATGATGAATGACTCCCAGCAGCAACAGTAGCAGCGGCAGCAGTAGGCGTAGCAATGCAGGATCCTCTGGAGAAATCCTGGATAGGAAAGGAGTCAGTCATGCCAGTGACATGGCCTGCAGGACTACTTCTGATCCTGACTGAGGAGGAAATTGACGAGGAGGGAGTTGACGGTGTGGTTTGCAGGCGCTTGGATACAACAGGACAAAGGGATTTAGGTGTCCCTGGACTGCTTACAGTCTTAGCCACAGTTTCTGAACTTGACAGTAACTATTTATGAACACGCTGCAGGTGACGTATAAGGGAGGATGTTCCTAGGTGGTTAACGTCCCTACCCCTACTTATTACACCTTTACATATGGTACATATAACAAGACAGTTGTTCTCCAGATTTGGATAGAAATATTTCTAGACCAAAGAGGTGGAATGTTTGGTCTTCTGCCCAGGCATGACCATGATGGGCTTTTTCATCCCACGGACAACTGTCTCCCCCGGTGCCTGATTTAAGGACCAGCCGGCCCTTGACTTATGACACAGGTGCACGCTTGGCGCTGCTACGTTGTTGATGCACGTGCGGCATAACGCGCACACAAACACAGAAAAATAAACACATTTTAAATGTTTTAATTTTTTTGGGCACTTTGGGGGTTACACCACCCTTCAACAGACTAGCCAGCCCTTGTCTTATGACACAGGTGCACGCTTGGTGCTGCTACTTGATGCATGTGCGGCTAACGCGCACACAAACACAGAAAAAATAATATTTTTTTTGCACTTGGGGGGAGCACCCCTGATGGACAGAGCACCCCCTGGACAACACTACAGCACCCCTTTAGGACTACAGTAACACAGGAGCCACTGAAGCCCCCCCTCTTCTGTCTGCACACAGGTCCTATGGACAACACAGCCTTTATGGGACAACAGCACTGCACAACACAGCCCAGCTAGCCCCTATGGACTTTGGACACAGCCCCTTTGGACAACAGCAGCACCAGCACAGCAACCCCAGCCCTCCTTCTTCACTGTCCACAGCCGGAGTGAAAAATGGCGCCGTCGCGGGGACCTTTTATAGAATCCAAAACCCGTGAGAATCCGTCAGCGCGAGGATGACGTTTTGCCTCGTTTTGGGAACAGAGTCTGGCGGGAAAACCCGACCCGGACTCAGTTCCCGGCTCAGATCGGGCGGGTTCAGATTTCTAAAATCCGAACCCGCTCATGCCTAGTTTAAAAGCACCCACCTCTAATGTTCCTTATATGGCTTACTGGATTAAGGACCTCCTCCTATGTAGTAGGTAGCAATATTCACCATTAGATATTAAATTTCCCCAAAGTCCATAAGCACTCAGGCTATATATTTAGGTGCTCTAGGGGTGTCTATAGGTGATGAGCCGCAATCAGATGATCTGGAGAAATAATGGTCCAAGTAAGTGTCCGTGAGTAAGAATCAGCAGTCCATATATAAATCCCAGGTGGTGTATGTAAAAGCTCAACGCTTTTCCCTGGGTAGATATAACCCCAACTTCCTCAGGACCATAAAAATGTTATGCTCCTGAGGAAGCTGGGGTTATATCTACCCAGGGAAACTACATAGGAGGAGGCCCTAAATCCAGTAAGCCATATAAGGAACATTAGAGGTGGATGCTTTTAAACATTATCATTTTTATTCAAATGTCTTTTTTGCACAATATCATTTTGCGTTGAAATTAGGGGTGTGCACCGGCCACTTTTCGTGTTTTGTGTTTTGGTTTTGGATCTGGATCTTTCTTCGTGTTTTGGATCTGGATTGGTTTTGCCAAAACCACCCTTCCGTGTTTTGGGTTCTGGGTTTTGTGTTTTGGATCTGTATTTTTTTGAAAAAAAGCATAAAAACAGCTAAAATCACAGAATTTGTAGGTTTTTCTGCTCCTATGCTATTATTAACCTCAATAACCTTAATTTCCACTCATTTCCAGTCTATTCTGAATACCTCACACCTCACAATAGTGTTTTTATGTCCAAAAGGTTGCACCGAGGTAGCTGGATGACTATGCTAAGCGACACGAGTGGGCGGCACAAACACGTGACCCATCTAGGCGTGAAACTGCAGTGGCAGACAGGATGGCATTGAAAAACTAGGCCCCAAACTGTACATAATGCAAAGAAAAAAAAGAGGTGCAAGATGGAATTGTCCTTGGGCCCTCCCACCCACCCTTATGTTGTATAAACAGGACATGCACACTTTAACAAACCAATCATTTCAGCGCCAGGGTCTGCCACACAACTGTGGCTGAAATGATTGGTTCGTTTGGGCCCCCACAAAACAAGCTGGCAATTAATCTGTCCCTGCACAAACTGGCTCTACGGAGGCAAGAAGTCGTCCTCATCCTCCTCATCCACAGATTCCTCACCCTCTTCAGTGTTATGTACATCCTCATCCTCACAGAGTATTAATTCGTCCCTGCTGGAACCACAGGTCCCTCTGTACGTTCTGGAGGCTGGTCTCCCTGGAAGAGTTGATCATTCATTTTATGAACATCATCTTCTCCACATTTTGTGGAAGCAACCTCCTACGCCTTTCGCTAACAAGGTTCCCGGCTGCACTAAACACTCTTTCGGAGTACACACTGGAGGGGGGGCAACTCAGGTAAAATAGAGCCAGTTTGTACAGGGACCTCCAAATTGCTTCTTTTTCCTGCCAGTACAGGTACGGACTGTCTGACATGCCTACTTGGATGCTGTCACCGATGTAATCCTTTAACAGACAGACGCACGCTTGTCGCTGCTGCTTTGAGGATTCAAGTGCGGCTACAGCCCACACAATTCACAAAGACAGAAAAAAAAAAAGAATATTTTTATTGTTTGTGGAGCACACTTTGAGGGTTACACCACCCTCTAACAGACAGACGCACGCTTGTCGCTGCTGCTTTGAGGATGCAAGTGCGGCTACAGCCCACACAATTCACAAAGACAGAAAAAAGAAGAAGAATATTTTTATTCTTTGTGTAGCACACTTTGAGGGTGTCACCACCCTTTAACAGACAGACGCACGCTTGTCGCTGCTGCTTTAAGGATGCAGGTGCGGCTACAGCCCACACATTTCACAAAGACCGAAAAAAAAAGAACAATATTTTAATTGTTTGTGTAGCACACTTTGAGGGTGTCACCACCCTTTAACAGACAGACGCACGCTTGTCGCTGCTGCTTTAAGGATGCAGGTGCGGCTACAGCCCACACAATTCACAAAGACAGAAAAAAGAAGAATATTTTTATTGTTTGTGTAGCACACTTTGAGGGTGTCACCACCCTTTAACAGACAGACGCACGCTTGTCACTGCTGCTTTGAGGATGCAGGTGGAATCTAGACGGGATTTGGAACCGAGGACACACTACCTCCATCAATTGTCTAAATCCCACTGCACTAATGTCGGATACCGGACGCACGTCTAACACCAACATAGCAGTCAAGGCCTCAGTTATACGTTTTGCTTCAGGATGACTGCTGTCGTACTTCATCCTCATCGCTAGGGACTGTTGGAGGGTCAATTGTTTAGTAAAAGTAGTGATGTTCCTACTTCCTCTCTGGGATGATGAACAACTCCCAGCAGCAGCAACAGCACTAGTAGGAAGTGGTTCTTGATCTTTCCCTATTTTATTTTTATCAGAGAAAGTTTGGTCCTCCATTTATGTTATATTGATATATATACGTGCGGCTAAAGCGCACACAAACACAGAAAATATTTTTTTATTTTTGCTGGAGAGTAGTGCACTTTGTGGGTTACACCACCCTTTAAGAAATGAGCCAGCCGGCTCTTTACTTATGGGACACAGGCGCACGCTTGGCGCTGCTCCTTTGTTGATGCACGTGCAGCCACAGTGCACACAAGTCACAAACACAGAAAATATATATTTTTTTGGTTTGGAGTGTACTTTGGGGGTTACAGAACCCTTTAACGGTCAAGCCAGCCGGCCCTTTACTTATGACACAGGCGCACGCTTGGCACTACTTTGTTGATGCACGTGCGGCTACTGCGCACACAATTCACAAACACAGAAAATAATTTTTTTTTTGGTTTGGACTGGAGTGTACTTTGGGGGTTACAGCACCCTTTAACGATCAAGCCAGCCGGCCCTTTACTTATGACACAGGCGCACGCTTGGCACTACTTTGTTGATGCACGTGCGGCTACTGCGCACACAATTCACAAACACAGAAAATAATTTTTTTTTTGGTTTGGACTGGAGTGTACTTTCGGGGGTTACAGCACCCTTAACGGTCAAGCCAGCCGGCCCTTTACTTATGACACAGGCGCACGCTTGGCACTACTTTGTTGATGCACGTGCGGCTACTGCGCACACAATTCACAAACACAGAAAATAAATTTTTTTTTGGTTTGGACTGGAGTGTACTTTGGGGGTTACAGCACCCTTTAACGGTCAAGCCAGCTGGCCCTTTACTTATGACACAGGCGCACGCTTGGCACTACTTTGTTGATGCACATGCGGCTACTGCGCACACAATTCACAAACACAGAAAATAATTTTTTTTTTGGTTTGGACTGGAGTGTACTTTGGGGGTTACAGCACCCTTTAACGGTCAAGCCAGCCGGCCCTTTACTTATGACACAGGCGCACGCTTGGCACTACTTTGTTGATGCACGTGCGGCTACTGCGCACACAATTCACAAACACAGAAAATAATTTTTTTTTTGGTTAGGACTGGAGTGTACTTTCGGGGGTTACAGCACCCTTAACGGTCAAGCCAGCCGGCCCTTTACTTATGACACAGGCGCACGCTTGGCACTACTTTGTTGATGCACGTGCGGCTACTGCGCACACAATTCACAAACACAGAAAATAATTTTTTCTTTGGTTTGGACTGGAGTGTACTTTCGGGGGTTACAGCACCCTTAACGGTCAAGCCAGCCGGCCCTTTACTTATGACACAGGCGCACGCTTGGCACTACTTTGTTGATGCACGTGCGGCTACTGCGCACACAATTCACAAACACAGAAAATAATTTTTTTTTTGGTTTGGACTGGAGTGTACTTTCGGGGGTTACAGCACCCTTAACGGTCAAGCCAGCCGGCCCTTTACTTATGACACAGGCGCACGCTTGGCACTACTTTGTTGATGCACGTGCGGCTACTGCGCACACAATTCACAAACACAGAAAATAATTTTTTTTTGGTTTGGACTGGAGTGTACTTTCGGGGGTTACAGCACCCTTTAACGGTCAAGCCAGCCGGCCCTTTACTTATGACACAGGCGCACGCTTGGCACTACTTTGTTGATGCACGTGCGGCTACTGCGCACACAATTCACAAACACAGAAAATATATTATTTTTTTAGCACTTGGGGGGAGCACCCCTGATGGACAGAGCACCCCCTGGACAACACTACAGCACCTCTTTAGGACTGGGACACTGCACAGGACTTTGGAGTGGACACAGCCCCTATGGAGAACTGACTGCACAACACAGTCCAGCCAGCCCCTATGGACTTTGAAGTAGTGGACACAGCCCCTATTAACAACAGCAGCACAGCACAACACAGCCAGCCCCTATGGACTTTGAAGTAGTGGACAACAGCAGCACTACACTACACTACACTACACAGCCCTAACTCCCACCCTCCCTCTTCACTGTCCACAGCCGAGTGAGAAAATGGCGCCGACGTGGGTACCTTATATAGGATCCAAAACCCGCGAGACTCGGAAGGCGGGAAGATGACGTTTTGCCTCGATTTCAGAATCCGAGTCAGGCGGGAAAAGTCGAGCCTGACTCGGATCGGGGGGGCTCGGGGGGGTTCGGATTTCAGAAATCCGAACCCGCTCACCCCTAGTTGAAATAGCAATAAAAATACCTTTAATGACAACACATTCTATGGGCTCTATTTATTAACATTATTTTTACTAAAATAAAGTGAAAAAGGGTATTTTCACACCCTTTTCACATTATTTTAGTATCACCTACAGTTACTAAAGGGCAATTGGAGTAGAATTCGTAAAATTCTACTCCAACCCCTAAGTATCACTTATTTTTAGTAATCAGATCGCATTTCCCATAATTGTAATGGGAAATGTTTATCTGGCCAAAGTTACTAAAAATAAATTGTGAAAAAATACCGGATCTCCACCGGTTACCAGACTCCTGCTCTGCTCTAACGTGCAGAGAAGAGCCCGGAGCCGGCCCCAGTGATCAGCTGTGTGGTCTAAACAGACCACACACTGATTCACTGTAAAAAAAAAAAGTAGAAAAACCCCAAACTTACCTGACTCCAAGGATCGGGGCTCCGGTGATGTCCTCTCTCTGGTCAGCTGGTCTCCCATGCGGCACTGCTTCCCGGTCGTCACCTGACAGGGTCTCAGTGCAGTATGGGATGTCAGCTGACCGGAAGACATGGAGGACATCACCGGAGCCCGGATCATGTAGGTAAGTGTAATTAAGGGAGAGGGGGGGGTTGGGGGGTCTGCGATCATGGGAGGCGGGGCTTGGTGTCGGGGGCGGGAGTTAGCGACGGGGGGTAGCAGTGGCGGCCGGTCAGCACATGCGTGGGGCACTTGTCATAGTATTTTTTCCTAAAATACCGTGACCAGTGTGCGGAGGGGATTCGCAGGGACAGAGCTTTCTCGCCAGCTCTGTCCCTGCAAGGGATTTGTAGTAAATCCCTGTAATATTGCCTGAATTTGCAATGCTAATTCACTCGGTAATATCACACTACAATCTGCATTACCAATGCGGATTGTAGTAAATAGAGCCCTTTGGGGGAGATGTATCATCGGCGACATCGCCGATGCGGTACATCCCCCACAACTTCGCGTGTATACCGTGGTTAATTACCGCGGTATGTACCAAGAATATCACAAAGAACAGCTCTCTCGATGAGAGCTGTCCTTTGCGATGCTGCCGGGCAGAGGGACTTCCGGGTTTAACACCCAGAAGTCCTCCTGCGCATGCACAGAAGGCCGCGGGCCGCAGGAGCTCATGGGAGGGATCCGTTCAGACCCTCCCAGCCCCGAGCATCGCGCTAAGAAGCCCATAGGCTTCTATTGGGTAACGCCACCTGAAGGTGGTGTTACCTAGCAACGCGAAGCCGCAGAATGCAGCGCATTCTGCTGCTTAATACATACGGGGAATGCAGTAAATCCCCCGAAAACTGCATTTTCGGGGGTTTTACTGCATTTTCGCCGATGATACATCTCCCCCTTTATGAGATAATCTTTTAGATGTTTTCAGCTAGCGCTGGTTTTTGTTTATTTGTCTGTATTTAGATGCCTATCAATAGTCCCATGCCGGGCTTTCACTGTCAGCATTTCGACCGCCTACTTCCTGAGTACATCCCCATATATATTAGTGTTGTTTATAAAATTCAATTATATATTTACTTCTTGTTCAATTAGCATCTCACAGGTTCCAATTTGATTGGGTACTTATCTGCACTCTCTGGCCATTTACTGTAATGTGTATGCATTGTGTACTGCGATTTTAGCATATTTTGTGCTGACAGTCAAGCCACACCCCCTGCCATATTCCCAGTCGCATCTGCTCCTGTTACTTTCATGGGAAAGGTGGTTCATTTGCTACCTATGCTTAAGTGGTCACATTTCATGCCTGCGTCCAACTCAAAAATAGAACAGGTTGCGAAACGCGACTTTTCTTTTTCAAACTCATTTTGCCATTACGTTTGCGCACTACACTTCAGATTGCCCCGTAACTGGCTGGCAAATCGATAAAAGTCCTCTGACCACTGCCAGCCAGTATTTCTGGGCAACTGCACATCATTCAGCTGCCCTGGCAAAAGCCATTCTTGTTTAATTATGGTGATAGAACATTTTCTTTCGCTGCGATAAACAATGATAGAAAATCCATTCTCTGGCCGCATAATAGACTGCTAAGTGAATAGGTAAAATTAACGGCAATCAGGCTGTCCATGCAAAAATGCCACAGCTCGGAGGCGCGGTAGCCCTGATATCCACATGTCGCCCAGTTACCAGGTGACTAATCTAATTTGTGCAATTTCAGTAAAAACACAGTTTGATGGGATTGAACTACACAGCTTATTATACAGGGGCCTACACAACCACTTCTCTGAGAGAAATAAATGTCACATCGTGAAGAAAACAAGATGCAAATGATTAGTTGTGAAAATCCATGAAACCTCAACTGTGCTGTACATGAACTGTTGTGTACCATCAGGGCTGCGCAGATCAAGAGCTGTTTAAAGATCAGTCATAGTGTTTATCTCTTGCCCGTCACACACAGGTACATTAGGAGGTCACGTTGCTGCTGTGTATGTGTCTGTGACTGTCTGTGTCAGAAGTAAAGTAGTGCAAATAGAAACGGCCCACAAGGGACATTTTCAGAGGGACAGAAGCACAAATAATCATTTATTCTAGCACGATACTAGAAATGTCATTTTTTTCAGTGACAAACTACACAGCAATCCTCCCATGAGACCATTTTACTTGGCAGATTGCTGAAGCAATACTTTAATAAACTTATACAGTACTGCAAGCACATGGGGATTTGTTCTAATATAGATGATGATCCCACCAGAAACTTGACCTCCATTATCCGCTCAGAGGCAGCACAGCGAGTGGTTCCAGACATCGGGCTTCACGCCGAGTTGAACAAACAGCGTAATATACTGTTTTCCATGCAGAGCATACACACAAAGATTGTGAACACGTGCTTCCACACACGGATTCAAATGCACCTTAAGGCCACCATACACGGTGCAATATAGCAGCTGATCCAATGGATTGCTGCTATATCGTACCCTGTGGTCAGGATATCGGATAGTGCGCGCATTCATGTGGTCGTACATCGCACCTCCAGATCTTACTGTATGTTCACTTGATCTGGGGATGCGATGTACAATCCCATGCAGCGCTATGCAGTTGGGAGGGGGTGCCGGCATATCGGGCGGTCAGGCAGCTTATCGCTCCTTGTGTGGGGACCCCCCGATATGTCAGCCATCGGATCGGCCATCGCGTCGCAAGGTGCATATCGCACCGCGTGTGGGGGGCCTTTACACTTGCGACTCCTTCCGTAGTGGGTTGGTGGAGGGGAAGGGGTAGGAGAGCGTGGGCTGAGTATAGTAAAGGAGAGTTCACATAATTCACATAAATCAGAAGTTGCTGAAGTCACAGAAACACTCCTTGTACAGTATAGTGTCATTCTGATTATTAACATCATAAGCACAGTCCTTTTCAGTATAAAAAGTTTAGGTAAACAATTTCTGCCCCCCTCAAATCCTAAAAGTGATCTAAGGGGATGAATAGCGTAGAGTCAAGTGTGCAAGTGAGGTGAGGAAATGGATGCAAATTACACAGGGGAGGCATAACCACATGCCCTCGCAATGCCATCACCTAGCCCTCTATTTCACGTGCCACTGATTGATGGCGGCCCGCACCATAGGAATCTACACCCCTAATGGGGCATAGCCAGTGGCTCCCTCAAGGGGCCACACTCCAATACCCAAGTCCACTCATTGTCTCAGAGGCCATGTGTGGAGCCCTCCAACAATAACTACAGATGCTAATACAAAATAAAAGTTACCAATTAAGTTCCATTAAATATAAACATTTGTGTCCCCAACCCTTTCAAAAAAATCAAAGGGAATCTTGTTTCCTGCTGTGGTCTGAGATCATATATCAAATGACTAATGCGATCACAGCAGCCACACCCACAAGATAACTGGCGTGAGTGAAAGACCACCAAGGATATTTAGGACAATATGGCGGACACCCATAAATCGTGAAAACAACTTTTAGCAAGTCAGAAGAAGGAATGAGCAGATTTTCCTTCTTTCATTTAGTTGATTACTATTGATCTAAGGGCACGTATCCACTTGATATTTTGAGCAACTGAACGATAACGATATTGTTCAGTCGTTCACTATATTGTCAAGCGGATATGCCTTTAACGACCAACGATGCCATCTTTTGTCGCTCCTACATGCTGGTCAATTCGCCCAATATCTTTGACTATATTAGGTATATTGTTCAGTGGATACGCGTTAAACGATCAACGATATTTAGTGTCATAAACCAATCCCCTGACCTTCCCAAACCTCCATTTTGTAATCATCCCTGCCGGAGCTGAACGCTTCACGTATCCGGGACCACACTATCGAAGCTGGATTATTGGCTGAGACAAGATCAGTTTAAAATTGAAGCGACACCATCTTGCGACTGGCCGCAAGACGCCATTTTGCGAATGACCACCTAAGCGCCATTTTAGATAAACTCACTCTTTAGCACATGTGGCGATATTACTATTAGCATCATGCGATTGTATCTGTGACCCTCGCCATAAGCCCATTTTAAAAAATTCCATGATTCCAAGGAATGTGGTCTAATAAATTTTGTAGGTATTCAACAAATTTTACCTAGGTGGAGAACGAGAGATATAGAGAGGCGTTTGTCTCAAAGTGAAATGAAGTGGATCCATAAATTAGGCACCCTTATACCTAAGGGCTTAAATGGAGACTTTGAGATTAAATGTTTTCTGGGTTAATGGTTTCAGTTTCTTCTGTACTTTATGCACATTAGACACTTTCCTGCATGATAAGCACTTTCACATATATGTAGAATTTTATATTATATGGATTTTATCTTTTAATCTTTTAATATTTTTTTGTTGTACGTGCCGCATATTTGGATTTCGATTTGAGGAACTTTAACACCTAACGCAATATTCATTGCCAAGAAGATAATATCATGTTTGTGTTTGGTTTCCATGGAGATTTGTTGTGGAATAAGGACATAGGTTTTCCCCGTTTGTTTCCATGGAAACCCACCCTGGAACACGGATACATCAATCCTTTGGATCCGCGCTATGGAGTGAAAGGAACTTCCGTATTTTGGAACGCAGCGGCAGCGTGATGTTTGGTAACACGTGGGGGGAGATGAACTTCCGCGTTATGGATGGACTTCCGGACTTTTGGAACGCAGCGGCAGCGTGACGCAGGTGGAACGTGACAGTTCACATGACCAGCGTCAGCTGTGCGCATGCGCAGAGAGCGGGACTTACCGATTAGCGGCTGTTTAGATAGCAGGTGTGTTGTATTAGTGTAGGTATATATTAGGTTTGTTTCACATCCAAGGGCTATGCTTCTGATGGACCATTAGGTCGGAAACGCTTTAAGCAGCCCTCCTGGAGATCGTTTTTTTCTGCTGTCCCAAAGAATTGGAGGACCGTGGTTGTCTTTTGTCTATCCAGACTGGGTATCCGGAGACCTTGTCTGTATACCATCTGGCTTTCAAGACTCACGGACCTGCTATATGCCTTGGGAGATACAATGACATCCTTTTATTTCTTCTATGTTTGTAAGTGTAACCACTATTAAACCTTTTAACATTCAAAGGACTACTAAACCATTATATTCTTTTCTCTCCTGTATATGTATATTGGATCTATGCATCAAGGTCTAAAGGAGTGACAAGTTACCGTAGTAGTTCCAACATTGGGGACTCTCATATGTCTCTTTAGGTGATTATATCCTATTTTGTGTGGTATATACTAGGGATGTGCGCCGGACCATTTTTGCCAGATTTGGATTTGGATTTGGTTCTAATTCGTCGTCCGGCTTTGGATTTGGATTTGGATTTGCCAAACTGCGGTGACTGGCTTTGGATTTGGATTTGGATTTGGATTTTTTTACAAAAATTGACAAAAAAGCTAAAATCACATAAATTGGTCTTTTTTTTCTTCCTAGAGTATTATTAACCTCAATAACATTAATTTTGCAGTCAATTTAAACCATATCACAGCTTATAATATTGTTTTCAACATTATTGGCCAAAGGTTGCAGTGAGCTGACTGCTTACTAAGCGACAAAGCAGCGGCACAACGACACAGACACCACAGTATAAAGCACATCTATGACACATTGCCACACAGCAGTGGCAGAAATAAAAAGTAGTGCACCCACCCAGTGGGGTACGGCCAGCAGAATCACAGTACTTGTTTACGTAGTGGACTACGGCCCAAGGAGTCACAGTGCACAATCTTATTCACATTACAACGCACATAGGGCCTGATTCACATTACACCATAAAGTAGTGTCTCTTATTTATGTTACGACACACAGTAGTGACCCTTTTACACAATGCCCACAGTAGTGCCCCTTTTACACAATGCCCACAGTAGCGTTGTCCCTTACACAATGCCCCCAGCAGTGGTACCCCCTATGCAGTCCCCTTAGTAGTAGGGTCCCCTATGCAGTGCCCCCAGTAGAATGCCCCCCAGTAGTATGCCCCCCATTAGCAGGCCCCCACAGTAGTATGCCCCCCATTAGCATGCCACCCAGTAGTATGGCCCCCCCAGTAGTATAGCCCCCTCAGTAGTATGCCCCCCCCAGTAGTAGGCTGCCCCCAGTAGTAGCACCCCTGTAGTATGGCCCCCCCAGTAGTAGTAAGCCCCCCCCAGTAGTAGTATGCCCCCCCAGTAGTAGTAAGCCCCCCCAGTAGTATGCCCCCCCAGTAGTATGGCCCCCCCAGTAGCAGGCCCCTCAGTAGTATGGCCCCCCAGTAGCAGACCCCCCCCCAGTAGTATAGCCCCCCCCAGTAGCAGGCCCCTCAGTAGTATGGACCCCCAGTAGCAGACCCCCCCAGTAGTATAGCCCCCCCCAGTAGCAGACCCCCCCAGTAGTATAGCCCCCCCAGTAGCAGACCCCCCCAGTAGTATAGCCCCCCCAGTAGTATGGCCCACCCGCACCCCCAGTAGCAGACCCCCCCCAGTAGCGCTACCTGTATCCCCGCTCCCGCGCCGTCCGCTCTGCAGTCACACGCTGAGGAGGAAGCCGGAAGACGGAGCTCATGTGTGAGCTCCAGCCGGCTCCCTCCGTACAGCAGCCAATGAGAGTCTGTGTGACTCTCATTGGCTGCTGTAACAAACACACAGCTGCCGCTGGCGGCTGTGTGTTTGTGTCTGTGTAGGGCAGACCGCTATCACAGCGCTCTGCCCTACACAATAGGAGCCCTGATGTCGGATTCTCTAGTGAGAATCCGACATCAGGCGGCCGCCGTTCGGCCCCGAACGGGGATCCGAGTCAGGCGGTGAACACCCGAACAGGGTTCGGGTGGACTCGGATCCCTAATGTTCGGAGCGGTTCGGATTCCACAGAATCCGAACCACTCATCTCTAGTATATACACAGGGTGCTTTATCTTTATGTGAAGTTATGACGATTCACCAAAAGCCCATTTCATGACTTTACGTAGTTTGGGTGCTCTGTATAAAGTGTATATTATTTGCATTAGCTGAACAGAGCAAATGGCCACGTGACAACTAGTCTGTGTAGACAAGCTTCCTGGATACAACGTCTGCACTCAGTCCAGGTGGCCCTGCTCGAATACACACCTTACATTAGCAGGCTTCCTGCAATAAAAATACCTTCAAAGCCAAGAGTGTTGTCTTAGGTTTTGGGTCTTGTAGCTGTGCTAATTTGCATTTTACACAAGAGTCTGGGAGAACAAAGGACGTTACTTTTGAGCATGGGAAGGGTGGGGGCTGCTGAGAGAGGGGGCGTGTGGAACTATAAGGATCAGCATTTCACACTGCTAGGTGTTCACTTAGTTTAAATGAGATGTAAGTGCACCATTTCTCATACACACATTAATACGCACAATTGTGCTGGTAACTAATCGCATATTAGCGAATGCATAAGATCCTATATGAAAACGCTGTTCATTAGCTTTATGCGCATGCATCTGCTCCAAGTTAACTAGCGTCTTTATATCAAACCCTGCATACTCACACATTACATATCCACATACAAGGTTCCATAAGCTTTAAGGGATAAGATTTAAGTTCGTTCATTTAGTATAAATGCTGTGAAATAAAGATTATTTGGTAACTAAGGTTTTATACATGCTAAGTAATCCATGTTTGGTTTTGTACTGATGCATACTCTTTCAACAGAATTCCAGTATTATCAGTGTGGAGATCGCATCATGCATTCTCAACTTATGTACCGCAGAGACTTCAAGCAACAAAATGTATATAATATGAACAACTGTTAGGATGTTACATGGGGTGGGAAACCAGAGACCCTCAGTTGTTGGAGGCTGGGTTGTGTCTATTTCAATCAGCCTGTTAAATGCTCTGTAACAGATGTATCCCCCTTGGGAACCAATGGCATCAGCAACAAACTTCTCTATTGTGTTGTCTATTTCTGGGGGGTATAAATATGTGTGCTCCAACACTGGGTCTTAGTCTTCTTGCTGAATGCTGATTGATGAAGGGGTTTCTTGCTGATGCCTAACATCTGGTCCGGAAGCGCTGCGTATGTATACTGTACTTGGGTCTGTATAATTCCTTTGCACCAAATTGTGTCTGGATCAATAGCGTGTAACTGACTGTGCTTTTACTTGAATAATACTTGTTCTTTGGAACCACAGATTCCAGGTCTGAAGTCTTTATTTACTGTATGACTGCGTACGCAAATTAGCGTCATCCTTAGAAGGTATAGGCAGGATATTAGAAGGTATAGGCAGGATATTAGAAGGTATAGGAAGGAGTGTATAGAGGTTCTAATGCAATATCATTAGTTGGGGGCTCGTAGTGAAGTCATTTACCTACTCACATGGTACATACGGCTATCGATATTTCAGCAAAGGGTGGAGTGGCCACATGCAGGGTTTACCTGCAACTGCTTTGTGCTGAAAGATCGCTATCTGTTTCCGTGTGAGCCAAGGAAGCTGACTAGAATCCAGGGACAAGAGAGGAAAAAGTTTGTTTTCCTTTGTTGATAGAACCTAACGTTTAAAGGGGTGCCGCAGTATTGAGTACGCGGCTGAGTCGCAGTTTTGCGCACAGCAAAGACGCACTTTTGCATACGCAGCTAAAAAGTTGTCATACGGTTGTGTGGTAGTCGCATTATTGTGTATGCGACTGGTCGCACAATAGCGTATACGTACTTCCAGTTGTGCTGCCACGTGTTTAAACAAAGCCGTTGAGGTTTACATTTTTCAATTGTTATCAATCTCTGGGTTAACATGTATTTTGCTGCACAGGAAAAAGTGTGTAACAGTGAGTATTTGTGGGTAGGGGTAACTTGTTCCCTACAGTTAGAGGTACCTTATGACCTTTAAGGGCTAAGTGCTAGTCGCTCGGTAAGCAGCTTACCGTTCTTTACACAGTAGCAGGTGTACATGTTGTCTTTGTTGTAGAGAGGTGCGTGGAAGTAGCCGACATACAAACTTCCATAGGTGTGGAAGTTGCCTTACTAAATCTTATGCGGGTGTGGAAGTTGCCTTTTTCAAATCTTATCCAGGTGTGTGTGTGCCGCCGACTTAAATCATCCACAGGTAAGTAAAAGTATCTTGATTGTCTTTCCCCAGTTTAAATCTTTATTGAAAAGCGTAGGATTTTGTCTCAGAATGGGAGCCACGCAAACAGTAGAGATGTTAGACAGTGATGTGCTGCTAATGGAGGCGCCGATCGGATCGGCTCGTCGTATTATGCATACTAAGTACGGTACTTATGCGATAAGGTATTATGATGTATGGTTTAAAATGACGATGAAGAGTGTTAGACCGTTTCCCAGAATTGGTAGTTTTGACAAAAATGTTATAGATAATATCCGGGATCACATCAGTCTGATGCGCTCCTTAGATTAAAGGTTAAATATTATGAGTGTTTAAAACTGTGGCAGCATGAAGAGGATGCGTGGCTTAAAAATGTGCAAGCGACGCAAACTAGCGTCGCGAGCACATTGCCAGAGAATACATCAGCGACGCTAAATTGCAATATGGGCGAGACGCAAAATGGCGTGCACATGCAGCAAGGTAGTGTTGTGGAGAGTATTGTCAGCAGTTCACGCTCACCTCCCCCACCTTATGTGGATGGAGGTGCAAGTACAGTTACCAAAAATACCCATAAAAATGTAACAAGCAACTTGTACCCTCTCTTAAGCAACCATAAAGAAAATGTTTATGATGTGGATGATGAGCCTATTGTAATGTCTGCCATTTCCCATGTTGTGCAAATGATAGATGCTGCATCACCACAATCACGAGTGGTGCCGCCATCTCCATTGGTAACAGCAAGGGAAGTGTTAAAACCCTCTGCACCCGTAGAGGAAGTTGTTAATACCATACATAGCAGCAACAGATTAAACCCTCAGCCAGGTAACAAGGTCAAAGGTAGCAGCGCTACCGGTCTGCATCCTATTCGGACGATAACTGTTCCGAATGGAAATGCAGATGCAAACGGTGTAGTGCCCACGAGGGAAGTAGTAATGCATTGTCCTTGGACAAGAGCAGAACTAAATTCCATCATAAATGATTTCCCCGATCCCAAAAAGGAACTAGCCAAATGTCAAAGATTTTTGAGAAATTTGGGTAGTTCACATGAGCCAATTAATAAAGATTGGCGTGTGGTGTTAAGGGCCTGTCTACCACGCAATACCGACGTGACAAAATTTATCACGGATTGTGTATTGGATGGTGACGTTCCCTTAACAGACCAAGTAAACCAAGGTAACATTAAGCAAAAGGAGAGTGAATCTGCAGAAGATTAATGCGAACGAGCTCTGCAGGTTATCACCCAGTACACTGGGATAGAAGATATTAAAGATAGCACTCACCACAGGGGAATGATAGTCACGGTACTCGTGGATGGTCTGAAAGAAAATTTAAAGACCCGGGTTCAGACCTCACAGCCTAGCTGGCGGGGACTCACAATAGATACCCTCATAGAATCTGCCATTGAACATTATAAAAACATTTCAAAAAAGAGAGAGACCCAGAGCAAAAAACTAATGGCTGTCATTATCCAAGCTCTGGAGGGAATGACAATAACATCACAGCCAATCGACACACCTGCACCCACACACACACCTGCACCTGAACAGTTACATGTCCTCACCAATCCCACACCACAGCAAACACATCCTTACCCTACATATCATACACAACCACAGGTCTCATGCTACCCACAAACTTCATACCTCCCACCATACCCTTATCCTCCATATCCTTCCCCATAGCCACCATCTTTTCCTCTTGCTCAACTCCCACAAAAATCCTTTCATCCACCCCGTTCAAAAAGATGTTTTAACTGTCACCAAGTGGGACACATAAGTAAGTAATGCAAAGTGAAGAACACCACACATGAACACGAGTTTCCCATGGGTTCATAGGCAAACCCAGTACCTTCTACCAGGCCTTATATGACTGTTTACAATCTTTTCAACCTGCCGATTGATCTGTTCTAGTGTAAGATCTGGATGATTTATTGTTGTATTTAGGTCATGTTTAAATGATATTAAACTGTTGTGCTTTGTCTCCCACTCACAGGACACAAGGTTGCTAAGGATAAACGGCAGCCATGCCAGGCTAAGGTCGAATACTCGGAATACTATCCAACCCAGTGGCCCAGGCATTATTTAGAGCAGTAGCTATTAATAACAAGATTTAATTGCAGGAACCGGTATGCCGATACTATGGACCTCATTCAGAGTCGGTCATTGCGGCCACATGGTCGTACGGCCAACGACCGCAAATTCTGATCGTACGGCAGGTCGATTGTAAACAAAGTAATGCCCATTCATTAGCACTGCACCTCCTCTAGCTACCGATTGATCTGATTGAACGAACAAAACAATCGCAGTCAGGCGCTGTCATTCGTTGTATGCTAATTATGTTCTGATGTTTGCGGCCGTATGTGTTGTTTTGATGGTCACATGTCATGTTTTCATGGACTATCGATCAGCTTGTTATGAGCTTGTTGTCAATTATCTAATTAATAGTGTTTAACTCTTGCTGTTCTTTAAAACAAGTTTTTTATCATGTGTCAATAAACTTTATTGTTCATTTCGTGGCTGTTTTCTCCATTCTTTTTTTTTCCACACAAATTAAAAAACAAAGTAAGATTTATTATCTGTGAATGTACTGTTGATAAGTGTGTTATCTTTAAAAATGCATGTGCATTTTGCGTTAGGATCATTTGCACTCTTCTGTTTGCAATTGCACACTGCGTGTTGTAGCCAATCAAATGTGACCTTATTTTTCGGGCCACATGATTAAAAGATTGGCCAATAGTGTTTTTTTTTGGAAACTGTAAATATTTTAGCCAATCATCTTTTTTGTACCCCATGTATATTTCATGTTTTCTGAAAATTCGGCCATTGCCATCATGAGAGCCGCGGCCTTTACCAGGAGAGAATTGCTGGTCCTGGTGAATATCCTGGACAGGCGGATTATGAACGCTGTGCCACCCATTCCAACAGCATAAAGCGGGCGGCCTATGCGGAGGTGAGGCGAGCCCTGAGATGTGCGGGATACAGGCGCAATATTGCGCAATTAGAGAGGCGCTGGTCTGACCTGCGCCACCGGTCGCCTGAACTCCTGATGAATTTGCGGGCGCAACTACGCAGACGTAAGTATGCATTTGTTTAAAAGTAATAATTAGTGGACTGTTAAAAATGTATGTTCCTTTGCCAATTATTTTAGTCAATGTTATAAAACCCTCCTGTATGTTGTCCCTATTGTCCTGAATGTGTAAAGTGTACTTGTATTGTGTAGCCGAAATTCAAAACTAATCTATTTTTTTTTTTATGTTTACATTTTAGAAGCACAGCGGAGACAGAGAAGGGCACGCAGAATGCGAAGAAATGCAGGTGCCAACCTGCAGCCCTCACCTTCACCATCTCCTCAACCCAGCCCTCCCTCCCCACACCCATACTCCCCCAGTAACCCTCCCTCCCTCTTCCAATCCTCCCCAAGTATTCATCCCTCCCCTGCCCACTCATCCCAAATATCCCCTCCCTTGGATCATCCCTGCTCTATTTCCCCTTCCACCATTCCCCCAACTCCAGAGTATTCCCCTTCTCCAGAAGCATCTCCGGCGACATCTGTGGTTGTGCCCGACCACTCTGAGGGTATGTTTTTTTTTTTTGGGGGGGGTGTTGTTGTTATCCATGTATTTGTACAAATTTATTACCATTGTTTTTTTGGTGTAATTTCAGTATGGGTGTCAAAAACATTGCGCAGTAATGCTGTTTTGCACAATTGCGACCTTAGGTTTTGTGTCTGGGCCTTTTTTTTATTGTGGGCCACAAAAATATAGGTTTTTTGGCCTTTAAAAAATGTTTTTTATTTTTAGGAAATAATGATTACATTGGGATTAGTATTTTACAATGTAAAAAAACATGTCACACAACTTGGCAAGGTGCTAGGAACCAGACTACCCTTGTTGATGTTGTGTACACTGTGTTTAAAATGTACTAAGATGTAACTTCATTAGGAAAAGTGATGTTTGCCATAGCAAACACACACATTGTATTTTAGGACTATCAAGAAAATTCTAGAAGTGAATACGTGCATTGTGTTTTAAGGATATGGCCATCATGACTTAAGAATACACCTCCCATTATTTTTAACATCATCATAGTGGTTTTTGGCTTATGCCACATAGTTAGGGTTTCCAATTATTTTTACAACATAAAAGTATAAACCTATTAATAATGTTGTGTGGCTGATACTTTCAAACACACCGTAACATCATTATGTTTAACCACTTTTTGGTACATTGAATAATGTGTAATGTTCAAATGTTTATAATTTTAATGAAGTATTTAATCCAAAAAAAAAAATTTCTGTCCACAGATCTAATCCACATCCTGAGGCAAATAAGGGAGGAGCTACGAGACACAAGTGGCTATTTAATGCAGGCCTACTGCTGCCTCCAAAGAATTGTGGGGAGTTTGGAGGATTTATAGTTATTTTGTTTTCATATTTTTCCATTTTTCATAAATAAAAAATATTACAATAAAGTTTTTGTGGTTCAAACATTTGTCCTCATTTTTGCCACACATTAAAGGGTGTAATTCTGCATTTTAAAAACTTTGTGAACAAAGGTGGGTGCCTTTCCATAGTGTAAGAACTGCAAAAGTGTATTAGTAAACCTTAAGAACATTTGCAGTAATGTTGTATATTTTTTTTAGGGGTTGGCATACATTTTCCACCTCAAAATGGCTTTCATTTAAAAAAAAAAACACCATTTGTATTTATTTTAAAAAATTTATTAAATAACAAACATGTTGCCAACAGGCTTTTACTCGTAAAAAGAATTTCATAACAGATTCACACATGACAAATGTCCTCAGGGTTTGGCCAAAGAAAACATCTGGCTAAGTCAGACATAAACAACTATAGTAAAAACCAAACAGATTTTTGAATGGAAAAAATACAAATTAATAAAACAAAAGGCAAATTAACTAAACATGTTGGGGTATATCCATGCTAAATGTGTTCATTGTCCAAAAACATACAGGGTATTGCCAATGGGTTCCATTATTTTTGCAGGTTTCGGAAAGTGTTGTGATTTGGTTGGTAGGAAAAGAAAACAAAATAAAAAGGTACACATTAAAATACATTTGCAAAAAGTTTTGCTAAAAAAAACAAGTAAATATTCCTACCTAAAAAAAGTGAAACAACATAATCGCGTCTAAGACAGCATCACAACACCTTCCTCCGGGGAGCCATCCTTTGGCAAGGCCTCCTCTGGCTGCATGGGTACTCGACTCCTTATTGTAATGTTGTGTAAAATTCCACACAGGACCACAATGTGTGGGAGTCAAATAAGGAGTCAGCAGCCAGGGCGTGCAAGGATATCCACTGTCACCTGATGGAAATGGGACACCAAAAGATACATACATTTACCATGAAAACATGTTCACACTATTACTATAGATACATACTGGATTTTTACTTACCAAGAATCCACGCATCACCCACTTGCAGTGTGCTTAATTTTGGCCAAATCCCTGAATGTTGGATCACATACGCATCATGGCTGCAGCCTGGGAATTTGGCATTCAGGGAGAGGATCTGGAGGGAGGCATCACATAGCACCATTACATTTAGGGAATGGAAATGTTTTCGGTTCCTATATATTTCTTCCCTGCATGCAGGGGGCTGAAGTGCTATGTGAGTGCCATCCACTACCCCTATGACGTGTGGAAAGCCTGCAATTTCAAAAAACTTCTGCTTTACCACATCAAGGGCTTCCGTATCCAAAGGCATACTAATAAAATGTTCTAGATGATTGAAAAAAGCATCTAGCACACACCTCAGGATCCGTGAAAATGAGGGCTGGGAGAGGCCACCCACCAGCCCCACAGTGGTTTGGAAGGACCCTGAGGCACAGAAATGTAACACAGCCAACAACTGTGCAAGTGGTGAGATTGCTGTTGGAATGTGAATCTGACTTTCTAGATCATTCTTTATTATTGAAAGAGTGTCTAGAATAATATTTGGAGGCAGGTGATAAGTCCAAAAAGGGTGACACGTTTTCTATATATCTTGGCCCTTGCACGCCTCCTATGCCTATGCCCTGGAAGAGGCTGAGGAAGGTTGGTGGGGGGCAACATGGCCACTATTAGCTGTCCAACATCGCTCTGTAAAGTTACATTTATACTTAAAATTGGTTCTACAGAGTGTTTTTTGATTATTTGTTCAAAAATACTTAGCTTTATAATAATGGTGCATATTCTTACAGGGTCGGGCAGTGCCATCTTCGGAAATCCCTACATGTGCATTTTTTGTACGGTTGTTTTATTTAGGGAACACAAAAAATTTTTAGATTTTTTTAGTCCAAACCAATATTACTACTATTATTGTTAAAACAAAGCTTAACTTTTAAATTGGGCAATATGAATTGTTGTTAAATGTATGAATTTACATTTACCAAATAGAAAAAAAACATTATTAAAAGAAAAAATATTAAAAAAAAACAAAAAAAATAAATAAACATAATTGTAGGTTTGAATAAATAGACACTTACCTGATTCAAGTACAAAATGGACTGTTAAACACCTTTAATAAATTTTACAATACAAAAAAAATGAGTAACAAAAAATGTAATATTTTTAGGATTGTAGAACAAAAAGAAAATAAAGAAAAAATGCAGTAGGCTGGCACACTTCCTTGAGTCTTCTAATAACGTTGTTTTTTTAAGGCTACAAAAGCCCAGCCACCCAAACAGAACAAGTAACCAGCTCAAACACAACAAGTAACGGGGTTTTGTAAATGTCTGCACCAAACAAATTTGAAAACCAAAAACCACCACCAAAAAAAATAATACTAAAAAAAAAACACCACCAAAAATAAAGGAACAAAAAAACCAGCACCAAAAATAAAGGAACAAGAAAAACACCCACCAAAAATAAAGGAACACAAAAAACCACCACCAAAAATAAAGGAACAAAAAAACACCCACAACCAAAATCAAAAACAAACAAACAAGACACAACCAACACACAAACAACACACACAAGCAACACTCCAAAAACACACACAAGCAACACTCAAACAACTCACACAAGCACCTCTCTAACAACTCACACAAGCACCTCTCTAACAACTCACACAAGCACCTCTCAAACAACTCACACAAGCACCTCTCAAACAACTCACACAAGCAACACTCAAACAACTCACACAAGCACCTCTCAAACAACTCACACAAGCACCTCTCAAACAACTCACACAAGCACCTCTCAAACAACTCACACAAGCAACACTCAAACAACTCACACAAGCACCTCTCAAACAACTCACACAAGCACCTCTCAAACAACTCACACAAGCACCTCTCAAACAACTCACACAAGCACCTCTCAAACAACTCCAAACAATGTAACCACTAACAATCCCTTCCTGCACAACAAATCACTCCAACTACAACCCACAAGTAAGGGAACATTTGGCTTTGCCTTAAATAAAGAAATAAAACCCCAATTATTGAATCATGCAGGAAAGGTGTGCATTTGTAGTTAGGTAAATAAGGATGCACGGGTAACCAATCCAGGGATGCACTCACATCTAGCACAACCCACGCAGTAATTACAGAATGCAGGAAAGGTGTGCATTTGTAGTTAGGTAAATAAGGATGCACGGGTAACCAATCCAGGGATGCGCTCACATCTAGCACAACCCACGCAGTAATTATGGAATGCAGGAAAGGTGTGCATTTGTAGTTAGGTAAATAAGGATGCACGGGTAACCAATCCAGGGATGCGCTCACATCTAGCACAACCCACGCAGTAATTACAGAATGCAGTAAAGGTGTACATTTGTAGTTAGGTAAATAAGGATGCATGGGTAACCAATCCAGGGATGCGCTCACATCTAGCACAACCCACGCAGTAATTACGGAATGCAGGAAAGGTGTGCATTTGTAGTTAGGTAAATAAGGATGCACGGGTAACCAATCCAGGGATGCGCTCACATCTAGCACAACCCATGCAGTAATTACAGAATGCAAAAAAGGTGTGCATTTGTAGTTAGGTAAATAAGGATGCACGTGTAACCAATCCAGGGATGCGCTCACATCTAGCACAACCCATACAGTAATTACGGAATGCAGGAAAGGTGTGCATTTGTAGTTAGGTAAATAAGGATGCACGGGTAACCAATCCAGGGATGCGCTCACATCTAGCACAACCCATGCAGTAATTACGGAATACAGGAAAGCTGTGCATTTGTAGTTAGGTAAATAAGGATGCACGGCTAACCAATCCAGGGATGCGCTCACATCTAGCACAACCCACGCAGTGATTACGGAATGCAGGAAAGGTGTGCATTTGTAGTTAGGCAAATAGGGATGCACGGGTAACCAATCCAGGGATGCGCTCACATCTATTAAAAAGTCTGCACAAGCAGTATTCTTCATGCTCTCTTACAGGTTAGCAAAATGTCAAGCGAGGAGCATGGTGAGCAGAGGCCAACTGATCCAGGTAAGTGCGAATCACATTTTTTCGACAACACAAGAACTGTTCATATTTCCCTTAAAAAATGTTTATAATTTTATCTAATTTAAACAATGTTGTAGGTGCTGGGAATCAAATTCCACCAGTAGAGGAGGAGGAGGTGGGCCTAAGCAGGCCAAGGCCAAGAAACCCTCCGTTTTCACGGATCGAGCTTGAGACATTGGTGACCTTGTCAATGCCCCAAGAAATACGGGGGCTGAAGCCAAAGACAGGATTTGGGAGGAGATATCCAGGGCTGTTAATGCTGTGGGGACAACCTACAGAACCATGAAAGTCATTAAAAAACGGTAAGAAAATGATATTGTGAGTGTACTAAAGTCCAAAGCTTGATCTTATTTAAATAAACTAACCCTTAAAATTTCCAAAATCACATTGACAGATGGACGAATTTCAAGTACCAACTGAAGAGGAAGCTACGGAGTAGGGTGGACCATGCTGCGAGGACAGGTGGTGGTCCCATCCCTGAGGAGCTGGCCTTGACGAGGTTGGAGACGTTGGCTCAGGGATGTGTGATGTAAGAGGAGATAGTCGGCGTGTCCACTATGGACACTGACATGGCCGACTTCAACGCTCCACATGTGCAAGAAGGTAATTTTTTTTGGTAGCCAAAAAGTATAAAGCTCAAACGTCTATGCAATTTTTTTTTTATGAAAACAAATAAAAACATTTTTTTTTATATTCCAGACTCAGAGGAGGTAGTGCCTGCTCCTGAGGTCAGGTCTGGGTCCAGCACAGATGGAGACTCTGCAGGGGAGGATCCAAGTACTCCATCTGGGGACCCTGTGGAGTCTACTCCAGGGCAGCCATCAGACCGAGCAGTGCCTTCTGAGGATGGAGACCACTCTGGTGAGGGTGGCGGTGGCCCTGGAGACCATTGCTGGGGTCCTAGATCGTTTGGCCAATACCCAGGAGCAGGCCAACCCACCTGCCATGATGGAGTGAGACTCCCTTTCTCCCAAGACCACCACCTCTGGCAGCCCAACAGCCACCCCCACAAGTATGGAGAGCCCTATGCCTAGGCCAGAGGAAATCCCATCTACCTCTGGCCAGGCCAGTCGGCGCGTTACACGCCAGTCAACTGTCCGTAGCTTACCTCTTCCTCCGAGCCGGCCCAAACGACGAAAGTAGCCCTGGATATCTCCTCCCTCACCTGTTGTCCAGTCCCCATATTTCTTGTCACCAATGTCTCAAGCTCTTTTTTTTATTTTAAAAATAATATATATTTTTTGTAATATATATATTTTTTTTAATTATATGCAAATGTTGCGGTCACAATTAATATTTAAATTGTGCTGAAAGGCAAATTTCAAATAAAAAAAAAATTTACAACAAAAATGTCTATCTTTGACTATATCAATGTATACAAGGTTTAAAAAGTATGGTATCTGAAAAGGCTGCTACGCAAAACACAATGCTAGATGTTTTCAAAACTGTTTTCACAAATTTTTTTTAAAAAAGCACAAATAAACATTTGTGTTACGAATTCCCTAATGCACACGCAAGTGAAATCAGTTGCAAGGTAATTAGCAGCGTTAATAGTTACAATGCAGCAATCTTAGCTGCTTGGTTTGTGTGGTTCAAAATAGAAACATCGCAGGTAACATCAGATTAACGATTGTACTGTTGTGGCTTACGGACGCTTCTTGCCTACCTTAGCCTGGACAATCATCCTGTTTGTAGAGTGACGTTGTCATGCATCCGCAATTCTTGGTCGTACGAAGCAGGTAATTTATGCACTCCACTAAAACGCCTGGAAACGCTGAAGAACGCCTCCGTTTGCAGACCACCACCCCCGTATACTCCCACAAACGGTTTTACCTGTCAATCAACTTTAGCAATCGACTTCCATGTCGGAAGCCCTACGACCGTCAGTATTTTTCATCGGTAGAGCTCGTACGCACATGCGCACTGCTAGCCGTGCGCAGGCGCAGAAAGAAAAACATTGTATGCGTACGACCGTGCGGCCGCAACGACCGACTCTGAATGAGGTCCTATATCCCTAGAATTATTAAAAGTGACAGGGGGACTCATTTTACAGGTGACGTTTCTCAGAACATGTGTAAGGTGATGGGTAATAAAACCAAGATCATTCCAGACTGTCATTTCTTTTATCTGTCCCCCCTTTGAGATACTGTTTAACAGGCAGCCTCATGTGAGAATATGATAATGAGGTTACTGTGCAGTGTCTCACGAAGATGAGTAAGAACAACTGAAATTGAAAATTTTATTTTCCAACATGTCTGATGCAAACTGTCATGATGTCGAACCTGGGGAATTTGTTATGATCCGAATTTTTTTTAGCTCAGGTTGTTTGACTGATTGGTGGAAAAGTCCGTATCTGACGTTGTTGACGATACCGCATCCTCAAAGGGTGGCCAGGGAAGATACGTGGGTCCATTCCGCTCACTGCAGGGAGGTTAACCAACCGGTGGAGATACAAGGCGGAGACAGGGCTGATGGCGTGGACCTGTCGATTGCGAGCTTGTGCCGGGAGGATTGAAAAGGTGACGGTGAGATATCTGAGCTAAAGAAATGTGTAGATCAGTGCTTCCAGCAATGGAGTGGTCTGCTGTGGTTATCCTAGTTCTGTTTTTCCAGAGTTTCTGTCGTGATGATCTGTTTGGGGATACTCAGTGTCTGTGATGGAGGACCGATTGAGGAAATGGGAGCTGATGGCAGTGCTGATGGAGTGGAATCAGGAGGAGCGCAATGCCAATCAGGAGAGTGTCTGACCAATCTTAGTACTGTTATTGTGTTACCTGGGAAGAGTAGTCCCAGAGGTTATGACCCTCACACATGTTGAAATGCTTGGTATACATAAAAACACACACTCACCATATCTTCGCACACAATATGAACACAGAGGCAAAAGAAATATGATACCTGGTGACATGCATAAAGCCACTCAGTTAATCAGTGGGACAACTGGCTTTCAAGTTTTAGTCGCATTGGATCCCACCAGGATTGCTCGGGGTACATAAAATTTTAGGTATATTCAGGAACTTGCTAAATTGATAGATAATATCACCGAGATGTACGATGACACATTCAGGTATACAGGGAGAGAATTGCAAGCATACAAGAAAGAACTGGTGCAACACAGGCTAGTGTTGAAATATTTAACTGCTGTTACTGGAGGGTATTGCATAACGTTAGCCACCCAGTTTGGAGTAAAATGTTGCACCTACATCACCAATGATACTAGCGACCCCAAGGAGGTAGACTGAAAGATGGATGAAATTCTGCAGCTAAAATGGGAGTTTCGTAAGAACCATAACGCTTCAGTGGCTGAAGTAGGGGAAAAGATAGAAGGATGGGTTTCATGGCTGAACCCAGTAAAATGGTTCTCAGGTCTAGGGGAATGGGTCCAGGAAGTGATCGCCAGCATAGACAAATTCTTGATCCTTATACTAATTGTCATCATAATAATTGGCATATGCGTCTGGTGTGTTCCTATTGTGTTGAAGTGTGGAAAATGTAAAAATAGAGTTAAACGCAAGAACGAAACTATGATGGTGGTCAGTAATGACAATATGAATACCGAGGTAAATATAGAACTGCATTACAACCTTGAACTAGGAAATACCATCATTTAATGTATTATATTTAGACCTGCCTAGAATGTATAATTGAAATGTTATTTTTGAAATACCTCAGATAATGTAAAGTCTAAACTCCCCTTCAAGACTGCTTTTATAAGACTGGTGCATCCCCACACCTTTCACATGATCTTCCAAGATCTGCGGTGTGCGTATAATAGTAGTTTTATGTCCCCACTCAGAGACACTTTATTGATGGATTAAGAACCACCTTGTGCCATCCCATAATAACACAAAATAATATATAAATGTAAGCCTAATTTAAATTCTAATAGCAGATTGTGATAGCATGTTGTTCGCTATCAAAGGGTGGACTGTCGAAACTGGATTATTGGCTGAGACAAGATCAGTTTAAAATTGAATCGCAGTGACACCACCTTGCGACTGGCTGCAAGACGCCATTTTGCGAATGACCGCCTAAGCGCCATTTTAGATAAATCTCACTCTTTAGTACATGTGGCAATATTACTATTAGCATCATGCGATTGCATCTGTGACCCTCGCCATAAGTTACGGCGATTTACCAAAAGCCCATTTCAGGACTTTACGTAGTTTGGGTGCTCTGTATAAAGTGTATATTATTTGCATTAGCTGAACAGAGCAAATGGCCACGTGACAACTAGTCTGTGTAGACAAGCTTCCTGGATACAACATCTGCTCTCACTCCAGGTGGCCCTGCTCGAATACACACCTTACATTAGCAGGCTTCCTGCAATAAAAATACCTTCAAAGCCAAGAGTGCTATCTTAGGTTTTGGGTCTTGTAGCTGTGCTAATTTGCATTTTACACAAGAGTCTGGGAGAACAAAGGATGTTACTTTTGAGCCTGGGAAGGGTGGGGGCTGCTGAGAGAGGGGGGGCGTGTGGAACTATAAGGATCAGCATTTCACACTGCTAGGTGTTCACTTAGTTTAAATGAGATGTAAGTGCACCATTTCTCATACACACATTAATACGCACAATTGTGCTGGTAACTAATCGCGTATTAGCGAATGTATAAGATCCTATATGAAAATGCTGTTCATTAGCTTTATGTGCACGCATCTGCTCCAAGTTAACTAGCGTCTTTATATCAAACCCTGCATACTCACACATTACATATCCACATACAAGGTTCCATAAGCTTTAAGGGATAAAATTTAAGTTTGTTCATTTAGTATAAATGCTGTGAAATAAAGATTATTTGGTAACTAAGGTTTTATTCATGCTAAGTAAGCCGTGTTTGGTTTTGTACTGATGCGTACTCTTTCAACAGAATTCCGGTATTATCGGTGTGGAGATCGCATCATGCATTCTCAGCTTATGGACCGCAGAGACTTCAAGCAACAAAATGTATATAATATGAACAACTGTTAGGATGTTACATGGGACGGGAAACCAGAGACCCTCAGTTGTTGGAGGCTGGGTTGTGTCTATTTGAATCAGCCTGTTAAATGCTCTGTAACAGATGTATCCCCCTTGGGAACAAATGGCATAAGCAACAAACTTCTCTATTGTGTTGTCTATTTCTGGGGGTATAAATATGTGTGCTCCAACACTGGGTCCTAGTCTTCTTGCTGAATGCTGATTGACGAAGGGGTTTCTTGCTGATGCCTAACATCTGGTCCGGAAGCGCTGCGTATGTATACTGTACTTGGGTCTGTATAATTCCTTTGCGCCGAATTGTGTCTGGATCAATAGTGTGTAACTGACTGTACTTTTACTTGAATAATACTTTGTGCTTTGGAACCACAGATTCCAGGTCTGAAGTCTTTATTTACTGTATGACTGCGTATGCAAATTAGCGTCATCCTTAGAAGGTATAGGCAGGATATTAGAAGGTATAGGAAGGAGTGTATAGAGGGTCTAATATAGATTCCTTAACGCAGATCTACACTTTTCAAAATGGTAAGTACAAAAGTACTGACCACCAATGTTATTAGTATGTCCTACTAATGGGATAATACTGGGGGGCACTAAAAAAAATTTTTTTACTTAAATAATACTAAGAATTTTTTTTTTTATCTTTCCAAGGTGGAAGTTCTGGACGTGGATCCTGACCCTCCAACCAGTGAGCCTACAGAGGTTTTGGAGTCTGAAATTGAGAGGCTGTCCACGCAAGTACCCGCCAAGAAGCGGAGGGCGGTTTCCAAGACTCCAGCCTCTGGACCGTCAAGGGGTGACAAATTTTTGAAACACGCCGACATGAATTTCAATGTCCGTTTACCATAAATGATAAGGCAATATGCATCCTGCAACAGCAGGGGGCAAACGCCGGGTCACGTGACCTTATGCTAAACGGACAATGAAATTCATGTCGGCACCATCCATGTGGGTAAAGAGACCTTGATGTGATTCACTGCCACTGTTCACAGGTAGCATCAATGTGAGCATTTGTTGCTATAGTGAGACACGTTGTGGGGTGTAAAGATTTCTGCTTGATACATAAGGATCATTGTTGAAGGGTCTCCTAAATGGTTTCCTTTTCTGGGTCTATTTTGCACGTCATTTGATTTATTACATATCTTAATACAGAATTTTATATATTTTTGCTTCTGTGTTTCTGTGGAGCAACATTGACATTCCTGAGAAGATTTGGTCATCCAAAAGTTTCTCATCTAAACTGAATACAGTGAGCTTTATTGGAATATTGCAGGCACTGTTTGTCATATTGTTTGTGTTCAGGTGTAAGTATATGTTGTTATATATACTTACACCTCGCGAAATGGCAGATGACCAGAATCATCTGTTATTTCTCATGGGCCGCTAGCCAAACAGCGGCCGCTTTACATGTAGCAGCCGCTCACGTGGGAGAGCAGTGCCAGGATGGAGGTGATTATGGGATCTTTTTCCCAGGGACAGCTGTGGATTCTACATGGAGAAGAGGACCGACCGGCTGGTGCAGGTAAGTATGTGTGAGTGGGTTAGGTGTATGGAATAAAGTTTTACTAGATATGGTGTGTGTGTCCTGTGGTTTTTTAACTATTTATTTTACAGTGGGGGTACAGGTGCCGGCTGCCTGCTGGCACTTGTAGTTCCACAAGTGCCAAAGGGCAGGCATGCTGGTACCTGTAGTTCCGCTTTAAAATACAATAGTTTTCTTCTAATTTACACTTTATTACCCCCATACCAACCACTCCAGGGGTGCAGGGAAGAGCCCCAGGCAGGGCCGGATTATAGGAGGGGCGAACAGGGCGGTCATCCAGGGGCCCCCACACCTTGGGGGCCCCCACACTGCTGCAGATACTGACCCAAACCTGGCCATTTCCCAGCAGCAAGAAAAAAAGCACACACTCACTGACTCTAATGGGCAACGGACCCGATCGTGACTGACAGTGACTGTGGATGGAGGTGGGTACCTCACAGCATTAGGCCACGCCCCCTACCCATGCACTCGCGAATCGCAGCATTATGACAGTAAGGGGCGGAGTCTACTGTTGTGAGGTGCCCGCCTCCATCCATCAGAAAGCCTTTGGTGATGCTGCAGCTGAAAAGGTAGTGTGTGCACGCTTCTTTCTCTCCCCTTCTCTGTCTCAACCCCTCTGTCCCTTCCTCTCTCCATCTCTGTCTCTCTCCCCCTCTCTTTTCCTCTATCTTGCTCTCTATCTCCCTCCCCCATCCCTCTATCCCATTAAGGCCCTCATTCAGAGCCGTACGCTCTGAGCAGAGCGCACGCTCTGAATGAGGGCCGGGCTCCATTTTCATGGAGCGTCCTCCTGGACGCTCGTATAGCTGTGGGTCACCACCCACAGGCTATACGAGCATGCTTTGTGATGGCCGCGATGGTCGAGACCATCGCGACCATCGAAATTGCGAGCCGGAGCCTGCGGTTGAGGTTTTCAACCGCAAGCTCCGGAGTGATTTTGGCTCTATCAGAGCCAAAATCACTCCCACTGACATCACTAGTGATGTCAGTGGGCCGGCTTCTGACGGGAGGCGTTCCCGTGGGAACGCCCCCATCAGGGAGGCACGCCCCCGGCACGCCCACCAAAGGGGGCGTGCTGTCAATCAACATTGACAGCACGCCCCCTTTGATCGGACACAACGAGCGAAGGACTTTCCTTCGCTCGTCGCGTCTGGCGCATGCGCACGACGGAGCTCCCTCCGTCGTGCGCATGCTCAGTCCATAACATCGACCCACTTGCGAGCGGACAGCCGCTCGCGAGTGGGTCTGAATCAGGCCCTAAATCATACATATAAAATATACAAGACGCACAGTGCACAGTTGCGCTGTTGATCAAAGCATAAAACACATAAACGCACCACGTATATTAGCAACTTTACGCAATATTCTCACACTTACATGTACCAAAACTTATAAAAAGGTTCCTCCGCATTAAAAGCTTAATATCAGAGGTTTTATTAGCGAATACTTATGTTGTGAAATGTAATGTATACGATATTTAAGGTACATAAGGTAGTAGACATATCATGTTTGGTACCATTCTAAATCACTGTTTATTTGCAGATTTCTGGTTCGACCCGCAAGGAAATCGCATCATGCGTTCGCAAGATATGAACTATATGAAATTAGTGGTTAGAATGAAAAGCTGTATGTAGTGTCTTTGACTAGTTTAGGCCAGTTCTTCATCGGGAAAACCACACAAAGCAACATCTGAGAAACTGCTATATGAACTGTCCAATGACCTGCATCATACCAGAATGTCCAGGAGCACCACACAATGGAAATCTGTTAACTAGTTTCTTTGTTTTGTAAGGTATATAGATGGCATACTGGTTATAGTACACAGCCATTCTTCTTGGATGACCACAGGCTTCTGGAGTGACGACGGTTTACTGGGACCAGTGCGCACGTGTATGTATCGGCTGGGATGCAATCGGGAAGCCAGCTGAAATTAAACCGACAGCCGGCTTCCCGACTGTCATATCCCAGCGAGGGTGAAATGCCCGGCATCTAGATGTAGACGCCGCTCATTTCACCAATGCCGGGAGACCGGTGCACAGCATCCCGATCGAAGGGATGCCGGGCACCGCGAGCGGACAGCCACGAGGGAGAGGTTTCGGTTTAGCGCACCTGGGGGGACAGGATTAGGCACACCCCCAGGAGGGTTAGGGTTAGGCTAGGGGGAGGGTTAGGTTAGGGTTAGGCACCCCCAGGGAGGACTTAGGGTTAGGCACCCACCCGGGGCACTTACAGGGGGGATTATGGTTAGGCACTTGGGGGGGAGGTTAAGGTTAGGCACCCCTAAGGAGGGTTAGGGTTAGGGGGTTTAGGTTAGGTTAGTCTATACTTACCTTAAAATGATCGGGATTTCCAGCGCTGTCGGGCTCACGCTGCTGGGAATGAGGCCGGCGGTATTTCATACCGATTCCTATCGGCTTGTACCTTTTGCATTTAATTGTCTTTTGCGCTAATTGTGCTAGATCTAAGTGTGTAACTTCCTTTTTTTGCAATAAGAACTTTTGTGCTTTGGAACCACAATATAAGTCTGGAAAGCAATTATTTCTTATACAACTTGTATAGCTAAACAGCAACATTTAGGGTATATAGATTAAGGGGTATCGATAGTTGGGAGCTCGCAGCTGATAACACGCCACCGCAATTCGCACAATAGCGAACGGACCTCGATTCCGCACCAACGGGTGGAAGGCACCATAAGCAGGTAAGAACGCACTGTGTTTAAAACCCTGCTACCATTCAGTGTTGTGGAATCAATGTCCTGATTAGGAACCTGGGGACAAGAGAGAAAGGTTTGTTTCTTTTATTGTCTGTTCGCTCTTTGTGTATCAGTCGCATTATTGTGTATGCGACTAGTCGCACAATAGCGTACAGATGTATCCGGTAATACTGGCGTGGGTTTAAACAGTCATTTTTGCTAAATAGTCTTGTTATATGCATAGCGTGGTTACTTGGTTAACCCCTTTAAATTGCAACTGCCAAATTTAAGTAAAAGTTTTTCTGCGCAGAAAACAAAGGTGCATGAAAGTGAATGTATGCTTGTATTAAATAGGTCACTGTCTGTTAGGCCTGGAGTAACTCGGTAGGTGTCTGACTAGGCAGTGAAAACTACTGGGACAGTGTACAGAGCAGGTACATTGTGGCAGACGGGAGAAAACTATAAGTTCCCGTGCATTGGGAATACGAAAGTTGGCTTTCGTTCGGCCCCTCAGAGTGATCGCAAAATGAATTGATCAGTTAGGTTCTCTGGGCATTGCGATTAGACCACACGGTTGGGTAGACCGTGGCTTTGACGGGGGGCATGTGAAGTGAAATCACTGGAAAGGGTAAGCGTTATTGGAACAATTACATGCTACCAGTGGAGAGTAACTCAAAAAGGGTGAGCTAGAGTAGTGCTAGGCAGTATTCCGCTCCACGTTGTGCACACTGTCCATAACGACTAGCGGGCCGGTTGTACACAACGGCGTACACATTAGCTGAATTGTGTACAAGTGAGCGGTGAAGGGTAGATTGCAATAGGCAGGTATTTTGCTCTTTGTTGTGCAAGCTGACCAAAACGACTAGTGGGTCGGCGGGCATAACGATAAGGAGTGCGTACACATTAGCTCGTGAATTAGTGTACCGGTTGACATTTTCTAAGCGGAGTTTAGCATTTTCCCAGATGGGTGCTAGGCAATTGCTTGTCATGGTTGACGATAGGCTGCTCATGGAAGGACCGACAGGGTCGGCAAGGCGTATAATGTATACTATGTATGGTGCGTATGCAACTGCGTACTGTGACGTATGGGTTAAAATGACCGAGGTATGTTTGAAACCTTTCCCTAAAATCGCAGTTTCAATCTTGAGGTGCTAAATAATTTAAGAGATAGATTATGTGTAGTCAAATCCCTGAAAACACATATGACGTACAATGACTGTTTAAAATTGTGGCAGCACCAGGGAAACATGTGGCTGAGTGGCACGAACGTGAAGTAAAACAGCATTGCGCATGTACGCGATGCAGAAGTGTCATGTGCGCGCCTCATGGGAGCGCGCACATACCGCAAGGTTGCCCTTCCAATAGCAAAGGGAATAGCGCATGCGCACCACCACCGCCTTATGCGGTGGGCGGTGATGGTACAGCCGATAATAAAATATATAAAAATGTAACAAGTAATTTGTACCCTGTCCTGAGTAATCATAAGGATAATCAGCAGAACATTACACATATAGTCACACAATTGGCCGTATATTTTCCAGTGGTAGTGAACTGGAGTAATATCTTCACTATCAGACAGAAGGATAGTGAGTCTGCAGCAGAGTATTTCATACGAACACTGCAGACAATCACTCAGTAGACTGGGATAGAGGACATAAAGGATAACACACACCACAGGGAAGTAGCTGTCACGGTACTTATGGATGGTCTTAAAGATAGTCTGAAGACCAGGGTTCAAACCTCTCAGCCTAACTGGAGAGGGATTATGGTAGATGCTCTCAAGGAATCAGCTATAGAACACGATAAAAACATCCTCAGGAAGAGAGGAACCCAAAGTGAAAAACTAATGGCAGTGAGCATTCAAGCTTTAGATGTAATGTACACCCAGCCACAACATTCATACCACACCCAGCAACAAAGCACATATCAACATACCATGCCACAACACCCATACCATACACAGCCGCAAACTCTTCATGCACCCCAATTTACACAGCAACAACCTTTTAACATATCTGAATCACGGACATGTTTTAAATGTAACCAACAGGGACATTTAAGAAAGTTTTGTAAAGCGAAGTGGGGGCCACATAAACTGGGAGCACTTAGGTACTCACAGAAAGGGCACCCCCAGGCATCAGGAAACTTCCAGCAATCACCAGTCCACATTGTGGCAGTCAGCGCTAGGGGTTAGGTCATAACTGTAGTCTACAGCCAGTCAGGTTAACTGAGAGTACTAGGGAAGAACCTACAATGACAGTAGATATAGCTTGTACTAAACACTCTTTTCCTGTAGACACAGGGGCGACCAGATCAGTGTTAAATTCTCCATCAAATTTACAGGTGACCAACAAGACAGTACCAGCAATGGGAGTAACGGGTAAAGTGCAGCATTATTCTTTAACCAAATCTGCAGAGGTTACTATTGGGCCACTGCATACCAAGAATTCTTTTCTAATGGCAGTGGCGGCTCCTACTAACCTGCTGGGAAGGGATTTGTTATGTAAAATGGGATGTGTCATTTACTGTACCTCTGATGGTATATTCCTAGATATCCCAGAAAGAGTTGATCTAGTGATGAGTGGTTCGGATTCTGAGGAATCCGAACCGCTCCGAACAGGTGGAATCCGAGTCACCCGTCCGGCGTCGGATTCTCGCGAGACCTTGCGAGAGCCAGGTGACATTCGGCCTCTATAAAAGGCACGGCGCCCAGCTGTCAGCGCCATTTCACGTGACTGTATCCAGACGAAACAGTCACGCTTAGTTAGGTAGTGATAGAGAGATTAAAAGCGAGACTAGAGTTAGATTAGTTAGAGAAAGTAGTTCTACTTCTTGCCACTGTGTGCTCCGTGACTGGGCTTAGTCCACTGTGTGTAAATTATACAAGCTCCGTGACTGGACTTAGCCAACTAGGGGCACTGTGTATTATACAAGCTCCGTGACTGGACTTAGCCCACTGAGTGTATTATACAAGCTCCGTGACTGGACTTAGCCCACTGTGTGTATATTATACAAGCTCCGTGGCTGGGCTTAGCCCACTGTGTGTATAATACAAGCTCTGTGAAAGGGCATAAGCCCAGTGAGTGCATACACGCTCCGTGAAAGGGCATAAGCCCACTGTGTCTATTATACAAGCTCCGTGAAAGGGCATAAGCCCACTGAGTGTACTATACAAGCTCCGTGACAGGGCATAAGCCCACTGTGTCTATTATACAAGCTCCGTGACAGGGCATAAGCCCAGTGAGTGCATACAAGCTCTGTGAAAGGGCATAGCCCACTGTGTCTATTATACAAGCTCCGTGAAAGGGCATAAGCCCACTGAGTGTATTATACAAGCTCCGTGACAGGGCATAAGCCCACTGGGTGTATTATACAAGCTCCGTGACAGGGCATAGCCCACTGTGTGTATTATACAAGCTCCATGAAAGGGCATAAACCCACTGTGTGTATACAAGCTCCGTGACTTTACTGGACATAAGCCCACTGTGTGTATACAAGCTTCGTGACTGCTTGGGCCTTAGCCCACTGTATACAAAGCTCTGTGATTCCATGGGCCTTAGTCCTCTGTGTTTACAAGCACCATGAGTCCTTGGGCAGTAGCCCTCTGTGTATAAATCAAAAGCACTGTGACTCCTTTGGGCACTAGCCCTCTATGTATAAAAGCACTGTGACTCTGCATGTCCTTTTTAATATCCAACATAAGGGTGGGTGGGAGGGCCCAAGGAGAATTCCATCTTGAACTACCTTTCATTTCTGCCACTGCTGTGTGGCAATGTTTCATATATGTGCTTTAACTGTGGTGTCTGTGCCACTGCGCCGCTGCTCTGACGCTTGGTAACCAGTCAGCTCACTGTAACCTTTGGACAATAATGGTGAAAACTATAATTTAAGATGTGTGGTGGTCTAAATTGACTGTACATGACTGGAAATTAATGTTATTGAGGTTAATAACACTCTAGGAAGAAAAAAAAGCTAGATTTATGTGATTTTAGCTTTTATTGCCAATTTTTGTAAAAAATCCAAATCCAAATCCAAAGCCAGTCACCGCAGTTTGGCAAATCCAAATCCAAATCCAAAGCCGGATGATGAATTAGAACCAAATCCGGCAAAAATGGTCCGGCGCACATCCCTAAATTTATCACGAAGTAAGGGATATATTGGACACTCCACAAAGGTTAATGCTTCACTCTACCATTTTAGAGCAAAGTCCATCTCAGGTAAAAGAGATGTTATCTCAAATACCGGGTTCCCTGTGGTCTAAAGATGGACAGGACACTGGATTAATGACAAATGTAGCTCCTGTAATGGTTATCTTAAAAGGTGGAAGACAGGCTCCTAAAATCCCTCAGTACCCTTTAAAGCCAGAGCTGGAGTTAGGGGTGTATCCTATAATTGAGAGATTGCTTTAACTGGGGATTTTAGTCCGTACAGCAAGTGTAGCTAACAGTCCCATCTTTCCAATGAAAAAGGCTGGGGGGAGTGGTTATAGGTTAGTACAGGACCTTAGGGGTGTAAATAAAGTAGTCCAGAGCCAATTCCCTGTAGTACCCAATCCAGCTGTCATCCTCATGCAGATTCCACCATCTGCAACCCATTTTACTGTCATTGACCTATGTTCTGCTTTCTTCTCTGTCCCTCTTCACCCTGATTGTCAGTATCTCTTTGCATTCACCTACAGGGGGATACAATATACATGGACACAATTGCCCCAGGGTTTCATATATAGCCCCAGTATTTTCTCTCAAACCTTACACAACTGTTTGCAATCTTTTCAACCAGGCAATTGATCTGTTCTAATCCAATATGTAGACGATTTATTGTTCTATTCTGATTCGTTTATGTCATGTTTAAATGATACTAAACTACTGTTGCTTCATCTCTCACAGACAGGACACAAGGTTGCTAAGGACAAATTACAGCCATGCCAGACTAAGGTTAAATACTTGGGACACTGTCTAACCCAGGGCCTATGACATTTGACAAGCGACAGAATACAGTCCATACAGACCATGACACTGCCGCAGAACCAACAGCAAATCCGTACCTTCATGGGAATGTGTGGATACTGTACATAAAGGAATTTTTAGGCAAGTCCGCACAGAGGAGAAAACACAAGGCAATTCAAACATTCACCTAAATATGAGTTTTGAGTTCTCCCAATACTAACCAAAAATTTACTAAGAATTATAATTAGAACTGTTTTGTTGGTGGCAATCCTGTTTGGTCAGTGGTGCTCCCCAGAGTCATGTATATTAATTATAGTAACAAAAAAAAGAGAAAAAAGAAAAAGACTCTGGGCCTGATTCAGAGCCGGACGCAAGTGGCCATCCGCTCGTCCGCCATACGAGCGAAAATATTTAAATTCAAGCGCTCGCTTGTAAGTTCGCTCGTTGCTAAATTTCCACCCTAGTCTCCAACCCCTTCTCTAGCTAGCGTCCGTTCAAAATAGCGACCGTCCGTCTCCTCTATGGTTGCGTTCGACGCTCGCACAAGTCAATTCCGGAAGTGGCCCTGTCAGTTTTCGATTGCCTGCTATTTCATTCTTCCAACATACTTTAATCGTTTCATGCCAATCAATAGGTTAATTACCTTAATTGCTCTTCACATGTTTTCAATCCTTTTTTTTTTTTCATTGTCAATAAACTTTATTCTTGTCAGTGTGCGACATTTGTCCCACAGAATACGTACGGTTTCACCAATGTTTTCTTTTTCAAAATTAAATGTTTTTAGGAATGATACTAATGTTTTCCGTTGTTTGTGATAGGCGTATTTTAGTACTTTAATTTGTTTATTTAAATTAGCTTACGCATGTCACTGCATCAAGCCTATTATAACTCACATTATATTTCTGAGGCTGGAGGTCACATGACTCATACAATAACCAATAGAATGGTTCCTGTTAATTTACAAAGTACATTAGCCAATCAAATTTTTTTTAGGGCCTATATTAAAACTGTTTTGTGGTAAAAAAAAATCATTGCCATCATGAGAGCCTCCGCGTTTAGTAGGCGGGAGCTCATGGTCCTTACCAAGGTCATGGACCAGAGGATCACTAGCCAGCCTCCCCCCATCACCAACCTCCGCAAGCGTATGGCGTACTGCGCTCCTTCGGCTATTGCCGAAATATCGGCCAACTGGAGCGCAGGTGGTCGGATCTGCGCTGCCGTGCGCCACGCCTGCTAGCATGTTTGCGGTTGCAGATCAGTCAAAGTAAGTTTTGTTTTTTGGGTTTTTTTGCGGCCCTACCTGCGTGTGCATGTTTCCGGTATAGCCCTGTTTGTTTATTGCGGCCCTACCTGCATGTGCATGTTTCCAGTCTAGCCCTGTTTGTTGATTTAGGACATACCAGCGTGTGCATGTTTCCAGTCTAGCCCTGTTTGTTGATCTAGGACATACCAGCGTGTGCATGTTTTCCGTTTTTATAATTTTATCACATTTTTGGTGTTATAAATTTGTACCCAAACCCCAAAATCCAAAAATAAGCTAAACCTTTTTCATCCATCATTTAGGGGCTGAGCGCAGACTCCAATGTCGAGTCCGAAACCGACGTCGCCCTCGTCCCCTATCCCCCACTCCCAGCCAAACCTCCTCTCCCCAACCTTCCCCAAATTCCCCCTCCACCCCAGACCGGCCAGTCCCTGAGGCCCCTCCTTCTCCAATTTTGCCCATCCCTCCAAATTCTCCCTCCCCTCCACCCCCCCTCTCTTTTCATCCCCCTCCCCTCCACCCCACCTCTCTTTTCATCCCCCTGCACACCGAGCCAGATATCCCCTCCTCCATTGGACCAGCACTGGCCCACCTCAGAGGAGGAGGATGTCGGGGCTCAACGAGCAGGCATCCCGATGACCGGCATGTTTCCCTTTTAAACTATGGTTGTGTTTGCATTTTTGTGTTTTTGGGTGATGTTGTCCTTTTTCCTGTGCATTTCCAAATTGTTAAGTATTTCAAATGTTTTGGTTATATATTTTTGCTAAACAATGTCTAGGATGTTTTCCCATATCACATATCACACATGTCCAAACACTCATACTTGTGTCTTTCTAGTTTACTGTACCAACAAATGTATTTTTTTGGTGTACTTCGCCCTTTTTTTGGTTCGCTTTTTATGTGTAATATTTATAGTTTGTATTTATACCATCTTTGCGTTTGCCATTAATTTTTTTGGGTAAAAATGTTTTAATTTTTGTAAAAGTAGAGTCTGATTTTTAACTTGTTTGCTAACATATAATTTAAGGTGTCATTTTATTAATACACACATTTTTTTTCCCCACAGAGGACCAGAGGCGACTGCAAGAAATGCATGTAGGCTTGCAGACATTGCGGGGCCATGTAATTGGCATGCTTGTGGTCCTTAACCACATGTTGGCGGTCCTGCGCCATTAATTTTTTTTTCTTTACCCCCCCTAAAAATTTTGTTAAAAATAAAATATATTTTTGGTTTACAAAGTCTCATTCCTTGTCTGTAAATATTAGGTTGTTTAACCTTCCATAAGTCGACTATTGGAGCATGTTTTTTATAGTAAGGTAAATCAGATTGTAGAAAGGGCCAGTAAGTATGTAAGCTGGCACATTAAACACCTAACAATACCAATAGGTTTGGAGAATTACCAGCATTTTTATTTAATATTTTTGGTGGGTAATGTAAATATTAATTCAAACCTGCTTAGGCCTAGTTTAGAAAACATACTGTTTCACCATAATACCTTTGGTGCTTGTTTTTAGCCACAAAGCATGTTAAAATACTTTACAATTTAACACATTACAGGATTAGCCATTAAGAAAGTTTGCCTTTTTTGGGCCAGGTTACCCGTGCTTGTAATTTACCAAGGAAAAGTCTTTTTAACGTAAAACAAAAATTTAATACACACAAATAATAAACAGAAAGTGAATTGTGACAAACAATTCACACAGTGCAAACGCGCGCCAAAAAACAACCAACACCCAAAAACAAAAAAAATCAAGATCTGTTTGAAGAAGTAGCAGGCCAACATGAATACACAAATGAGGCAAAGAAATAATTGCTCCCAAAGTTAGATCCAATGTGGCCACATGAAGACAATTTTGGGGATCAGGTAGTAGGCATCGTTTTTTCGGGAAATTTTAGGGAATAAAAGACAAAAAAAATAAATATTAAAATTGGCCATTAAAATCTTACATGTCTACATTGTGTCAATTAACTAAATGTTTGACAAAAATTACCTAAAATATCTGGCCACCACATCATCGCGTATGGCCCCCCCACATACTGACCTCCGACCAACCTCGGGGGGGCCATCCTCAGGCAAGGCATCCTCTGGCTGCATTGGGACCCCACTCCTTATGGCGATGTTGTGAAATATCCCAAACAGGACTACAATTTTCAAAACGATATCCGGCAAATACAAGAGGTCGCCACCAGAGCGGTGGAGGCATCTGAATCGACCTTTTAAAAGGCCGATACAGCACTCCACCACCTGCCTGGTGGCTGTAAGTGTGGAATTATACTCACTTTGTTGCCCTGGTGTGGGAGCCAAATAAGGAGTGAGCAGCCAGGGCATGCAAGGGTAACCACGGTCTCCTGTGAAAATAAATAAAAATACATCAGGACCATTGTGTAACAAGCTTTGCAGTGGTTGCAACAGAAGGTGTCAACTTACCCAGAAGCCACGCATCACCAGCTTGTAGGTTGTCTAATTTGTGCCAAATTCCTGAATGCCGGATGACGAAGGAATCATGTGCACTCCCGGGGAATTTGGCATTCAGGGACAGGATCTGGAGGGAGGCATCACATACCACCATTACATTCAGTGAATGAAAGTGTTTGCGGTTCCTAAAAATAGTTTCCAGCCTTGCTGGAGGCTGAAGTGGTATGTGAGTGCCATCCACAACCCCTATCATGTGTGGGAAGCCAGCTATTTGGTAAAAATTGGCCTTCGCCACACTAAGGGAACCCATATCCACTGGCATTTTAATAAAATGATGGAGGTGCTTAAAAATGGCCTCCATCACTGCCCTCAGGATCCTTGAAAAGGAGGATTGGGAGATTCCGGCAACTATTCCCACCGTGGTTTGAAAGGATCCTGAGGCACAGAAATGTAACACTGACATTAATTGTGTAAGTGGTGGTATTGCTGTAGGACTGACAATTTGCCGTTCAAGATCACTCGCTATTAATGAGAGAGTGTCTATGATGATTTGTGGAGGAAGGCGGTATCATCTTAAGACCTCATCATCTGGCATTCCAAAAAGGGTGACACGTGTTCTATATATCTGGGGCCTTGCACGCCTACGAAGCCTACACCTGGGACGAAGTTGAGGTTGGTCGGGTTCTGGAACCATTGCCAAGATAATACGACCAACATCAACCTGAAATGGTAAGCCAGGTAGTTATTATTTGAGACAAATGTGTAAAGAAAAATATACTTATCTTTTTTAAGAAATCCAAAGATGCTTACAGGCCGGGGTCTTGTCATGAGTAGACCAACCTACATTTTAAAAGTAGAAAATGTATTTTCTATTTTTAGGCGAAACTTGGATTGTAAAACATTTTTGACGTAAAAAAAAAAAGAGAAGGGAGCACACTTTAGTTTGGATAAACGCACGCTACATTTAGTGGTAAAACATGATTTTACACTGACAAAATAAGCAGACATTAGTGCGCTAAATAGTTCGCAATTTTTACTAATTAATAAGCAGACATTAGTACGCTAAATAGTTCGCAATTTTTACTAATTAATAAGCAGACATTAGTGCGCTAAATAGTTTGCAATTTTTACTAATTAATAAGCAGACATTAGTGCGCTAAATAATTTGCAATTTTTACTAATTAATAAGCAGACATTAGTGCGCTAAATAGTTTCGCAATTTTTACTAATTAATAAGCAGACATTAGTGCGCTAAATAGTTTGCTCATTTAACATTAAAAACAACTCAAACTAAGTTTCGCTAAAGAGTACGCTATATTTCGTGTTAAGACATGATTGGTTAAAGAAAAATAAAAAAATTACTTTGCAAAACATATGCGAAGACCAACACATCGAAATTGTCACTTCATGAAATGAAAAACACTTACCAAAATCAGACAAATAACACAAAGTCCAAAAATGTCACAGGGGCAATGCCAAAATAACTGTAAAAATAAACAAAAAAAAACATAAGTACTAACATTTTTAAAGTATTTAATATTTTTTTTAACGAGTGTTTTTAAAAAGACTTACTCAAAAACGCAACAAAAAAGAAAAAAAACCAATCCAAAAAAAACGAACGGAAATTAAATAACTAAGAAAACAAACAAAACGATTAGAACCCAAAAAACCGCCTCAAACTCTGAAACACGCCAACAATCAACTCCTCCAAGCAAAACCTCCAACATTCAACACCCGCCACCTCGACTCGAGTCACACCAAGCCATAAATAGGGTTTATTTTCCCTCACAAATTAAGGACGGACAATAGGAGCGCACAATCAATGATGCGGCCGAATAATGCTGACGCATGTATAAAAACGTCACTGAAAACCCCAATCGGTCTGCTGTAGTGAGACCTGAAAGTCAAAAATGGCTACAGAGCAGCAAAGCACTGGCCAAGAGGCGCCAGGTAAGTATTTGTCTTTTTGGGCCTAAAGGATTATGTGGAGCCAACAATTTAGGTACATTTTACATTATAAATTTTATTCCAATTTACAATAAGGTGTTGAGGATGTAATGGAAGAGGCTGCTGGTCCTAGTAGGCCCACTAAACAAACTCCAAAAAAAAGGAAGGCACCATTCACAAGAAAGGAGATGGAGGTTTTGATCCAAATGTGTGTTGACACCCTGCCCCAGGCCCCAAGGAATATGGGTGCAAGCCAGAAATGGAAAATGTGGGATGGCATAGCCAGTGCTGTCAATATGGTGGGTGAGTTTGAATGTGCAACCTGGGATGTCAAACGCCGGTACGTAAAAACTACATTTTAGTAAAAAGTGTTACAGGTCCAAATACTGCAGGAATAATGCCAACTTTTTAACCCACAGATGAAGCGACTTCAAATATCGGCTGAAGCAAAAACTGGCTGATAGGGCTAGGCATGCAGGGGGGACAGGTGGGGGTCCCACCCCTGTGTCACTGGAGCTCAACGATTTGGAGGAGCAGGCCCAGGGGTGTTTGAACATGGATACCGACATGCCAGACTTTGCTGCTCCTCATGTTGCCTCAGGTAAATGTAGTAATGTTACCAACTCAGAAATGTGTTTGGGACAATATCTAGATTATAATGGTACTCTTTTCTCTTTTTTTTCACAGAGACACAGGCGGATGAGTCTGCTATAGGAGGGGGGCTTTGGCCGCAGAACTTCTGCTGGCTCTGCAGGGGAGGAACCAGTAGATCCGGATGGGGACCCTGTGGTAGACAGTCCAGGGCAATCCCCCTCGCAGGCAGTGGCCCTCCTCACTGATCTCAATGGTAAAACGGATCAGCAGACCGAGAATCTGGTGAGGCTGGACGCCAGTCTGCTACGGATGGCGGAGGCCCTGGAGCAAAGTGCTGCGGCCAACGTGACCATTGCTCAGGCCCTAGCGGAAAATACTGGGGCCAACGTCCGTATTGCAAATGCCCTGGAGCAGCTCATTCGCTAGCACATGTTTGAGCCGCCCGCCCTTCCTGCCGGAACATCAGGACCCTCCACCACTGGCACAACAACAGCCATCCCTCCAAATGTGCCTAGCCCTATGCCTAGTCCAGAGGCCCCAACATCTGCCTCTGGCCAGGCCAGCCGAAGGACCTCCCGGACCCGTTCAGGCTCCCTCCCTACCCCGGCCAAACGGGCCAAAAGGCGATGACAGCACTGGCTAATTTTCCCACATTCCTTCTCTGTGTTTGCCCCATATCCTTAATGGCCAAAACCTCCCTCTCCTTTCTTGTGAATTGTTTTTAAAAAAAATTTGTTTGATAGTGGTTTCAAAAAGCCCCTTTTTTGTTTACGCATTTCTAAAAACATTTCTTTTTTTATTTTTAGTTATCCATATTTTAATTTGGAAAAACAAAAACACAAAAAAATGTGTTTGAAAAATAAAAAATGTTGAAAATATGAACGATTGTATTGTAAAATTATTCAAAAACTGGTTAAAAGGTAATCCCACACACAAAATTACAAACAATACAATGGAAATGTAAACATTTTTTTTAAACAAAAACAAAGGGTTAAAAACCATTTAAGAGTTTAAATTAACACTTAGCAAAAAACAAAAGGAAGATTGTTTTCTTGGCCCCTAAAAAAAGCAGGAAAATCACAAACAGGACTACAATATTGTTGGCCGAAAAAAAGTAATAAACTAATTTTGGAAAAACACGCAAATGTAAAATAAATTTGTAAGCTAATTGATTGTGTAACCCAGAAACTATCAGCTGAGTAGTTCACCTGCGTACGGTTTTTTGCTAATAAAAAAGGCTATTTTCTTAACACATTACAAGCACTTTTGCAATTCAAAACTGATTCTTTTTGAGCCCTCAATTGATAAATCGGGAACCCATCGATGAGCCACGGGAGGAACGAAGAGACCATCGTCATTGTGGTAGAGAATACCAGACCACAAGCTGAGCAAGCAGTTTGCCTGGAAAGTTGATCAGACAGTGACGTAACACTTGTTCCGTTCACATTGGCCGTTCGCAGCAGATAATGTATGTACGCCCAAAAAAACGCCTCGCCATGCCTGCGTTTTCCCATCTCCACCCCCGTCACCGCCACAAAACGGACAATTCTGTCAATCACATCTGACATGTCACTTCCTGTTCGCTATTTGACGAACGACAGAAAAAATGAACGCAAACAGCCATACGCACATGCGCACTGTTACACCGATGCATGCGTGGTTTGTCAACATCGGACCGCTACGAGCGTGCGGCCGCTTACGAGCGGCTCTGAATGAAGGCCTCTGTGTGGGGGCACACTTATAGGGAGAAAATTCAGTTAAAACTTAACTTTTAATATATAATACTAATAAAAAAGGAGTTAATGATTGAAAAATATAAAATACAAAATCAACTATGGTTAATCACTGCTGCAGAAAGTGAAAATATTAACTAAATCAAATCATCAAACAGTATCATACTGTAATCTTGCTGCCGGTTACAAGTAATGCTCTCTAGATAATCATAAATGTAATCTGGAAAAATTCCTATATAATATATATCTCCCACCCGACCTGCTATTATATACCTTATTGAACTGATATATTGTATTAGGTATATGCGCCTTCCAAAATGTTTTATATTAAATGCATGTATCTCCACATTAAGATATTATAAGCCTACTAGTAAAAACATAGGTAGATTATCCACATGTTGGAAAATCATGCTGACTCAAAATGTAGGCATATCATAGATAAACACATGAACCTTCACTGTTCTCTCCAGTGGTCGAAGTGGAAATTTAGAAGTGGGGGTATGGAAAATGTAATGGTGGTTAGAGAGTGGGAGGGCAGAGTTAGAGATGTACGATACACACAGTTTGGAGAAGACGAGGTCAAGGGAGCGGTAAAAGCGGTGGATCGGGGAGGAGGTCCATTGAGAAAGGCCAAAAAAGGAAGAAAGGGAAAGAAGTTTAGAGGATGCTTGGTAAGTTAAAGTCACCTAGGATGATAGAAGGGAGGTCAGAGGAGAGGTAGTGGGGAAACCAGGCAGCAACATTATCAAAAAATTGGGAAGTGGGGCCAGAGGGACAGTAGATAACAAATACTTGGAGGTAAATGTATAAGCCTGCAGACTGCAGGCATTGATGAGTTCTGTGTGAGACTGTCTGATGTTTTAAAGTAGCATTCATCTAACAGGCAAAACCTGGTTGATTTTGCCTTTTAAATGACTGCTAATTTAAAACATTGGGCAGTCTCACACGGGACTCGATGATGGCTGCAGTCTTTTTTTATTTACTCTATGGAGACGGATGGGGTAGAAGAGGCAGATAGAGTGGTAAAGTGGACTCAAAGGAGGAGAGAGAAAGGGAGGGTCCAGGGGAATGACACAAAAAGTATAGTTTTAGGATAGGAGGGATTCTTATCAGGTCTGATGGAGTGGTTGAAGGAGACGCCCTATAAAAGAGTGTCAGTGGAGTGCCAGGTTTAGCAAGGATGTTAAGAAAGTTGGAAATGAAGAGCACATGGTTTGTTTGTTGTGGATGTAACTGGAATTCCAGAGCGCACAGGAAAAGTGGAGAAATGGTGGGTGGCTCTGGGAGGGAGACAAGGGCATGCTGTGAGGATGAGTATTGGAAGAGAGAGAGGAAACATGGTAGCTGACAACTGAAGTAGACAGTAGAGAGTGGAGGATAGAAGGAGGGGGTTGTTCGGGGGTAGAAGGAGCATGATTAGAGAGGGTAGGATGTACAATGTGCATTCACAGTCAGTAATACAGTAGGTAAAAGCAATGAGATAAGGCAGTAATTACGGGTTGGGTATGGGTTGCCAGTGCTCTGGATCCCGGTGATCAGAATCCCGACAGGATTAGGATACCAACATTTGTCTAAACCTCCCCCTCTCCCTACCTCTTACCCTAACATTCCCTCCCGGGGGTTTAAACCAAATTTCCCCCTCCCTGCACCCTAAACCTAACCATTCCCCCTTTAGTGCTTAACCCTCCCCCTAGTGCCTAACCCTAACCTCTAACCCTTCCCTTAACCCAAGTCCTTACTGTCGGGATGCCAGTGGTTGGGATGCTAGTGTCGGAATCCCGTCTGTGAGGATTTTGACTTGCTCCCGTAATTACAGTATCTAATAAGGCAGTAATTACAATAGGTAGTTTCTGGAGAAGAAAATAATGGTGAATGACCTGTGAGTATTGGTAGAAACTAGTTTGGAAGTCCACAGTTTAATTTACCATTTATGTGAGTGGTCCAGGAAGTCATCTAATAAAGGGAAGATGGGCAAGGTGGTTTGTGGAGGGGTGTAGAGGGTCAAATTCATAATAGTGAACAATGAGAGGCAGGGCTGCCACCAGAAATCGTGGAGCCCAGGACCGACAAAATAGGTAGGCCCCCCCCTGTGTTTCTGCCACTGCCAATGCCAACACCCCTTCAGTCCCTTACAGCCCACAGACATTTACCTTCTACTGTGTCTTCTGGGTGCTCCTTTTCGCGCTGTGGCTGGAACCTCTGTCAGTAGTGGGGTGCGCATGATGTAATGATGTCACGCGTGCCTTGCTTCAATAAAAAAATAAAAACTTGATTGCAGCCGTAATCCCTCACATTTCTCTCTCTCAGCACTCCCCCCATTTCCCTCTCTCTCAGCGATCCTCCCATTTGTCTGTCAGTGCCATCTATTAAACACACACATGTCAGTAACACCCCCCCTTCTGTCTGTCAGTGCCACCCCCTCACACACACACACGTCAGTAACACCCCCCTTCTGTCTGTCAGTGCCACCCCTCACACACACACACGTCAGTAACACCCCCCTTCTGTCTGTCATTGCCACCCCCTCACACACACATGTCAGTAACATCCCCTCTTCTGTCTATCAGTGCCACCCCCTCACACACGTCAGTAACACCCCCCTTCTGTCTGTCAGTGCCACCCCCTCACACACACGTCAGTAACACCCCCCTTCTGTATGTCAGTGCCACCCCTCACACACACACACACGTCAGTAACATCCCCTCTTCTGTCTGTCGGTGCCACCCCCTCACACACACACACGTCAGTAACACCCCCCTTCTGTCTGTCAGTGCCACCCCTTAAACACACACACGTCAGTAACATCCCCTCTTCTGTCTGTCAGTGCCACCCCCTCACACACACACATCAATAACACCCCCCTTCTGTCTGTCAGTGCCACCCCCTCACACACACACGTCAGTAACACCCCCTCTTCTGTCTGTCAGTGCCACCCCCTCACACACACACACACACGTCAGTAACACCCCCTCTTCTGTCTGTCAGTGCCACCCCCTCACACACACACACGTCAATAACACCCCCCTCTGTCTGTCAGTGCCACCCCTCACACACACACGTCAGTAACACCCCCCTTCTGTCTGTCAGTGCCACCTCTCACACACACACACGTCAGTAACACCCCCCTTCTGTCTGTCAGTGCCACCCCTCACACACACACACACACGTCAGTAACATCCCCTCTTCTGTCTGTCAGTGCCACCCCCTCACACACACATGTCAGTAACACCCCCTCTTCTGTTTGTCAGTGCCACCCCCTCACACACACACACGTGTCAGTAAAAGCCACCCCACCTTCTGTCTGTCAGTGCCACGCCCTCACACACACACACGTGTCATTAAAAGCCACCCCACCTTCTGTCTGTCAGTGGTGCCCCCCCACCTCTCCTTCTCATTTACCTCTGCTTAAGTGCTCTGCTGTGGGGCCCTCACTGTCGCCTGTTGCAGCCTGGGGAGGAGTCCGCACTTCTGGAGACAGAAGTGTGCTGCTCGACATATGCTGGGGCTTATGATCTGGTTGCTCTATGTGAGGTGGCTGGCTGGTCCGGGGGAGAGGCCAGCCGGCAGGATGTATATAGCAAGGCAGCTACAGTCACTATCAGTGATTGCTGCCCGGTGCTGCAGTGCGGATCGACTCCGCAGTGACAATTATCCACTATGCACTGGATACTGGCATTATTCCCACCTGCTGTATCGCCGGTAGGTCTGTCCCTGGGCAGGCAGGCCCGGCCCCTTCCCTGCACAGACCCGGGACTGCAGACCAGGCAATCCCCCCTGATGGCGGCTCTAATGAGAGGACTCACCCTGGAGCCAGTCCAGCAAACAGAGGACCCGGAGGAGCTACGTGGATAAGATGGTGGTGGGCAGGAGGTCGGAGTCCAGCTCCAGCCTTAGGTCAAGAGCAGGAGGGAGGCAGTAGTGCCCGTCGGCGACAGGAGACTGCAGAGGCGGTGCGGGACTCTAAGGTGAGTACTGCAGGGTAGCTTAGGTGGGCGGTCTTTAGTGAACTGCCGGAGAAGGAGGCAGGGACATGTCAGGGTGGAAGCGATCAGAGGCGTACCAGGACAGGAGAGCTGAGCCATGGCCCCTGATAGCAGTGGAGGTACGGGTAAAGCAGAGCACTGGCAGCCAGGTTCCTGATAACAGCAGATACTCCGTAGTTTTGTCCAGTCCAGGGTTAAGGAGAGTAGAGGAGGGACTGACCAGAGTTTAAGAAGTAGGTACTAAAAACACAGTCCAAATAGCAGCTGTGGGCTGGGTTGGTTGGAGCAGCGGCAGTGAGTGCTGCAGCTATCCCTTGGTTCCAGTGGTGATTAACGTACGTGAGGAGCGATGCAGGGACCTCTCCGGTTGGAAAATACAGTCCAGTGTGCTGGACTACAGGGAGAGCTCCTCAGGCACACAAAGATTGTTGAGCAACTCTAGGGATAGTGCAAGTTTGGAAGTGCCGGTATGTCATACCGTCTCATACCGGCACACTTCGAGCACTGGTTCTCTCCCATATGACAATTAGAAATAAGAAGGACAAGGATTTTAATATTGTTTGATAGATAGCCCTAATATCAATCAGAAAGAAATAAGTACCGATGTCTAAATAACTAGCCCCCTTCTGCTGTTTGCCATAATAGTATATATCCTAGAGGATAGGAAATGAGAGAGGGGACTGTTTGCATCGTGAAAAAAGTGAGGAGAGCAGTGTGCAGGAAGGAATAGTGGCAGTCCGCCCCGTTACCTCTAAGGTAGCGCAGGGATGTCAACTCCACTTACCTAGCCAGCGCTGCTGTCCTGAGTAGCAAAGAAAGGGGAGAGAGGAAATTGTTAGCAGCGTGTCCCTGCAGAGAGTGGAAAGCCTACCGGCTTGTTGGTCACATGTGCGCCCTGTCCGGCGCTGCTGTCCCGAGTGACAGAGAGAGGAGAGAAGGGAGCTTGTAAGCAGCGTGTCTCTAGAGAGATAGGAGAGCCTACCGGCTTGTCGGTCACGTGTGCGCACCACGTGACCGCTTGGCTGTGTACTGACGCGCATTTCGCTGTGCTTGGTCACAGTGCAGCTTCAGTGTTTACAAATCCAGGTTCTCCTGATATTATTGAAAGGAACCAATCAGGGCATCCATGCTTAGATTGACATCTAATGCAGCCAATACGTTTGCTTTATTGTTTAGTCAGTCATTGGTAGCCCTAATCTTGATTGACATTTGACATATCTAATCACAGATATTGTTTGTGTGATTGACATACCAATCCCTATATTGTTATGTCCATTATTATGTCCATTATTTTGTCGATCAAGGTACTATATCAGGAAAATTATTTATTCATATATGCCTATAGACAATCCTAATTTTATTTCATATAATACCTGAATATTCCCCCATCCATGTACACTCCATGTACAATGCATATATATTTGTATAGCAATGCATTTTATACACTTATAATATGCATATATTTAGTGTAGCGATACCAACGTTATCATTACATACTTCTTATAAAAATAACAAAAAATATATGCAGCATCTCCTATAGTATTTACTAAATTGCTTATTAGAATATTCAGCATAAATGTAAACATTATAGTGTATAATTTATTCTAGGAGTGCCCCATCTAGAGCATATAGGGATCCTATAATACCATCATCTATAAAGTCATAATGTCCTGCTTCGGAAATTACCACTTTTTGCTGCTATGATAATTATTATCAAACTCCAATATTGGATACTATATTATTAATATAGAAAAAAATTATGTTATTATCAGTTGCTTTGTATTTATTAAATAATTAGCATCTAGCACCCAATAGTCGCTTAAAAAACTAAATGAACATATTCACATATATTAGTCAAAACAGCAATTTTCACATCTGGTAATGTTAGGGAGATAAAGTGTATATAAATATACTTTCACATGTATGCATTAACAAATACATACATGTATAGACATGCATATCCGCGTGCGCACATACATGAACACACCTACACAAATACCCCTCACCAAGTACAGATTTCTAAAAGATCATGATAAACAAATATAGTTATACATGTGTGTCATGTCTATACTGATCCATATATATATATCTACATCCTCTACTATTATATACATAGGTTATGTTCATAAAGGGGAGTGTGAAGAGAATATGCCTAGTAATGTTCTTACAGGGGAATAAGAGAAAAAAGAACAAAAAATTAAAAATATAGATAACCTAATTGTAAAAAAAGGGGGGTTGTTAAATTAAAGTTAGTATGAGTATATATTGGAGATAACACTATTATCTCTTGTCTATAAAGGTGATACAATTTTCAAATTCAGATCTATGGGCACGATTCTATTCAGCACGATGTAAATAGATCCGGGAGTGAGCTCCCAGAGCTATTCAATACACCGCTCTGCCAAGTCCGACTAATGATTTCTTCTCTCATCCCTCCGGGGATGAGAGAAGAAATCCGACAAAAGTCCCGGCGCGAGGCTGTTTACTGCCCTTCGCGCCTGGAAAACAGCCTCGCGCCGGGAAGTTAGGTCGGGGAATGCCGTTATCGCGCCTAAACACCCTGATTAAGGCGCGATAACGAGCCTTCCCCAACCTAACATCGCGATGAATTGAATAGCTCAGGGAGCTATCTCCCGGCGCTATTTACATCGCGCTGAATAGAATCGTGCCCTATGTGTGGATACTGCAGAATGTGGATCCCAGGTTTTTCTATTTTGGCTTTACCATTGCAGGACTTAGATTCTTCCTCAAAACCCGTTCATGTCATACACACTGTGGGGCATAGTTGCGTGGAATAACAGAGAGCTGGGAGTGGAAGAGGGGAGAGAGTCCCACCTATACAGTACTGACTTAAGCTAGTATGCACCGTGATTGTAAGGAGGAGACTACAACCAGCAGTAATGCCCCCAGTAGTTAGCCCCCTGTAATGCCCCCAGTAGTGTGCCCCCAATAGTGCCCCCTACAATGCCCACTGTAGTTAGCCCCCTGTAATGCCCCAGAAGTAAGCCCCCAGTAGTGCCCCCTGCAATGCCCCCAGTAGTTAGCCCCTTGTAATGCCCCAGTAGTTAGCACCCTGTAATGCCCCCAGTAGTGCCCCCTGTAATGCCCCCAGTAGTTAGCCCCCTGTAATGCCCCCAGTAGTAAGCCCCCTGCAATGCCCCCAGTAGTTAGCCCCCTGTAATGCCCCAGTAGTTAGCCCCCAGTAGTGCCCACTGCAATTCCCCCCCCGCGCACAGACACACACATACAATAAAAAAAAAACAATACTTACCTTAAACCCCGCTCCAGTGCTGCTGCCGTCCGTCTGTCCCCGGCACCCGCTCCTCTGAACTATGGGAGTGACGTCATGACATCACTCCCATAATACACTGCGGGACCTGGAAGTCGGAGGGAGCTCAGGAGTGAGCTCCGCCTCCATCCTCCGGCCGGGTGCCCGCTGGTAACACATTCAGCAGGCGCCAAGCAAATGGAGGGTGCAGGCGGTGCGACTGCACCCCGTGCACCATCCGTAGATACACAACTGGAGGTGGAGCGCCGATCAGCGGCGCCCCTTCTCCAGGAAGTGCCCGGAACGGCCAGCAGATAATGGAGCCAGGTGCCCCCTTCAGGGCGCGGCAAATAACTCCATTGTCTCCGGGAATTCCATCACTGCTCGGCATGTCTCTGGATTGATGTGACCCAAAGTTTGAGCAGAAATGAGACTGCCAGACTTCAGATCAGCGAGGGATCTGCAAGTTACAAGGTACATCAGGGTTGCGATAAGCCTCTCCTCAGCAATTATTGCCCTCCACAACTTGGTATCCTGCCTCTGGATGAAGGGCGTCACCAGACACAGCAAGTCCCGAAAGGTGACATCATCCATACTTAGAAAATTGCGAAAGTCATCCGGGTTGTTCTCTCAGATTTCGGCAAGCAGTGACATGTGCAAGAGAGAATCCCTCTGCAGCAGCCACTCCTTGGTCCATCCTCTCACAAAAGATGGCATGGATATGAAATACCGGGATCCACCGGGGATCTCCCCTAATCCCCGGCGGCTCAGTCCAAGCCTGGGTGCAAGAGAGAGGGATGGAATGAGTGGAAGAAGGTGGGGGTAGGGAGGGGTGGAATGAGTGGAAGAGGGTGCATGGGAGGGAGGGGTGGGATGAGTGGAAGAGGGTGCAGGGGAGGGAGGGGTGGAATGAGTGGATGCGGGTGCATGGGAGGGAGGGGAGGAATGAGTGGAAGGGGGTGCAGGGGAGGGAGGGGAGGAATGAGTGGAAGAGGGTGCAGGGGAGGGAGGGGAGTAATGAGTGGAAGATGGTGCAGGAGAGAGAGGGGTGGAATGAGTGGAAGAGGGTGCAGGGGAGGGAGGGGAGTAATGAGTGGAAGAGGGTGCAGGAGAGAGAGGGGTGGAATGAGTGGAAGAGGGTGCAGGGGAGGGAGGGGAGGAATGAGTGGAAGAGGGTGCAGGGGAGGGAGGGGAGGAATGAGTGGAAGAGGGTGCAGGGGAGGGAGGTTTGCTGCTTTCGTCGCTGTTGTCCTATGAGATAATGTATAAATGACAGGTTAATAAATCATGCTTTTTTTTTTTTTTAAAGTTACAATTTAAAAACATGTTCCCCTAAAAGAAGTGTGGGTGTCTATATATATATATATATATATATATATATATATATATATACATATATATATGTACTATATATAGATCTATATATCATTCTATATATATATATATATATATATATATACAGTATATATATATATATATATATATATATATATGTATAAAAATCCACAACAGGCAGCACTCCCACCTTGAATAAATAGTGCTCCGGTGCCCTCCTAGGTATCCCCGCGAAGGATCCAACACACAAGAACAGAAAAGTGGCACTCGGAAATCAGACACCGGAAGACGGTGCAGGGGAGGGAGGGGAGGAATGAGTGGAAGAGGGTGCAGGGGAGGGATGGGAGTGATGAGTGGAAGAGGGTGCAGGGGAGGGAGGGGTGGAATGAGTGGAAGAGGGTGCAGGGGAGGGACGGGAGTAATGAGTGGAAGAGGGTGCAGGGTAGGGAGGAGAGGAATGAGTGGAAGAGGGTGCAGGGGAGGGACGGGAGTAATGAGTGGAAGAGGGTGCAGGGGAGGGAGGGGTGGAATGAGTGGAAGAGGGTGCAGGGGAGGGAGGGGAGTAATGAGTGGAAGAGGGTGCAGGAGAGGGAGGGGTGGAATGAGTGGAAGAGGGTGCAGGGGAGGGAGGGGTGGAATGAGTGGAAGAGGGTGCAGGGGAGGGAGGGGTGGAAAGAGTGGAAGAGGGTGCAGGGGAGGGAGGGGAGTAATGAGTGGAAGAGGGTGCAGGGGAGGGAGGGGAGGAATGAGTGGAAGAGGGTGCAGGGGAGGGAGGGGAGGAATGTGTGGAAGAGGGTGCAGGGGAGGGATGGGTGGAATGAGTGAAAGAGGGTGCAGGGGAGAGAGGGGTAGAATGAGTGGAAGAGGGTGCAGGGTAGGGAGGGGAGGAATGTGTGGAAGAAGGTGCAGGGGAGGTAGGGGAGGAATGAGTGGAAGAGGGTGCAGGGGAGGGAGGAGAGGAATGAGTGGAAGAGGGTGCAGGGGAGGGAGGGGTGGAATGAGTGGAAGAGGGTGCAGGGGAGGGAGGGAGTAATGAGTGGAAGAGGGTGCAGGGGAGGGATGGGTGGAATGAGTGGAAGAGGGTGCAGGGGAGGGAGGGGAGGAATGTGTGGAAGAGGGTGCAGGGGAGGGATGGGTGGAATGAGTGAAAAAGGGTGCAGGGGAGGGAGGAGAGGAATGAGTGGAAGAGGGTGCAGGGGAGGTAGGGGAGGAATGAGTGGAAGAGGGTGCAGGGGAGGGAGGAGAGGAATGAGTGGAAGAGGGTGCAGAGAAGGGAGGGGTGGAATGAGTGGAAGAGGGTGCAGGGGAGGGAGGGGAGGAATGAGTGGAAGAGGGTGCAGGGGAGGTAGGGGAGGAATGAGTGGAAGAGGGTGCAGGGGAGGGAGGAGAGGAATGAGTGGAAGAGGGTGCAGAGAAGGGAGGGGAGGAATGAGTGGAAGAGGGTGCAGGGGAGGGAGGGGAGGAATGTGTGGAAGAGGGTGCAGGGGAGGGATGGGTGGAATGAGTGAAAGAGGGTGCAGGGGAGAGAGGGGTAGAATGAGTGGAAGAGGGTGCAGGGTAGGGAGGGGAGGAATGTGTGGAAGAGGGTGCAGGGGAGGTAGGGGAGGAATGAGTGGAAGAGGGTGCAGGGGAGGGAGGAGAGGAATGAGTGGAAGAGGGTGCAGGGGATGGAGGGAGTAATGAGTGGAAGAGGGTGCAGGGGAGGGATGGGTGGAATGAGTGGAAGAGGGTGCAGGGGAGGGAGGGGAGGAATGTGTGGAAGAGAGTGCAGGGGAGGGATGGGTGGAATGAGTGAAAAAGGGTGCAGGGGAGAGAGAAGGGTGGAATGAGTGGAAGAGGGTGCAGGGGAGGGAGGGGAGGAATGTGTGGAAGAGGGTGCAGGGGAGGGATGGGTGGAATGAGTGAAAGAGGGTGCAGGGGAGAGAGGGGTGGAATGTGTAGAAGAGGGTGCAGGGTAGGGAGGGGAGGAATGTGTGGAAGAGGGTGCAGGGGAGGTAGGGGAGGAATGAGTGGAAGAGGGTGCAGGGGAGGGATGGGTGGGATGAGTGGAAGAGGGTGCAGGGGAGGGAGGGGAGGAATGTGTGGAAGAGGGTGCAGGGGAGGGATGGGTGGAATGAGTGAAAGAGGGTGCAGGGGAGAGAGGGGTGGAATGTGTAGAAGAGGGTGCAGGGTAGGGAGGGGAGGAATGTGTGGAAGAGGGTGCAGGGGAGGTAGGGGAGGAATGAGTGGAAGAGGGTGCAGGGGAGGGAAGAGAGGAATGAGTGGAAGAGGGTGCAGGGGAGGGAGGGGTGGAATGAGTGGAAGATGGTGCAGGGGAGGGAGGAGAGGAATGAGTGGAAGAGGGAGCAGGGGAGGGATGGGTGGAATGAGTGGAAGAGGGTGCAGGGGAGGGAGGGGAGGAATGTGTGGAAGAGGGTGCAGGAGAGAGAGGGGTGGAATGAGTGGAAGAGGGTGCAGGGGAGGGAGGAGAGGAATGAGTGGAAGAGGGTGCAGGGGAGGGAGGGGTGGAATGAGTGGAAGAGGGTGCAGGGGAGGGAGGGGAGTAATGAGTGGAAGAGGGTGCAGGGGAGGGATGGGTGGAATGAGTGAAAGAGGGTGCAGGGGAGAGAGAAGGGTGGAATGAGTGGAAGAGGGTGCAGGGTAGGGAGGGGAGGAATGTGTGGAAGAGGGTGCAGGGGAGGTAGGGGAGGAATGAGTTGAAGAGGGTGCAGGGGAGGGAGGAGAGGAATGAGTGGAAGAGGGTGCAGGGGAGGGAGGGGTGGAATGAGTGGAAGAGGTGCAGGGGAGGGAGGGGAGGAATGAGTGGAAGAGGGTGCAGGGGAGGGATGGGTGGAATGAGTGAAAGAGGGTGCAGGGGAGAGAGGGGTGGAATGTGTGGAAGAGGGTGCAGGGTAGGGAGGGGAGGAATGTGTGGAAGAGGGTGCAGGGGAGGTAGGGGAGGAATGAGTGGAAGAGGGTGCAGGGGAGGGAAGAGAGGAATGAGTGGAAGAGGGTGCAGGGGAGGGAGGGGTGGAATGAGTGGAAGATGGTGCAGGGGAGGGAGTGGAGGAATGAGTGGAAGAGGGAGCAGGGGAGGGATGGGTGGAATGAGTGGAAGAGGGTGCAGGGGAGGGTGGGGAGGAATGTGTGGAAGAGGGTGCAGGGGAGGGATGGGTGGAATGAGTGAAAGAGGGTGCAGGGGAGAGAGGGGTGGAATGAGTGCAAGAGGGTGCAGGGGAGGTAGGGGAGGAATGAGAGGAATTGGGTGCTGGGGAGGGAGGAGAGAAATGAGTGGAAGAGGGTGCAGGGGAGGGAGGGGTGGAATGAGTGGAAGAGGGTGCAGGGTAGGGAGGGGAGGAATGTGTGGAAGAGGGTGCAGGGGAGGGAGGGGAGGAATGAGTGGAAGAGGGTGCAGGGGAGGGATGGGTGGAATGAGTGGAAGAGGGTGCAGGAGAGAGAGGGGTGGAATGAGTGGTAGAGGGTGCAGGGGAGGGAGGGGAGGAATGTGTGGAAGCGGGTGCAGGGGAGGTGGATCTTTGGGGTGAGGGTGGTCAGATTGCTTGACTTCTTCTCCTCCTACTTTGCTGCTTTCGTCGCTGTTGTCCTATGAGATAATGTATAAATGACAGGTTAATAAATCATGCTTTTTTTTTTTAAAGTTACAATTTAAAAACATGTTCCCCTAAAAGAAGTGTGTGTGTCTATATATATATATATATATATATATATATATATATATACATATACATATATATATATGTACTATATATAGATCTATATATCATTCTATATATATATATATATACACAGTATATATATATATATATATATATATATATATATAAATATATATAAAAATCCACAACAGGCAGCACTCCCACCTTGAATAAATAATGCTCCGGTGCCCTCCTAGGTATCCCCGCAAAGGATCCAACACACAAGAACAGAAACGCGGCACTCGGAAATCAGACACCGGACTCAGGCAGCATAATGCTTCAACGTTTCGAGACCTTTTATTATCTCATCTTGAGGATATACAATACATACAAACACTGACCTTAAATACCGCTCCCCCGGCTGACGACGCCTCACAATGACGTCATCAAGCCTCGAGCACAGCCAGCTGATACAAATACAATTTACAATGTAACATATAGCGACCACCTCTTCGTGTGCGGCTACGCTTCTGCCGCCTCCCATATTGCGAGTACGTGCCCCTAAAGGGAAGTCCTGTACCGTAAAGTCCCTTGGCATATTGCCATCAGAGTCACTGGTAGTAGTAAGTTCCTGAGAAGAATCCAGTGGATTATCTGCTTGGGAACCATGTCCTCTAGGGGGTTAAATGAAAGTAGTGGGTTACATTGCTATCTGTAACAGGATCTGTATGAAGAATTATGTATCTATGGCATACAGTATAAATATTGATTTGTGTTAATTTACATGATAATTAGTTGTACATTTATGATGATGGGAATGATTAATTTATGAGTATAAAATAAATAGGGTTTGTACAAGGGATAGCACTTTAAATCCGGGTCTGGTAATGAGATGAATATTGCTGTATTAGTTGATATTAGGAATGTTAATTACATCAATGTTTTTAATGGGATGGTATTTGTGTTTGTTATTGTGGTCGCTATGTTACATTGTAAATTGTATCAGCTGGCTGTGCTCGCAGCTTGATGACGTCATTGTGAGGCGTCGTCAGCCGCGGGAGCGGACCGGCATTGCACAAGGAGGGTATTTAAGGTCAGTGTTTGTATGTATTGTATATGCTGAAGACGAGATAATAAAAGGTCTCGAAACGTTGAAGCATTATTCTGCCTGAGTTCGGTGACTGATTTCCGAGTGCCGGCCTTCTGTTCTTGTATATATATATATATATATACATGCAAAGAATCAGCGGCACTCCTGGACTGGTATCATAAGCAAAAAAAGGTTTAATACATGCCAAACTGCCGACGTTTCAGAGCCAGACACGGCCCTTTTCTCAAGGCTGGCATAACAATATTAAATATATAAACAGCAGACATAAACACTGCTGAGTCTTACCTTTAAATAGCGGTGTGTTTCCTGTGTGCCGGCGCCGGCCAGGACAGGCAGGGGGAGGGGTTGGCGCGCACGCGGCGGCTCCTGTCCTCCATGGATGACATCACTCCAAAGCTTGTTGGTTGTCATAGAGACAAACCTCAAGCTTGGTATACTGTCTGTCTGGTCCGCGTCAGCTACAAGGAGAGACAAAGAAACATATTATGTTACATGCATGCAATAAACTTACATATAAATATCAGTCGCTTAAGCTATTAACTATGAAAAATACATACAAACTAACTACATATAATATATACCATAGACTAGAACAGCTATAATGATAAACTACAGGTAAGTCATCCTAACCACACTTTAAGTGGTTACTCAATACAAAGTAGTGTCTGAGGCGTAACGATTGTCTTTACAAAAATACATTAAGAGACAGTTTCTCATTAAGTCCCGCAGGATGGATCGTATTTAATTTGTGTATCCAGGACGCTTCGAGACGCAGAAGTTTTTCGCCTCTATTTCCTCCCCTTAACGTTGTTGGAACATGATCAATTAAAATATGTTTCAAAGCAGACAAAGGGTGGTCAGCTAGCAAAAAATGTCTAGCCACAGGTTGCTCAGCCACTTCTTTTAGTAGGGCTGATTTAATGGCCGATCGGTGTAAAGCCATCCGTTCTCTCACTGTCCTGATGGTCTTACCGACATAATGATATCCGCACGGGCACATTATCAAATAAACTACGTATGTTGAAGTACAGGTGAGGACATGTTTTAAATGATATATATGGTCACGATGGGGATGTTTAAATGTTGATCCTGTCATCATATATTGACACGTGGTACATTTTGTACATTTGTAGCAACCTGGTGCTTTTGCCCGTATAATTTGACCTTCCTGACTGGGATGCACGAATCCAGTTATATCCGTATGGACCACCATGTCCCTAATATTTCTGCCTCTTTTGAAGCACGCCATCGGTCGTTTGCCTGTGAAGCAAGGTAAGTCTTTATCAGTTGAAACTATGGGCCATAGTGCCCGTGTGGCTCGCTGGATCACTGGACTACTGGTTTGGTATTCAAGTTTCCAAGGGATAATGTTACCTTTGTCTTTATTTGTAGATTGTAATAACGTGTCTCTTTGAAGTAGCAGGACCTCATCTCTTTGCTTCCTTAATTGAGTTAAAGAATATCCCCTTGTCACGAACTTGTCTATTATTTTTTCCAACTCTTGTCGAGTATGATCAAGGTCACTTGAAATACGTGCAATTCTCATCATTTGTGATTTTGGAAGCCCTCTCACAAGTGATTTAGGATGATGGCTATTGGCCGCAAGTAGGGTATTACGATCCGTAGGTTTACTATATACCCCTGTTTTAATACTACCATTTTCGATAGTTACTTGAACGTCAAGATAATTCAATGTAGATGTACTACAGTTATAGGTCAATTTAATAGGTGAGTCACGGTTATTAATTTGTTGCATCAGCAACTCAAATGTCGTTAAGCCACCAGTCCATAACATAAATAAATCGTCTATGTACCTCGTGTAGATAAGTATGTGTTTGCTAATTTCTACATTGGAGAAAAACATATCATATTCTTCACTAAACATATAGACGTTTGCGTAGCTCGGGGCTACGTTACTGCCCATGGCACAGCCGGACACCTGTTGAAAAAACTTCCCATTGTATAGAAAATAATTGCGTGACAGCGTAAGTTCTAATAACTTTAAGAAAAAGGTTTTATCCAGAACAGTCATACGTTGTTGTACAATAAATGTTTTCATGATCTCTATTCCCTTGTTATGGGGGATAGATGTGTATAGACTTGAAACGTCCATCACACAAATTAAGGTATCTGGTGGAACCATCGTTACCGTTTTCAATGCCAATAAAAAGGCTGTGGTGTCCTTAATATATGATGGCTGTGTAGACACCAAAGGCTGGAGAATTGTGTCTAGAAACATAGAGATGGGCTGGTATAAGGAGTTCCTAGCCGATATAATCGGTCTTCCCGGGGGTGATTGTAGATTTTTGTGAATTTTGGGGACCAAATACATTATAGGCACCACTGGGAACTCTTGTATTAAGGACCGTCTCACCTTGTCACTAATTAAACCGTTATCTTCTGCTTGTATTAAGATCTGATCCAGCTCTTTTTTATAATCACCAGTGGGGTCCTTAGCCAATTTCTGGTAGGTGTTTATGTCGGCTAGTTGTCTTTCGATTTCTCTCATGTAGTCCTTCAGATCCTGGATCACAATCGCACCCCACTTATCGGCGGGGCGGATGATGATATCTCTGTATGCACTCAAATTATCTAGAGCTTCTTTTTCTTTACATGTTAGATTGAAATGTTGAGTAGTCGATGCTTGAATATACCTAGAAACAGAATCATCCAAAAGACGGTTAAAAGTCTTTAACGATGTATTGGTGGATTGGGGGTCAAACGTGGAGGTGCTGCGTACTTGCAAAAATGATGAAAACGGGTTATTGGATTCCGATGGTACCTTTGTTTGAAAAAATTCTTTCAGTCTAAGGTTGCGAGAGAACCGATGTAAATCTACCTGCCATGTCAAGTCCTTGTGAATGTTGGTGGGGACAAAGGTTAAACCTTTGTTAAGTACACTAACCTCCATATCCGTAAGGGTTCTAGATGATAAATTACAAATTAAGTTTTCTTTTTGGAGGATAGACCTTTTATACCTCGTGTTTTGACCCCCCCGGCGGGTGGCAGTCCTTTTATGGCACTCTCCCCTGTTGCCATAGCTGTTGAATCTAAAGGGACTGATTGTCTATCCCCACTTTCATCTGAATCGCGAATTGCGAATTCACTGTCACTATTGGACGTGACTGTGTCTATTTGCTTATTTTCTCGTCTAACTCTCCACCCTTGGCGCTGTTGTCTTTGCTTTTGAAAAGACTGAGATCTTGTGTCCCCACCTGTCAGCCAGCGGTACACGTGATTATTCTCATAATCATCGCACACCACCAGCTTTTTGTTACGCTTGAATTTAATTAATTCATGGCGATATGTCTCACTCTGTTTCTGTAGTTTTTGGAGTAGTTCCACACTGCTTTCACTATCGAAGCTGGATTTAGATTTAGTAGCTAGAGCTTCAATTTTATCCCTGGTCTTGGCCAGTTCAAGCCCTGCTTCATGAATGACAAGCAGCATTAGGTCCATGCTGCATTTATTAACCACTCCTACCCATTTCCTACAAAAATCAGGGTTTTGCCTCCCTATGGTGGGAGCGTTTTTCACACGGAATCCCCGCGGTATCATTTGATCCCTGTAGTATTCTGAAAGGGATATTCCGTGCAGGAGATATTCTGTTTCCCGTTTTTTCAATTTTAACATTTGGTGATAATAGTCTTTTGCATCGTCTTTATGGTCTGTAGAAGGCCAGTGTTCTTTAAACAAAATGTGTTCAGCTTCAGTATCAGTGAAGCTGTGTAGTATTCCCTTAGGTAAGGTGATGCCTGAGAATCCAGCCGGATATTCCCCGCCACTCTGTAGATTAGAGCTGTTTTGTTCCATGCTGTATATGTTACTCTCCAAACAGGTAACTGCCAGTAAAGAGTTGAATGGTGCCTTGTTCCAAGCGGGACCTTGCAATCCCAAATGTATATATTCCAAGGGTGAACCGGCACTCAAAAAATAATAGAGATATGTGCCAGGGTGCCTTCTGTAAGTGTCCAATATTCATGCAAAGAATCAGCGGCACTCCTGGACTGGTATCATAAGCAAAAAAAGGTTTAATACATGCCAAACTGCCGACGTTTCAGAGCCAGACACGGCCCTTTTCTCAAGGCTGGCATAACAATATTAAATATATAAACAGCAGACATAAACACTGCTGAGTCTTACCTTTAAATAGCGGTGTGTTTCCTGTGTGCCGGCGCCGGCCAGGACAGGCAGGGGGAGGGGTTGGCGCGCACGCGGCGGCTCCTGTCCTCCATGGATGACATCACTCCAAAGCTTGTTGGTTGTCATAGAGACAAACCTCAAGCTTGGTATACTGTCTGTCTGGCCCGCGTCAGCTACAAGGAGAGACAAAGAAACATATTATGTTACATGCATGCAATAAACTTACATATAAATATCAGTCGCTTAAGCTATTAACTATGAAAAATACATACAAACTAACTACATATAATATATACCATAGACTAGAACAGCTATAATGATAAACTACAGGTAAGTCATCCTAACCACACTTTAAGTGGTTACTCAATACAAAGTAGTGTCTGAGGCGTAACTTAAAGTGTGGTTAGGATGACTTACCTGTAGTTTATCATTATAGCTGTTCTAGTCTATGGTATATATTATATGTAGTTAGTTTGTATGTATTTTTCATAGTTAATAGCTTAAGCGACTGATATTTATATGTAAGTTTATTGCATGCATGTAACATAATATGTTTCTTTGTCTCTCCTTGTAGCTGACGCGGGCCAGACAGACAGTATACCAAGCTTGAGGTTTGTCTCTATGACAACCAACAAGCTTTGGAGTGATGTCATCCATGGAGGACAGGAGCCGCCGCGTGCGCGCCAACCCCTCCCCCTGCCTGTCCTGGCCGGCGCCGGCACACAGGAAACACACCGCTATTTAAAGGTAAGACTCAGCAGTGTTTATGTCTGCTGTTTATATATTTAATATTGTTATGCCAGCCTTGAGAAAAGGGCCGTGTCTGGCTCTGAAACGTCGGCAGTTTGGCATGTATTAAACCTTTTTTTGCTTATGATACCAGTCCAGGAGTGCCGCTGATTCTTTGCATGAATATTGGACACTTACAGAAGGCACCCTGGCACATATCTCTATTATTTTTTGAGTGCCGGTTCACCCTTGGAATATATACATTTGGGATTGCAAGGTCCCGCTTGGAACAAGGCACCATTCAACTCTTTACTGGCAGTTACCTGTTTGGAGAGTAACATATACAGCATGGAACAAAACAGCTCTAATCTACAGAGTGGCGGGGAATATCCGGCTGGATTCTCAGGCATCACCTTACCTAAGGGAATACTACACAGCTTCACTGATACTGAAGCTGAACACATTTTGTTTAAAGAACACTGGCCTTCTACAGACCATAAAGACGATGCAAAAGACTATTATCACCAAATGTTAAAATTGAAAAAACGGGAAACAGAATATCTCCTGCACGGAATATCCCTTTCAGAATACTACAGGGATCAAATGATACCGCGGGGATTCCGTGTGAAAAACGCTCCCACCATAGGGAGGCAAAACCCTGATTTTTGTAGGAAATGGGTAGGAGTGGTTAATAAATGCAGCATGGACCTAATGCTGCTTGTCATTCATGAAGCAGGGCTTGAACTGGCCAAGACCAGGGATAAAATTGAAGCTCTAGCTACTAAATCTAAATCCAGCTTCGATAGTGAAAGCAGTGTGGAACTACTCCAAAAACTACAGAAACAGAGTGAGACATATCGCCATGAATTAATTAAATTCAAGCGTAACAAAAAGCTGGTGGTGTGCGATGATTATGAGAATAATCACGTGTACCGCTGGCTGACAGGTGGGGACACAAGATCTCAGTCTTTTCAAAAGCAAAGACAACAGCGCCAAGGGTGGAGAGTTAGACGAGAAAATAAGCAAATAGACACAGTCACGTCCAATAGTGACAGTGAATTCGCAATTCGCGATTCAGATGAAAGTGGGGATAGACAATCAGTCCCTTTAGATTCAACAGCTATGGCAACAGGGGAGAGTGCCATAAAAGGACTGCCACCCGCCGGGGGGGTCAAAACACGAGGTATAAAAGGTCTATCCTCCAAAAAGAAAACTTAATTTGTAATTTATCATCTAGAACCCTTACGGATATGGAGGTTAGTGTACTTAACAAAGGTTTAACCTTTGTCCCCACCAACATTCACAAGGACTTGACATGGCAGGTAGATTTACATCGGTTCTCTCGCAACCTTAGACTGAAAGAATTTTTTCAAACAAAGGTACCATCGGAATCCAATAACCCGTTTTCATCATTTTTGCAAGTACGCAGCACCTCCACGTTTGACCCCCAATCCACCAATACATCGTTAAAGACTTTTAACCGTCTTTTGGATGATTCTGTTTCTAGGTATATTCAAGCATCGACTACTCAACATTTCAATCTAACATGTAAAGAAAAAGAAGCTCTAGATAATTTGAGTGCATACAGAGATATCATCATCCGCCCCGCCGATAAGGGGGGTGCGATTGTGATCCAGGATCTGAAGGACTACATGAGAGAAATCGAAAGACAACTAGCCGACATAAACACCTACCAGAAATTGGCTAAGGACCCCACTGGTGATTATAAAAAAGAGCTGGATCAGATCTTAATACAAGCAGAAGATAACGGTTTAATTAGTGACAAGGTGAGACGGTCCTTAATACAAGAGTTCCCAGTGGTGCCTATAATGTATTTGGTCCCCAAAATTCACAAAAATCTACAATCACCCCCGGGAAGACCGATTATATCGGCTAGGAACTCCTTATACCAGCCCATCTCTATGTTTCTAGACACAATTCTCCAGCCTTTGGTGTCTACACAGCCATCATATATTAAGGACACCACAGCCTTTTTATTGGCATTGAAAACGGTAACGATGGTTCCACCAGATACCTTAATTTGTGTGATGGACGTTTCAAGTCTATACACATCTATCCCCCATAACAAGGGAATAGAGATCATGAAAACATTTATTGTACAACAACGTATGACTGTTCTGGATAAAACCTTTTTCTTAAAGTTATTAGAACTTACGCTGTCACGCAATTATTTTCTATACAATGGGAAGTTTTATCAACAGGTGTCCGGCTGTGCCATGGGCAGTAACGTAGCCCCGAGCTACGCAAACGTCTATATGTTTAGTGAAGAATATGATATGTTTTTCTCCAATGTAGAAATTAGCAAACACATACTTATCTACACGAGGTACATAGACGATTTATTTATGTTATGGACTGGTGGCTTAACGACATTTGAGTTGCTGATGCAACAAATTAATAACCGTGACTCACCTATTAAATTGACCTATAACTGTAGTACATCTACATTGAATTATCTTGACGTTCAAGTAACTATCGAAAATGGTAGTATTAAAACAGGGGTATATAGTAAACCTACGGATCGTAATACCCTACTTGCGGCCAATAGCCATCATCCTAAATCACTTGTGAGAGGGCTTCCAAAATCACAAATGATGAGAATTGCACGTATTTCAAGTGACCTTGATCATACTCGACAAGAGTTGGAAAAAATAATAGACAAGTTCGTGACAAGGGGATATTCTTTAACTCAATTAAGGAAGCAAAGAGATGAGGTCCTGCTACTTCAAAGAGACACGTTATTACAATCTACAAATAAAGACAAAGGTAACATTATCCCTTGGAAACTTGAATACCAAACCAGTAGTCCAGTGATCCAGCGAGCCACACGGGCACTATGGCCCATAGTTTCAACTGATAAAGACTTACCTTGCTTCACAGGCAAACGACCGATGGCGTGCTTCAAAAGAGGCAGAAATATTAGGGACATGGTGGTCCATACGGATATAACTGGATTCGTGCATCCCAGTCAGGAAGGTCAAATTATACGGGCAAAAGCACCAGGTTGCTACAAATGTACAAAATGTACCACGTGTCAATATATGATGACAGGATCAACATTTAAACATCCCCATCGTGACCATATATATCATTTAAAACATGTCCTCACCTGTACTTCAACATACGTAGTTTATTTGATAATGTGCCCGTGCGGATATCATTATGTCGGTAAGACCATCAGGACAGTGAGAGAACGGATGGCTTTACACCGATCGGCCATTAAATCAGCCCTACTAAAAAAAGTGGCTGAGCAACCTGTGGCTAGACATTTTTTGCTAGCTGACCACCCTTTGTCTGCTTTGAAACATATTTTAATTGATCATGTTCCAACAACGTTAAGGGGAGGAAATAGAGGCGAAAAACTTCTGCGTCTCGAAGCGTCCTGGATACACAAATTAAATACGATCCATCCTGCGGGACTTAATGAGAAACTGTCTCTTAATGTATTTTTGTAAAGACAATCGTTACGCCTCAGACACTACTTTGTATTGAGTAACCACTTAAAGTGTGGTTAGGATGACTTACCTGTAGTTTATCATTATAGCTGTTCTAGTCTATGGTATATATTATATGTAGTTAGTTTGTATGTATTTTTCATAGTTAATAGCTTAAGCGACTGATATTTATATGTAAGTTTATTGCATGCATGTAACATAATATGTTTCTTTGTCTCTCCTTGTAGCTGACGCGGGCCAGACAGACAGTATACCAAGCTTGAGGTTTGTCTCTATGACAACCAACAAGCTTTGGAGTGATGTCATCCATGGAGGACAGGAGCCGCCGCGTGCGCGCCAACCCCTCCCCCTGCCTGTCCTGGCCGGCGCCGGCACACAGGAAACACACCGCTATTTAAAGGTAAGACTCAGCAGTGTTTATGTCTGCTGTTTATATATTTAATATTGTTATGCCAGCCTTGAGAAAAGGGCCGTGTCTGGCTCTGAAACGTCGGCAGTTTGGCATGTATTAAACCTTTTTTTGCTTATGATACCAGTCCAGGAGTGCCGCTGATTCTTTGCATGAATATTGGACACTTACAGAAGGCACCCTGGCACATATCTCTATTATTTTTTGAGTGCCGGTTCACCCTTGGAATATATATATATATATATATATATATATATTTTTATTATTTTTTATTATTTATTTATTTATTTATTTTTTTTTATTATTTTTTATTTTTTTTCAGAAACAAGTTGATTTTTGAATACAAGCATCTTTATATGTACATTAAGAATGCAATAACATCGATATTCCAAATGTTAAAATAAAACACACACACACACACACATACACACTAAAATAATAATCATCAAAACATAAAATGGCCACTCAAATATACAAAGTGACAGCAAACCAAGAAAAAAAAAAATTGCCCATATCAGCAACCTAAAGAATGCCCAGGAGGTACATGTGTGTATATGCATGCATACATCAACACTAACATGCATACAACCAGCAAAGGAACTTACTGCGTGTGTTTATGGCCCATAAGTGGGCCAGGAGGTCCGGGGTCCGAAGCCTCAGATCAGACCACCGCCGTTCCAGCTGGATGATGGTGCGGAGACAGCCTATGCGGCAGAGTCACCTTCGCATACGCCTGTACCTTAGTGGCATTCATAATAAATGGGGCCACAGGCCGGTTCATGACCTGCACTAGAATATGCAGCTCCCTGCGACTGAAGCTTGTGGCTCTCATTATAACAATGGCAAATACTTCTGCATACTTTATATAAACTATGGTGATATCTGATTGGCTGTCCCCATAAAATTGGCGGCTTAGGACAAGACAGTAGTTCTTGTTTTATTCTAGTTACTGATAATTACATATCCATGTGCGGCATAATGGAAATCAGATGGAAAGTGGGTCTAACTTGAAAGGATGGTTTTATAGGCGTATGTTAATTTTGGATATACGCATATTGATTGCGTATGTAAGCGGTTGCTTTTCCATGCATTAACTTATGCCTATAAATAGCCTCAGCTGGTTTTAGAACTTTGGCAGTCATGGAGGAAGAGTGTTACTCTGTGGGTGACTGCTATTCAGTTATACACAATTTTTTGGAAGAAATTGGAAGGGAAGTGTCAGATGAAAATCTGCATTTGGACACACTTGCTGATGTGGATGCTGATACTGTGGCTGTGGCTACATCAGATGTTCCTCCTCCACCTCCTCCAAATGCAACACATCACCTCCAAATATGTCTGCCACAACTGCAGATGATGATTCAGCATCATCAGATGGCAAGATACAAGATCTAATGCTGGGCATGCACTACACAATTATCTGTCAGATATCTGTCCAGTCTGGATGGTTGAAATGAAAATCTGGTAATGTATGGGAGTCAATGACAATCGACCATTTGCTCATAAACACTGAAAAACAGACAAAAATGATCATCCAGACAAATTGGTTAAATCAAATGAATTTAACAAATTTGGCCAATCATTTTTGCCCATTTTCCAGTGTTTAAGACCATATAGTCGATTGTCATTGGCTCCCATACATTACCAGATTTTCATTCCAACCAGCCAGATTGGACAGATATCTGACAAATAATAGTAGCGTGTATGCCCAGGATTAGTGTTACTGGGATGGTAACTAATATGTTTATACAAGAGGCAATTACCAGATTTTATAGTGGGACCAATGTTCCACTTATACTATAGCTCATGGACAGATCTGGCTTGAAATTTGCAATAAAATAAATTCTGGGCACTTCCAGGATTATATACCTGCAGAAGAGGTAAGAATTTTTTTTGAAAACAAAGATTTTTTATTTTTTTGAGATAAGTCGAACAACAGCCAAAAATACGAAATAAAACATTAATATAAGTGGAGAACATCCAAAGTACATATCCAAATTGGAATACTTAAATATAGGAAATAATTTCAAACTTCCAAACATATTAGTATAAAAAATAATTATAATATAATCATATACTAGCTTGTACAAAAATATTAACATATTTCTTAACAAAATTAGAAATATAATAGAAAAGAAAGAAAAGAAAAAAAAATCTGGTAGTGTGGGAAGAGATAGAGAGGTCAGCGGAGACCTGGAATATTGAGAGACTGCGAATGGAACCAAGGAGACCAAATCGCTTGAAACTTTGCCACCCCAATATTTTGTAAACTGGTAATATACTCCATAGAGGCAATAAAGTTAATCTTTGCTATAAGGGCAGGTAACGGCGGTGGCTTTTGGTCTTCCCAATGTGGTCTCTTCCACTCATTCCTCCCCTCCCTCCCCTGCACCCTCTTCCACTCTTTCCACCCCTCCCTCCCCTGCACCCTCTTCCACTCATTCCACCCCTCCCTCCCCTGCATCCTTTCTACTCATTCCTCTCCTCCCTCCCCTGCACCCTCTTCCACTCATTCCTCCCCTCCCTACCCTGCACCCTCTTCCACTCATTCCACCCCTCCCTCCCCTGCACCCTCTTTTACTCATTCCTCCCCTCCCTCCCCTGCACCCTCTTTCACGCATTCCTCCCCTACCTACCCTGCACCCTCTGCCACTCTTTCCACCCACCCCTCCCCTGCACCCTCTTCCACTCATTCCACCAATCCCTCCCCTGCACCTTCTTCCACTCATTCCACCCCTCCCTACCCTGCACCCTCTTCTACTCATTCCACCCCTACCTACCCTGCACCCTCTTCCACTCATTCCACCCCTCCCTACCCCCACCTTCTTCCACTCATTCCATCCCTCTCTCTTGCACCCAGGCTCGGACTGGGCCGCCGGGGATTAGGGGAGATCCCCGGTGGGTCCCGGTGTTTCATATCCACGCCATCTTTTGTGAGAGGATGGACCAAGGAGTGGCTGCTTCAGGGGAATTCTCTCTTGCACATGTCACTGCTTGCCGAAATCTGAGAGAACAACCCGGATGACTTTCACAATTTTCTAAGTATGGATGATGTCACCTTTCGGGACTTGCTGTGTCTGGTGACACCCTACAAATTTGAAGATACTGAAAGTGACATGAGGAGGGCAGGCCATAGCGACCCTGGAAATCTGAGAAATTGGAAGGAGTAAGTGACCCTTTAATGTGGATGAATCGTTCAATGCCACTATGATGCCACAAAGCAGCAAAATTATTGTCACAGCCCGGGGTAAACAAAGGATGATTCCAAATCGGGGTCAGGGGCGACGGGTGGGAAGTTAATTCACAAGAGATGCGGAGTCTATCCCATAATCGGATAGTAAAATATACTGATGGAACCGAAAAGGCCGAGGCTGGTCTGCATGATCCAGGAACCATACCAGTGAGCTAACCAATCCTCCCTGAGTTAAGGAGTTTTCTATGTCAACCCATTTCTTAATCCCTGTTGCAGAATGCCACGATACAATATGTTTGAGTTGACATGCTGAGTAATAATTTTGCAAAATGGGGAGCCCTAGACCACCCGAGACTATATTCTTAGCTAGGATAGACCTACAAGTACGGGGCTTATGTCCAGCCCATATAAACTTGTTACATAGCTTCTGCAGGGAAGCAAGTGCCGAACACGGAATGGCTACTGGAAGGGTTTGGAATAAATACAACAAACGAGGGAGGAAGTTCATCTTGTTTGTATTAATCCTACCTATCCACAAAATATACATATTAGTCCACCTATCTAGGTCTTGTGTAAGTGTCTTAATCATAGGAACATAATTTATTTTGTAAAGGGAAGAATAAGTTTTAGTAATAGACACTCCTAAATATCTTATGGATAAGGGTCTCCAAAGGAATTGGAATTTGGAAGTCAAAGTTGCTTGAATTCGGAGGGGAACATTTAAAGCCAGGGCTTCCGATTTTGAGTGATTTACTTTGTAACCCAAGAGGGTACCATACAATGACAAAATGTATATAGTATGAACAACTGTTAGGATGTTGCATGAGGCGGGAACCCAGAGTCCCCCAGTTGTTAGAGGCTGGGTTGGGTCTATTTGAATCATCCTGTTAAACACTCTGTAACAGATGTATCCCCCTTGGGAACCAATGGCATCAGCAACAAACTTCTCTATTGTTTTGTCTATCCCTGGGGGGTATAAATATGTGTGATCCAACACTGGGTTTTAGTCTTCGTGCTGAATGCTGATTGACAAAGGGGTTTCTTGTTGATGCCTAACATCTGGTCCGGAAGCAAAGCGTATGTATACTGTACTTGGGTCTGTATAATTCCTTTGCGCCGAATTGTGTCTGGATCAATAGCGTGTAACTGACTGTACTTTTACTTGAATAATACTTTGTGCTTTGGAACCACAGATTCCAGGTCTTAAGTCTTTATTTACTGTATGATTGCGTATGCAAATTAGCGTCATCCTTAGAAGGTATAGGCAGGATATTAGAAGGTATAGGCAGGATATTAGAAGGTATAGGAAGGAGTGTATAGAGGTTCTAATGCAGTATCGTTAGGAGATTGGGAAGAGATACTAATGGATTAGACAGAATTAGAAGAACATTATCCACGAATAATGACAGTTTGTATTGATTGTGCCCTATTGTGATCCCTCCAATGTTCAAATTTGCCCTAATGCGTGCCGCCAGTGGCTCAATACATAGAGCAAATATGGATGGCGAGAGTGGGCAACCTTGCCGTGTGCTGTTAGACAGAGTAAACCTTGGGGAGCAGAGGCCGTTAGTCATAACCGCTGATGAAGGGTTAGAATATAAAGCCTTGATTGCAGACAGAAAATTACCCTGAAAGCCAAATGAAGAAAGCGTTGAAAATAGAAAAGGCCAAGAAATGCGATCAAATGCCTTTTCCGCGTCGAGGGCCAGGACAACCGAGGAAAGTTTTGTAGAGTTGATATGATGAATTATGTCAATTGTCCTTCTTGTGTCGTCCGAGGCCTGTCGACACGGAACAAAACCCACCTGGTCAGGATCCACAAGAGGCCAAAATGCCATTCAATCTGTTAGTCCGAATTTTGGCAAAATGTTTAAGGTCAGTGTTTAGTAAGGATATAGGCCTCTAATTAGCGCAGAGGGAAGGATCCTTTTCTGGTTTCGGGATGACTATAATCCGGGAAGCCGTAGTTTCAGAGAGAAATGGGGCTCCGTGCATAATTTTGTTGAATAAATGAATCATGTGGGGCTTAAGTTGGGGGGCAAATGATTTATAGTATGCCATTGGAAACCCGTCCAGCCCTGGGGCTTTAGAAGGTTTTTGAGATTTAATAGCGGTTTCTAATTCGCCTAGCGAGATATCGTCATTAAGCATTTGACAAGACGCTAAATCGATTAGCGGCAGGTTACAAGAGTCTAAATAGTCCTGACACTCCTGTATATGAACAAGTGGGTCGGAAGCAGGGGGTAAATTGTACAGGGCTTCATAGAAGTAAGAATTTTTAAACAACAATATAACACCCAAAAAAACAAAAAGAAAACAAATAGTCTCATACCTGTAAATTTAAAAAATAAGTTTTTGTTCCTAATTTTATTATAATAAAAAAATATGTTGTTATAAATGTTAAACAGTCAACTTTTAACATACAAAGAAAATTATTTTAATTTTTCTCCAAAAAAAAACACCTTTAAGATGAAGTGACCTTCGCAGCCAACTTCGGACAAAGATAAAATCCCGGATCAAGCACCAAAAAGGGCCAGGGGGTCCCCTCCCTGAGATCTTGGAATTGAACCGAAAGGATTTCAAACTTTTGGTTACCTTGGAACGGAGGTTGTTGGCAGATGCAGACCTATTATATCTGGTATTGCCTGCCAAATATGCACCACATGCTGTGTCTGGTAAGTTTTTTTTTTTAGGAGATGTTGAGTCTGAAAGGCTGCATTTGGATGGGGGGCACAACCTCCATCATCTGTGTCACCCCCATCCACCACTGCCACCCTTGCCCAAGTCATCGATGGGCTTAGGGTGGCAGTGGACCGACAGACTGCAGCCATTGCGGACATGCACAAAACAATCCAGACCAGCATTGGGGAGCAAACCTCTGTTTAAAATGCACAATATGAACAATAACTATATCGATTATATCAATATCATTCATATCGTGCATTTTTTTGGCCCCTTCCAACCCCGCAATGATCTGCGATGCACGGGCTCATATGGATGACAGCGATATCATCTATCGCCCGTGCATGCAGGCCAACCTACATGGGACCCGCAATTGAGGACCGCGGGTCGCTGGCCCATCATTGCGGGGTTGGTGGTGTGCTGGATGATCGATATTGATCATCCAACACTCTAGGAAGGTGCAGGGAGATCATACAGCGATATTGTTATTGCTGTACATCGTCCTGTGTGTATGCACCTGTAGGGAAATCAAACATGATCTCAGGGAGACAAAAGATCGACTTCCTGGCCCAAGTGAGTGCTTGAAGGAGGTGGACCAGTGCCCTGCCCTGGCAGGAACCAGCTATGGCCAGGGTACACAAAGGTCCACCCGGATCCGGGATTTTTCTTCACTTTAGTCGGCTGCGTAGCATCAATGCCCAGAATGATTTTTGTTGCAAATATCAAACCAGATCTTTCCATGAGCTTTGTAAACTTTTGCCGACTCTTAAATCTGGTTGTTAGCTCTGTAATGCATATCCATTCTACTAATACTTAGAACTTTTATGTTGCCATTATATGATTTGTGTGTTTAAGCTGTGGCAGACACATTTGGAAGTGATTTTGTTTATGGAGGAAGTGAAGTAAGGACATTTGGCAATGCCACAGTTGTCACACATCTGCAAGTGTGTACCCCTTCCAAATCTGAAATTGTCCCTTTTTTTCTCCTGTATTATTATTATTATTATTATTATTATTATTATTATTATCATCATTTATTGTGTTTGTTTGTGAACTCTTAATTTGTTGACATTATGTTTATTTTTTAGTGATAATAAATAATTCCTAACTTAAGAAACAAATTATATGTCTATGATTGAATCAGGCCCACTGTTCACTGAATTTTTCACACAAAATACAGTGACAGTGCCTCCATGCATGCTACAAACCCACGCCCGCCCCTCCTCAACCCCAGTGGGTGCTACCCCCATTACCCAACTTGGCGACCCCTTCTCCTCCAACTGACATTTACCTGGGTGGTCAGTGAGCTCTCTCCTGCGGTCAGCTGATCTCCTGGTCTGTGACCCAGGTTAGCTGTGCTGTAAACTAAGATTCCGGTTTACATCACAGCTAACCAGGGTCACAGTGCAGGAGCCCCAGTGACAGGGCGGACTGGAGGAGAGAGATCACCGATCAGAGGACCCCTGGCTGCAGGTAAGTGTCTGAGGTATTTTTTTTCAGGTGGCCGGCCAGCTGAGTAAGCCTTAGCTTACTCAGTCTTGCCAGCTTTCGAACACAGCAGACTGTGTACGTTCACGCAGTCCCTGGGCTGGCCACTTCCGGAAAATGGGGCAGACAAGCCCCATTTCCAGGAATGCCGGCTGCCCCTGCCCCCGCACCACCCCTTAAATGCCTCTGCCTGTCAATCAGGCAGAGGCATTTAAGGGCTTGCGTGCATCTTAGCAGGACCCATTCTGCACACTTGCAGAATGGATTTTGCGCACGTGCAGATTCCAGATAATCGGTAATCTGCGTTCAGCAGTGCACATGTGTGACTGCTAAATCAGGGCCAGAGTCACTTTAACAGATGATCTAAATCTAAATAGACAGGTTTATCATTGGAAATCCACAAAAGAAGAACTAGACCCCTCATGTAATTAATAAACTGGGGAGATGCTAAAAGCTCAAACATAATTTGAGAACAGATATTTGAGAGAGTTTATTCCATGCACCAAGAAGAGGGTGGTTCTGTCGCCCATAACAAAATATTGTATCTACGCCCTATCAACACACCCTGACACTTAGAGGGTGCGCAGCTTCTTCAGAAGGCCCTAGTATTCACAGCAGGGTGTGACTATGACCCACACATGGTGCTGACCAGAGCTGGGTTAAGACTATGGACACTTAAAAACAGGGGGACCTGAAGTGGCGTATCTGTCATGGATGCAAAGTGTGCGGTGCACACGGGTCCATCTAGGACTAACCACTGTGCCTTCTGCATGGTGCACGGTGTGCCAGCTTCCTATGCTTCTTTCGTGGAGTCTTAGTCTTGTTAGTGATGTATACAGAAAGATGGCACCACACAGGAGCTAGCAAAGATGTTGGCACGGTGCCAGAGTCTTTGCGCTCTTCTGTGGCGTAATCAGCTAGGCACAGGAGCTGAACTGGGTGGTGTCTTAGAGGGAGGGGGCAGAGCCTTATGAGGGGGAAGGAGAAGGGAGAAAAAGACAACAGTATATCGGTGGATGTTGGCTCAGGAAAGGAAGCAGCCATCATGCCGGGACTGAGGAAAGGGGGCCAGTGACAAGTACAGGGGTGTTGGCCACGGCTTATGCAAACTGTGGCTGCCACCAGTGTTCAGTAAAATAAGGACAACAGAGACATCCTTATTATTGTGCTGGTAGCCTCAGTGCCATCCCCTCAGGTGCTGGCGACCTAGGCAGCTGCCTAATAGTAGTGCTGGTCCTGTACACAGTCCATATTAATGCTAATTCAGTCTGTGTAGTTACCAGGAACCAGTGTATCTTTGATGTTACTTGTTAGTTGTTACTGGTAAATTAACTGCCTTCTTATAAATATACAGTGGTTAGCAGTACTGCCTCACAGTGCTGGGGTCATGGGTTATACTTTGACAAGGGCTCTATATGTGTGTGTGGTTTATATGTTCTCCCTATGTTTGTGTAGTTTCCTCCAGGTGCCTCGTCTTCCTCCCACAATCCAAAAACCTACTATAAATTGTGTTTGTTGGGTGGGAAATGTAGACCGTACGATTCCCAGGGCTTAAGCACATCTTGCTTTAAGGGAAAGGCATCTTGCTAAGGGTGAAGACCTCAAGTTCTAAAGGTCTTGTCATCTCTCTATGGGTACTGCCCTAACATAAACCTTATGAGAAGAATACAATAAAATAAGGATACACTAAAATTCAATTGTGAAATGTAATGAATTGAATCCAGTAAAATCACAAATGATGTTTATGTAATTGGTAAGATGTTTATTTAATAGGTGGCCGATGGTGTTAGCTGACAATGCAGCAAGGTGACAGCCTCGGCCAAAGTGGATCTTTTCATCACCTTCTAGGGTCACATTCCAGATGGATGACAGAACGTGCGCTACAACGAGCTGTAGTCTTGATCTAAAGGGAGTTAAATTAAAGTTTCAGATCATCAATTCATAGGAAGAATTAATCATTTATGTTTTAACAATAGTGAGAATACTCTAAAAATAACAGCAATGACAAGGAAATTGTACTCAGAATACAATTCCCCAAAGAATTCTTACGGAAAAAAATAATTTATTTACAAAGTTTAATCCAATGGGATTGTGTTATACAGTATAAGGGATCCACAGGAAAATAATTTTAATTTGTCATCCAATCCTACACTAGCCACTATACACTAATGATGGTTATACACTAGCCACTATACACTAATGATGGCTATACACTAGCCACTATACACTAATGATGGCTATAAACTAGCCACTATACACTAATGATGGCTATACACTAGCCACTGTACACTAATGATGGCTATACACTAGTAACTATACACTAATGATGGCTATACACTAGCCACTATACACTAATGATGGCTATACACTAGTAACTATACACTAATGATGGCTATACACTAGCCACTATACACTAATGATGGCTATACACTAGTAACTATACACTAATGATGGCTATACACTAGCCATCAGATTATGGAACTGTTTTATACAACAGATACATAATTGAGTATCTGCTTTATATGCTAGCAACCAGATTGGGGTTACTTAGTATACAGGTCACCGGATTGGATTCCTTATATATGCAGATCATCTCCACCTTGGGATAACTTGTTTGAACACAGAATTTTTTTTTTCAAAATTGAGAACATATTTTTTGCTTTGCTGAGATGACAAGAGAACAGGACTGAGGACTAGTGAGCTCATCAGTACATCTGGAGGTTCTCATGAGTATTTGGGACACTATCCCTAATAGACCCTGCTCTATAAAACGTCTCTTAAACCCCAATGTGGATATGGTGTGCTCATTTACATATTATATAACTACACCTGCGTGTACTGAAGAATTTTTATTCATACACTAAGATCTCCTTTTATATATATATATATATATATATATATATATATAAATATATATATATACTCATATATTTATATACACACATACATACAGTACATACACATATATATATATGTGTGTGTGTATATATATATATATATATATGACTGAAATGTTTTAAATAAAAGGGCCGTGTCTGGGCATCATGCAGCCAGTGAGAGCTGTGAGGGGCGTGGGGCCTCCCTTCAACTCTCGCTGCACAGAGTTTTATCAGTGAGGCATGTGGGAGACTTAACTGTTGAGGAGTGGACCAGAAATTTATATGTATTTTACATATATATATCGTAGGTCTGGTTTTTTTTTTTTACCAGAAAGGATTCCATCCTGCCTAGTATTCACCAGAATGAACTCTTTTTAGTAAATTAGTCAAAAACAAAGAGGGCCCTGCTCGTGAAAGCTTATATTGAAAAGGGAAAAATTTAAGTGTTGGCACATAGGAGGTGATATGAAGAGGGTAGTAATAGTATATGGGGAGGAGGTAGGAAGGGTAACAAGGGCAATATTAATTATATAGATATAAAAGAGCATATTTTACTACAAGAATGGCTTAATTCTCACAAATGATAATGAACGACTAGATATATTATATATTATTGGAATTTATCCATTTTTACAGGTTTATCTGGAGGATCTTTATGCTTATGTTCACATTTCTTAGTTTTATTATTTTTATTTAATTTACAATATTTAATTTACAATTATAATGAACTATGTTCCTGCAAGGTCATTTCCATTACAATAAACTTATTTTTCCTTTGTCCAAATTGTGTATTCTACAGAGGGTTCCTGACCTAAAGGATGCTAGAGGTGTCGAGCTCCCCTGTCCTCAATTCCTCGCCTTTTGATTGCCCTGTATAGTAATAATGCCAAGCCATCATTTTTTTTTTAAATTATTATTTATTTTTATTCTGGTTGTGACTAATGGCGCTCATGGTTTATATCATTATATCTTGTGCCTGTACCCCCACCCTTATTGTTTACCTTTTCCCCTTTTTTGTACCCCATGTTCTTTTTCTGAAAAACCAATAAAGACTACGATTAAAAAAAATAAATTACATTGTTATGACAAAGGGATGTATAAATACTAGGACATTAGGAAAAAATAAGTAGCCACAATAACACTGAAAGCACTTACCTTAGGTATTGCCAGGTATTTTCTTGGCATAGGGACCACGGGGGGCAATTTATGCAGCTCACCCCTAAAAAAAGAAAACAGACCCCATTGTACCTAAATGACTCCATGAGAACATCAATTATATAACCTTCCTAGGCTGATTCACTTCAGTGAGACATTGTCCTTCTCATTTTATACTCATCAGTTATTCTATAAAATTATACAGAAAATAAACATATTACAGTGACATTTTAAGTAAAATGTAATATGCTATATGTTACTGAGATGCAAAAATAGGTAAGATTAGTATATGAATGGGATCCATAACTATATATAATGGTATATGATTAACATTTAAATAGAATTAGCTAAAATATTCTATTCGTATCTATAAATTACACTATTTGTCATTATGTTAAATTTCTAGCCATAAATCACATTGTTACATATTGTTCATGTGATATCTGCACAAAGTACATACATGCATCTCATAAGCACAATGTCCCTGGAACTGAGCATGTTGTCCTTCCAGTCCGGTCCTATGGAAAAGAATACAGAAATAGTACAGTTACTATTGTGTCTGGTATATGTTTTGCATCAGTTAGTCAATGGATTACAGTTTGTAAGTATAAACCACTATGAATTCCTTTTGTTCCCAGGTCAGTCACTTCCTTTGCCTAATCTGCAATCTAGTCCTGTGCAATAGACACTATTCCATTACAGCATACCCCAAGGCAGCTTTTTTTTTACTTTTTTGAAAATATATTTTCTATTAACCACTGAAGGTTTTTTATTTTTATGGTCACAAAATGTACCATAGATAAAATATTGGATAACTGTAAAGACCAGCATATGTACACACCTCCCAACCGTCCAAGCATGCTAACTTTTGGGGCAACTACAATTTGTATTGCTGCAATAAGCCGTGATGCAGATTGTTAGTCCACAACTATGATAAACAGAACCCTCTAACTATTAATTGCACGGTACAAGAATACCTGGAGGACGAGTCTCAGCTGAGCATTGATTTTTCTGGTGCCCTCGGGGATCTTGTGGGCCAGACTCACATGGTGCGCCATCACCTGCAGGAGGAAGGGTGGACAGCAGAGAGTCACTGATACTGGCACATTCAGAGTACACAGGGAGACAGGAGAATATATGTATATACATATGAGACAGGAGGAAGGGTGGACAGCAGAGAGTCACTGACACTGGCAAACTCAGAGTACACAAGGAGACAGGAGAATATATGTATATACATATGAGACAGGAGGAAGGGTGGACAGCAGAGAGTCACTGACACTGGCAAACTCAGAGTACACAGGGAGACAAGATAATATGGAGTAGTAACAAGAATGACCAGGATACAATGGTGGAGTATTCCCCAAAGAGGTGGAACAAAGAGTATATAATGATAAAGTTTGCACAATCACAGTTTCACACCCTGCACCCATATGCTTTAATACTTACCCCTCCGAAGTCCCACATCAGGCTGTAGCACTGGACAAAACACCTGAAAAATGGCCACGGCTATTTTTCTGGCGTTTTATGCATGGTTGTTAATGTTTATGAGCGCTATAAAGAAGTTAAATGAAATAAATAAATTAGTGGCACCTGTAAAGAAAAGTAGTTTGTTAAAACACAGTGTTTATAGCTCCTTTATGAGGATGTTTAAGGTGAGGTCCTGTTTGACACGTTTGTAATGCCGCACTGTATAAGTCCAAAAACTGTCCCTACCTTGCCCCCATATAGATGGTTGCAGCGGTACAGGTCCGGGTTGTGGTGTTACATTGGTGGAGAGCAGCCTGGCCTTGGCTCTCTCTCCACGTGCTGCCGGCATCTGGCCGTGTGCGGCAGCTATGGATGACGTCAGCGGGACAGTGCGGGTAGTGTGAGCGGCTTCCCACGAGGGTGAGCTTGCTGCCGGATACCAAACACCTGAAGGCATTGTCCCGCTGCAACCATCTATATGAGGGCAAGGTAGGGACAGTTTTTGGACTTATACAGTGCGGCATTACAAACGTGTCAAATCGGACCTCACCTTAAACATCCTCATAAAGGAGCTATAAACACTGTGATTTAACAAACTACTTTTCTTTACAGGTGCCACTAATTTATTTATTTCATTTAACTTCTTTATAGCGCTCATAAACATTAACAATTTATACCAGAATTAAATGAGCAGCTGTCAATCCATAAGCGCAGTATTGTGTACTTTCCATTTACTATTTTATGCATGCGCACTAAGGGAAATATGGCGGGCGCAACAATTTCCAGTGAACTGCGCACACTCTAGAGCCCAGAGGCCCTGATTCAGAGCCGGATGCTCTGACAGAGCGCTCGCGCTGAATCAGGGCCGTCCCTCTGAATATTAGAGCGGCCTCTTGGCTGCTCACATAGCTGTGGGTGACCACCCACAGCTATAGCGAGTGGCCAAAAAGATGGTCGCGATGGTCAAGACCATCGCGACCATCGGGCTTGCGACGAGACCCTTGTGGTAGGGTCTTGTTGCCGCAAGCCCTGGAATGCTTTCGGCTCTATCAGAGCCGAAAGCACTCCCACTGACATCACTTGTGATGTCAGTGGGGCCGGCCCCAGATGGTAGGCGTTCCCATGGGAATGCCTCCATCTGGCCAGCCACGCTCCTGGCACGCCAACCAAAGGGGGCGTGCTGTCACTCACCATTGACAGCATGCCCCCTTTGTAGCGAGACCCATAGCGACAGCTTGCCCGTCGCTATCCGGGTCTCGCGCATGCGCACGACGGAGCCGCCTCCGTCGTGCATGTGCGCACTGGCCTAACATCGACCCACTTGTGAGCGCTCAGTGCTCGCGAGCGTGTCTGAATTAGGCCCAGAGTCTGCAGGTGCAGTGCTGAGCACTGCTGGCCACCGAAGAGAGAGGAGGGGGCCCGGACAGAGTCCACACATGGGCCCCCTCCTCTCTAGCAATGCCCCTACTGAAAGCACTTACCTCAGGTACTGCCAGGTGTTTTCTAGGCATAGGAACCATGGCCTTAGGTACTACCAGGTGATTTCTAGGCATAGGAACCATGGCCTCAGGTACTGCCAGGTGTTTTTTTGTCTTAGGAACCACAACCTCAGGTACTGCCAGGTGTTTTGTAGGCATAGGAACCACGGCCTCAGGTACTGCCAGGTGTTTTATTGGCTTAGGGATCACAGCCTCAGGTACTGCCAGGAGTCTCAGCTGAACATTGATTTTTCTGGCGCCCTCAGGGATCTTGTGGGCCAGACTCACATGGTGCGCCATCACCTGCAGGAGGAAGGGTGGACAGCAGAGTGTCACTGACACTGGCACACTCAGAGTACACACAGAGACAGGAGAATAAGGAGTAGTAACAATAATGACCAGGATACAATGGTGGGGTATTCCCCAAAGAGGTGGAACAAAGAGTATATAATGATAAAGCTTAAACAATCACAGTTTCACACCCTGCAGCCATATGCTTTAATACTTACCCCTCAGAAGTCTCGCGTCACTGCTGTACAGCTGGCCAAAACACCTGAAAAATGGCCACCACAGCTATTTTTCTGGCATTTTATGCATGCGCACTAGGGGAATCATGGGGAAAATGGTGGGCTCAACATTTTTCCAGTGACCTGCGCACACTCTAGTGCCCGGGATATACAGGTGCAGTGCTGAGTGGTGCTGGCCACCGCAGAGAGAGGAGGGGGCCAGGACAGAGACCACACACGGGTCTCCTCCTCTCTAAAAAATCCCATGCTGAAAGCACTTACCTCAGGTACTGTCAGGTGTTTTCTAGGCATAGGAACCATGGCCTCAGGTGCTGCCAGGTGTTTTCTTGGCTTAGGGACCACAACCTCAGGTACTGCCAGAAGTCTCAGCTGAATATTGATTTTTCTGGCGCCCTCAGGGATCTTGTGGGCCAAACTCACATGGTGCGCCATCACCTGCAGGAGGAAGGGTGGACAGCAGAGAGTCACTGACACTGGCATTATGAGTAATATGTATCAAGCCTTGGAGAGAGATAAAGTACCAACCAATCAGCTTATAACTGTCATGTTACAGGCTGTGTTTGCAATTTTTTAGAATCTGATTGTTTGGTGCTTTATCTCTCTCCTATTTATGTCTCCACGGTTTGATACATGTGACAGGAAGAGGGTAAGAATATGGGGTGAAGGTGGGAAGGGTAACTACTCTCATCATCAAGGGCAGTATAAATTAAAAATAAATAATTGGTCATATTTTATTACAAGAATAGCTTTATTCTAAAATATAATAAATGACTAGATATGTTATATATATAATTGCAATATATCTGTTTTACTAGTTTTATCTGGAGGTTTTTCATGACTTTATTCACATTTCTTAGTTATATATATTTAGCTTATCTTATGGACCTGTCCACTACCAATTATCTTTATTTAATTTACAATTAAAATGGACTATGTTTCTGCAAGGCAATTTGTATTACAAGAAACCTATGTTTCCTTTTTCCATATTGTGTAGAAATTGTGACACTTAAGGAGTAATATAAGATTTAAATGTCAGTGTAATAAGCATTACATTGGTATGACAAAGATCTATAAATACTAGGACATAAGGAAAGTGTAAGTAGCCACAATAACACTGAAAGCACTTACCTCAGGTACTGCCAGGTGCTTTCTTGGCTTATGGACCATGGCCTCAGGTACTGCCAGGTGTTTTTTTGGCATAGGGACCACGGCCTCAGGTACTGCCAGGTGTTTTCTTGGCATCGGGACCACGGCCTCAGGTACTGCCAGATGTTTTCTTGGCATCAGGACCACGGCCTCAGGTACTGCCAGGTGTTTTCTTGGCATCGGGACCACGGCCTGAGGTACTGCCAGATGTCTTCTTGGCATCGGGACCACATCCTCCAGCACTGCTAGGTGGTCTCTTGGCATAGGGTCCATGGCCTCAGGTACTGCCAGGTGTTTTCTTGGCATAGGGACCACATCCTCCAGGACTGCCAGGTGTTCTCTTTGCATAGGGTCCATGACCTCCGGTACTGCTAGGTGTTCTCTTGGCATAGGGACCACAACCTCTGATACTGCCAGGTGTTCTCTTGGTATAGGGACCACGACCTCAGGTACTGCCAGGTGTTCTCTTGGAATAGGGACCACAGGGGGCAATTTATGCAGTGAAGCCCTAAAAAGAGAAAACAGACACATATGCACCTAAAGGACTCCATGAGAATGTAACAATAGCTAAGGTTAATACAATATAATAATGTACCCATCGCTAGATATTATGGTGTGTAATATGGTTAACATTTGAATAATGATAGCTAAAAAAAAATCCTTCATAATAATCTATTCTTATCTATAAATTACATTATTTTTTATTATTTCACATTTATATCCATAAATCATAGTGTTACATATTGTTCATGTAATATCTGCACAAAGTACGTACGCAGAGCGTCTCTTAGGACCAGTGTTACTGGAACTGGAGGCTTTGTCCTTATGGTCCTTATGGGCTGGCTCTATGGAAAAGAATACAGAAATAGTACAGTTACTACTATATTTTGCTTCAGTTAGTCAATGGAGTATAGTTTGGAAGTGTAAACCCCTAGTTTGTTCCTATTGAAACTGGTTCAGTCGCTTCCTTTGCCTAACCTGCAACTGTAAAGACCAGCATATGTACATATCTAACAACCATCCCAGCACTGTAAATTGTGGCACAACTACAATTTGTATTGCTGAGATAAGAGGTGATGCAGATTGTTAGTGCACAACTATGATAAACAGACCCCTCAATCTTTTCATTAACAAAAACAAGAATACCAGGAGGACAAGGGTCTTTCAGCTGCACTTTGTCTTCTCTTGCAGCCTCAGGGATTTTGTGGGGGGCACAAACACGGTTCCTCTCCACCTGCAGGAGGAAGGGTAAACAGCACAGAGTTAGTTACTGGGCACTGGCACACTCAGAGAAAGCAGGGAGACAGGAGATTATGGATGGGTAACCTACGTGTCCTCACACAGACATGTAATACCACAGATGTAGCTTTTATGACTGATTGAGCCTGTAGTATATCTTTTTAACATATTTTAATTGGCAGCTGAATTTCTAATAGAAGGCAAAAGATCACATTCCAACCAATCTTCTAATAAAACTGATTTTGAATGTTCCTAATGTTTGTTTTATTTAATAATAAATCCCTTGTTCCACCACAGTTATACCCAGTGACATAGATAAATATGCCATTACCCCTTGGGGGCTGCTCACCAGTGTTTTGATGTGCTTGGCCTTGCTCCCGTAGGTGAGTGCGCTGCGAGAGTCTTCATAGGCAGCATCCGCAGGGCTGATGTGTGTGATCATCACCATTCTGCTCCTGCCACTCAGTGCTCCCTGTGATAGATAAAGCTCTGGTTATAGGAGAGATCACTGAGGAATCCTTACACAGTGTAATGAGCAGCCTAAAGATCTACTATTGTTCTATACTATGTTTGTGAGAAACAAATGATTGCACTAATTATATAATATGATTGCAGCCATTGTGTGAGATAAAACAACAGAACAATGTGTTAGGAGCAATATTCCTGATGACTGAGGATCTGGCATGGATGCTATAGTCACTTTCCTTTTACCCAGGGCCTTAGCATTTTCATAGGGGACCACACACCCCTTTAGTACCAGGGCATAAAGTCTCTTAATGGCCCTGTTTGAAAACTCCCATTCATAATCCTAAATGCTTGTATCCCAAAACAATATCTCAGTCACTAATGCTACTTATTCATCAGTCATGGGTCTATCTATGGGATGGGTATAAAATACCAGCGGCTCAATAGCCACCGGTTCATATCCGGACACTGGTACCCCGCACAGTCAAGATCCGACAAGGGTGGTAAGTATGCTATCCCTAACCCTCTCCTCCACCCTAACCCTCCCTTAGTGGTGCCTAATCCTAACCTCCCCCCTAGTGCCTAACCCTCGCCACCCCTTCCCGCACTCTAAACCTAACCCTCCTGGGGGTACCTAACCCAAACTTCCCCCCAGTGGTGCCTAACCCTAACCGAAACCAGTAAGTAAAACCACTGGCCGCAGCCCAGCAGGGGTGAAGATCCCGACCGTTCATTTCGGTAAGTATCGCTAACCTTACTCCCTACCCTAACCCTAACCCTCCTTTAGGGGTGCCTAACCCTAACCTCCCCCCAAGTGCCTAACCCTAACCCCCTCTAAGTGCCAAAACCTAACCACCCCTACCCTGCAGCCTAAGTGCCTAACCCTAATTCCCCCCGGGAGCCTTAAAACCTAACCCACCCCCCCGTGGCTGTCCGCACCCAGCACCCGGAGTAGGTCTAATGACAGGCATCGGGATTTTCACACCTGTCATTAGTTGCTTGCCAGGATTAGACAGTCGGGAAGCTGGCAGTCGGCATTTCGACTGTCGGCTTCCTGACTGCATCCCCCCTCCCAGCAGCCTATCCCTAACCTGCCCAGTCGGTGCCTAATCCTAATCTCCCCCCTGGGGTGCCTAAACCTAACCCCTTCATCTCCGTAGACAGAGCGGGTCACTGCATTACTTACCTCTGTCCGGACTTTCTGCATTTTTTCTTCCAGTCGGGATTCCGGCGTCGGTATTTCAGCAGCCGGTATCCCATCCGCCGGCATTTTAACTACATCCCCTCTCTATAATGGGTGTAGGGTATGTGGTGCACACATCCAGTGGTCTCACACCGCACACCCTGCACCAATAACCTATATGTAACACACTGTCACTACTGCTGTAATCACCAATGTAGTCACTGAGGAAATGGACATGGGTGCAGTGCCAGAGCCTAACTAGCACATGTGCCTGCAGGAGAAGGGGTAGGTTTGCATGGAGACTGCACAAGGGGTCCCTCTCTCTTATCACTGTCCCTGACATCATATGTGTGTAGGAAATCTCATAGTAATAACATACCTTTAGCAGCCAGGTCAATTTGCTGTCCCGATAATTGATATGGCTGCCTGGTCTCTTGCGTAGCGCCGTGATGCAATTCCTTAGGGCCAGAAGGGAGCGGTTTATATAGCCACTTTCTCTCAGGGTTTGGCCAGTGTTCTTAGTCTGACATAGAAACAGAAAAGATTATGAGAACTAGGGGTGTGCACCGGCCACTTTTCGTGTTTTGTGTTTTGGTTTTGGATCTGGATCTTTCTTCGTGTTTAGGATCTGGATTGGTTTTGCCAAAACCAGCCTTCCGTGTTTTGCGTTCTGGGTTTTGTGTTTTGGATCTGTATTTTTTTTTAAAAAAGCATAAAAACAGCTAAAATCACAGAATTTGTGGGTTTTTCTGCTCCTATGCTATTATTAACCTCAATAACCTTAATTTCCACTCATTACCAGTCTATTCTGAACACCTCACACCTCACAATAGTGTTTTTATGTCCAAAAGGTTGCACCGAGGTAGCTGGATGACTATGCTAAGAGATACGAGTGGGCGGCACAAACACGTGGTCCATCTAGGAGTGGCACTGCAGTGGCAGACAGGATGGCAGTTTGAAAAACTAGGCCCCAAACTATACATAATGCAAAGAAAAAAAAGAGGTGCAAGATGGAATTGTCCTTGGGCCCTCCCACCCACCCTTATGTTGTATAAACAGGACATGCACACTTTAACAAACCAAACATTTCAGCACCAGGGTCTGCCACACGACTGTGGCTGAAATGATTGGTTCGTTTGGGCCCACACAAAACAAGCTGGCAAATAATCTGTCCCTGCACAAACTGGCTCTACGGAGGCAAGATGTCGTCCTCATCCTCCTCATCCACCGATTCCTCACCCTCTTCAGTGTTGTGTACATCCTCATCCTCACAGAGTATTAATTCGTCCCCGCTGGAATCCACAACCACAGGTCCCTCTGTACGTTCTGGAGGCTGGTCTCCCTGGAAGAGTTGATAATTCATTTTATGAACATCATCTTCTCCACATTTTGTGGAAGCAACCTCCTACGCCTTTCGCTGACAAGGTTCCCGGCTGCACTAAACACTCTTTCGGAGTACACACTGGAGGGGGGGCAACTCAGGTAAAATAGAGCCAGTTTGTACAGGGACCTCCAAATTGCTTCTTTTTCTTGCTAGTACAGGTACGGACTGTCTGACATGCCTACTTGGATGCTGTCACCGATGTAATCCTTTAACAGACAGACGCACGCTTGTCGCTGCTGCTTTGAGGATGCAAGTGCGGCTACAGCCCACACAATTCACAAAGACAGAAAAAAAAAGAAGAATATTTTTATTGTTTGTGTAGCACACTTTGAGGGTGTCACCACCCTTTAACAGACAGATGCACGCTTGTCGCTGCTGCTTTGAGGATGCAAGTGCGGCTACAGCCCACACAATTCACAAAGACAGAAAAAAGAAGAAGAATATTTTTATTGTTTGTGTAGCACACTTTGAGGGTGTCACCACCCTTTAACAGACAGACGCACGCTTGTCGCAGCTGCTTTGAGGATGCAGGTGGAATCTAGACGGGATTTGGAACCAGGGACACACTACCTCCATCAATTGTCTAAATCCCACTGCACTAATGGCGGATACCGGACGCACGTCTAACACCAACACAGCAGTCAAGGCCTCAGTTATACGTTTTGCTTCAGGATGACTGCTGTCGTACTTCATCCTCATTGCTAGGGACTGTTGGAGGGTCAATTGTTTAGTAAAAGTAGTGATGTTCCTACTTCCTCTCTGGGATGATGAACAACTCCCAGCAGCAGCAACAGCACTAGGAGGAAGTGGTTCTTGATCTTTCCCTATTTTATTTTTATCGGAGAAAGTTTGGTCCTCCATTTATGTTATATTGATATATACGTGCGGCTAAAGCGCACACAAACACAGAAAATATTTTTTTATTTTTGCTGGAGAGTAGTGCACTTTGTGGGTTACACCACCCTTTAAGAAATGAGCCAGCCGGCTCTTTACTTATGGGACACAGGCGCACGCTTGGCGCTGCTCCTTTGTTGATGCACGTGCAGCCACAGCGCACACAATTCACAAACACAGAAGATATTTTTTTTTTGGTTTGGAGTGTACTTTGGGGGTTACAGCACCCTTTAATGGTCAAGCCAGCCGGCCCTTTACTTATGACACAGGCGCACGCTTGGCACTACTTTGTTGATGCACGTGCGGCTACTGCGCACACAATTCACAAACACAGAAAAAAAATTTTGTTATTTGGTTTGGAGTGTACTTTGGGGGTTACAGCACCCTTTAATGGTCAAGCCAGCCGGCCCTTTACTTATGACACAGGCGCACGCTTGGTGCTGCTCCTTTGTTGATGCACGTGCGGCTACTGCGCACACAATTCACAAACACAGAAAATAATTTTTTTTTTGGTTTGGACTGGAGTGTACTTTGGGGGTTACAGCACCCTTTAACGGTCAAGCCAGCCGGCCCTTTACTTATGACACAGGCGCACGCTTGGCACTACTTTGTTGATGCACGTGCGGCTACTGCGCACACAATTCACAAACACAGAAAATTATTTTTTTTTTGGTTTGGACTGGAGTGTACTTTGGGGGTTACAGCACCCTTTAACGGTCAAGCCAGCCGGCCCTTTACTTATGACACAGGCGCACGCTTGGCACTACTTTGTTGATGCACGTGCGGCTACTGCGCACACAATTCACAAACACAGAAAATTATTTTTTTTTTGGTTTGGACTGGAGTGTACTTTGGGGGTTACAGCACCCTTTAACGGTCAAGCCAGCCGGCCCTTTACTTATGACACAGGCGCACGCTTGGCACTACTTTGTTGATGCACGTGCGGCTACTGCGCACACAATTCACAAACACAGAAAATTATTTTTTTTTTGGTTTGGACTGGAGTGTACTTTGGGGGTTACAGCACCCTTTAATGGTCAAGCCAGCCGGCCCTTTACTTATGACACAGGCGCACGCTTGGCGCTGCTCCTTTGTTGATGCACGTGCGGCTACTGCGCACACAATTCACAAACACAGAAAATAATTTTTTTTTTGGTTTGGACTGGAGTGTACTTTGGGGGTTACAGCACCCTTTAACGGTCAAGCCAGCCGGCCCTTTACTTATGACACAGGCGCACGCTTGGCACTACTTTGTTGATGCACGTACGGCTACTGCGCACACAATTCACAAACACAGAAAATTTTTTTTTTTTTGGTTTGGACTGGAGTGTACTTTGGGGGTTACAGCACCCTTTAATGGTCAAGCCAGCCGGCCCTTTACTTATGACACAGGCGCACGCTTGGCACTACTTTGTTGATGCACGTGCGGCTACTGCGCACACAATTCACAAACACAGAAAAAAAAATTTGTTATTTGGTTTGGAGTGTACTTTGGGGGTTACAGCACCCTTTAACGGTCAAGCCAGCCGGCCCTTTACTTATGACACAGGCGCACGCTTGGCACTACTTTGTTGATGCACGTGCGGCTACTGCGCACACAATTCACAAACACAGAAAATATTTTTTTTTTGGTTTGGACTGGAGTGTACTTTGGGGGTTACAGCACCCTTTAACGGTCAAGCCAGCCGGCCCTTTACTTATGACACAGGCGCACGCTTGGCACTACTTTGTTGATGCACGTGCGGCTACTGCGCACACAATTCACAAACACAGAAAATATTTTTTTTTTTGGTTTGGACTGGAGTGTACTTTGGGGGTTACAGCACCCTTTAATGGTCAAGCCAGCCGGCCCTTTACTTATGACACAGGCGCACGCTTGGCGCTGCTCCTTTGTTGATGCACGTGCGGCTACTGCGCACACAATTCACAAACACAGAAAATAATTTTTTTTTTTGTTTGGACTGGAGTGTACTTTGGGGGTTACAGCACCCTTTAACGGTCAAGCCAGCCGGCCCTTTACTTATGACACAGGCGCACGCTTGGCACTACTTTGTTGATGCACGTGCGGCTACTGCGCACACAATTCACAAACACAGAAAATTATTTTTTTTTTGGTTTGGACTGGAGTGTACTTTGGGGGTTACAGCACCCTTTAACGGTCAAGCCAGCCGGCCCTTTACTTATGACACAGGCGCACGCTTGGCACTACTTTGTTGATGCACGTGCGGCTACTGCGCACACAATTCACAAACACAGAAAATTATTTTTTTTTTGGTTTGGACTGGAGTGTACTTTGGGGGTTACAGCACCCTTTAACGGTCAAGCCAGCCGGCCCTTTACTTATGACACAGGCGCACGCTTGGCACTACTTTGTTGATGCACGTGCGGCTACTGCGCACACAATTCACAAACACAGAAAATAATTTTTTTTTTGGTTTGGACTGGAGTGTACTTTGGGGGTTACAGCACCCTTTAATGGTCAAGCCAGCCGGCCCTTTACTTATGACACAGGCGCACGCTTGGCGCTGCTCCTTTGTTGATGCACGTGCGGCTACTGCGCACACAATTCACAAACACAGAAAATAATTTTTTTTTCGGTTTGGACTGGAGTGTACTTTGGGGGTTACAGCACCCTTTAACGGTCAAGCCAGCCGGCCCTTTACTTATGACACAGGCGCACGCTTGGCACTACTTTGTTGATGCACGTGCGGCTACTGCGCACACAATTCACAAACACAGAAAATATTTTTTTGTATTGGTTTGGACTGGAGTGTACTTTGGGGGTTACAGCACCCTTTAACGGTCAAGCCAACCGGCCCTTTACTTATGACACAGGCGCACGCTTGGCACTACTTTGTTGATGCACGTGCGGCTACTGCGCACACAATTCACAAACACAGAAAATAATTTTTTTTTTGGTTTGGACTGGAATGTACTTTGGGGGTTACAGCACCCTTTAACGGTCAAGCCAGCCGGCCCCTTACTTATGACACGCAGGCGCACGCTTGGCACTACTTTGTTGATGCACGTGCGGCTACTGCGCACACAATTCACAAACACAAACGCACAAAAAATATTATTTTTTTAGCACTTGGGGGGAGCACCCCTGATGGACAGAGCACCCCCTTGACAACACTACAGCACCCCTTTAGGACTGGGACACTGCACAGGACTTTGGAGTGGACACAGCCCCTATGGAGAACTGACTGCACAACACAGTCCAGCCAGCCCCTATGGACTTTGAAGTAGTAGACACAGCTCCTATTAACAACAGCAGCACAGCACAACACAGCCAACCCCTATGGACTTTGAAGTAGTGGACACAGCCCCTATTAACAACAGCAGCACAGCACAACACAGCCAGCCCCTATGGACTTTGAAGTAGTGGACAACAGTAGCACAGCGCAGCACAGCACAACACTACTCTGCACTACACTACACTACACTACACAGCCCAGCCAGCCCTAACTCCCACCCTCCCTCTTCACTGTCCACAGCCGAGTGAGAAAATGGCGCCGACGCGGGTACCTTATATAGGATCCAAAACCCGTGAGACCCGGAAGGTGGGATGATGACGTTTTGCCTCGATTTCAGATCCGAGTCAGGCGGGAAAAGTCGAGCCTGACTCGGATCGGCCTCGGATCGGGGGGGTTCGGATTTCAGAAATCCGAACCCGCTCACCCCTAATGAGAACACATCTGGCTTCAGTCACGGTGTGGATGTGGTACAAACACATAGTGTCAGATTCAATTAGCTGCAGGGTTCTCCCCACAGCTAATTGCCATGCCAGACCAATTCAATTGCCGGGGAGTCCCCGAGACCCTGCACGTGAGTCCCCGCAGTCGGACTTTACCTCGCAGCTCAAGGAGGTGCGAGGTAAAATCCACGTTAAAACAAACCAAATCGGCCTCACGTGCGGGGAAAAACACATTGATTCCGCAGTTTACGCTGAATCAATGTGTTTTTTACGCGCATGAGTCCCGATTTTATGGTGCGGGAAAAATGCTATTTAATTGAATAGCTTTTCCCTGCACCGCAGGGATTTTGGATGGCAATTAGTCATGGGGAGAACCCCGCAGCTAATTGAATCTGCTCCATGAACTATGTTTAAACTATTTACATAATATACTTCAATATTGTCCCAATTGTTATGTGATATTGGCCGAAATGTTTTTCTTACTGCATGTAATTTAACCCAAGCTGCTAAAAAAATATATAATAACATTATCATCATTGATTTGATATTGGTTTATGTTATTAATTAAAAAATAACTTTAATCAAAATTTTATATAATTAGTTATGAGTAAGTAGGTGGGGGGGGCACTGAAATAAATGTATGTAACCAAGGGGGCGGCGGTCTGTAACAGATTGTGAATCACTGCTCTATAGGGAGAAAGACCACACTTAGGGAGGACTACAAACACAAGAGGAATCGGTATGATTAGCCGTCCGGCGGTTGGAATCCCGACAGCGGCTGCCCGACATGGGTGAAAATCCTGATCGTCCCTAAGGTAAGTATAGACTAACCATAGACTAACCTAATTCCCTCCCCTAACCCTAACCATCCCTTAGGGGTGCCTAACCCTACCCTTCCCCCCAGTGACTAACCCTAATCCCCCCTCTAAGTGTCTAAACCTAACCCCCCCTTCCCCGCCACCTAAACCTAACCTCCCGGGGGGGTGCCTAACCCTAAGTCCTCCCCCTGGAGCCCTAAACCTATCCCCAGCAGCTATCCGCACTCTGCGCCCGGCATCCCTTCAATCGGGATGCCGGGCGCCGGTCTCAGGGTGTCGGTAAAATGACAGGCATCTAGATTTAGACGCCTATCATTTAACCCTCGCCGGGATTAAGCAGTTGGGAAGCCGGATGTCGGGATTAGGTCCACCGGCTTCCTGACTGCATACCACACAAGAAAATAGAGTAATAAACATGAATGGCCCTGGTATAACCCACTAACAAAGTGCTAATTTCACTACAAAAAGATACAAAAACAAACTACAATGTTCACAAGAGCTTTAATCAAAGAAAAGAGCTTATAGTACTTTTCATGCCAACTCAGGAAACAGAACAAGAACTACCCTAGGACCACTAAGCTCTCTGATAGTAATTATACATATAATGAATATCATTTATGTTGCACAATGCAAAAGCAGCTTTGGCCTCGCCGTGCACCTCACTGTGTGCGAGCAGGGCCGTAAGTAGCTATGGGCCACTAGTACCGCCCCATGGCCTTTGATTCTGGCTGGCAGGGTGCCTGGAACCCTACAGCCAGGATTGCTGCTGCAGAACCCACACAGGCACCCTGCACAGTATATGAAGCCTGTTGAGCTTACTGGAGCTGTCTATCATGGCCCGTCTGCATGACGTGATGATGTAATGCGTGCAACATCATTACATGGTGTGCTCAGGGGACAGGGGCTTTGATAAGGCACTATTATACCCTGTTATGTCTTTGTGTGACAGTGCACCTAGATTTCCATCAGGGTTTAACTTTACCAAGCAAGGTGGCTGCATCTGTGGAGGAGCAGAAGAATATAAAGGCAAAGGGGAGGAGTTAGGAGGAGTGAAGGTGTCTCTAGCTGCCTAGCCTAATATGTATGGTGTTGGCACATCACAGCTCCTTGTCGTACAGAGCAGAACTGGAACAAAATCTTGTACAGTGCACATCGGGAGATTGTTCTCTAGTTTGCAGGGACGTTCCCTTACAGCAGATAGCAGGCACACACCCAGACATGCTCTGGATGGACTATCTGTGTTCACTGGTCCAAAACCAAAGCATTTTGCATAGTGCAGTTTTAGTAACTTTCTATAGTTTTAGTAACTTTCCTGAAAATACATTGCATGTTCCTCTTTGTGATTCCGTGGGTTCTCTCTGGGTGCTCTGACTTCCTCCAAAATCATATTGGCAGGTAAATTGGCAGCTGGCCAAATAATGGACCCCTGTATGGGAGTGTGGGGGTCATTCAGACCCGGTCATTAGCGCCGATGCGCTCGGACCGGGTTGATGGCCCCCACAGAGCATGCGCACGACGGCGCCAGCGCCGTCGTGCGCATGCGTGAGACCCGCTACGACCGACAGCGCCGGGCGTAGCGGGTCTCGATCCAAAGGGGGCGAGCTGTCGATGTTGATTGACAGCTCGCCCCATTTGGAAGGCGGGCCGGGGGGGTGGCAGCCCAAACGGGGGCATTCCCATGGGAACGCCTACCGTTTGGGGGCAGCCCCACTGACATCACTAGTGATGACAGTGGAGAGCTTCCGGCTCAGACAGAGCCGAAAGCTCTCTGGGGCTTACGACAAGGGAGACCCTACCCTAGGGTCTCGTCGTAAGCCCCGATGGTCGCGATGGTCTTGACCATCGCAACCATCACCTTAGGCGGTCGTAAGGCTGTGGGTGTGAACCCACAGCCTTACCACCGCAAAGGAGGACGTCTTGAAAATTCAAGAGGTCCTCCCCTCATTCAGACCAACCGCACGCTCTGTGCGACCGGCTCTGAATGAGGTCCTGTATGTGTATGTGTGCTAGAGAATTTTGGCCCTCATTCAGAACCGCACGTTTCCAACAGTACGCTCGTTGCATTCCGATGTTGACTAACCGCGCATGCGTCGGTGTTACACTGCGCATGTGCGTACGGCAGATTGCGAGCTTTTTTTCTCTCGTTCCTAAAATAGCGTACAGGAAGTGACATGTCAAATGTGATTGACAGAACAGGGCGTTTTTGGGTGTTGACGGGGGTGGAGATGGAAAAACGCAGGCGTGGCGAGGCGTTTTTGGGGCGTACATACATTAGCAGATGCGAACGTCAAATGTGTTCGGACCGTCACATACGTCACTGGAACATCCTCTTTCCCTTCAAAATGCTCGCACAGTTTAGGGTCTGGATTACTCGACCACATTGGCGATGGCCTTCTCCTCCGTCCCGGGACTCCATGATGTTGCAGCGATTAATCGCGGGTGGTCACAAAAGCAATTAGTGTTGTATTGAAAACCGGCTTGGTATGTGTTTGGAAAGCAGTTTATTGGGATAGCACAAAACCGTACGCAGGTGGAAATCATACCTGCTAATGTCAGGATTACACAATCAATTGGCGTACATTTTTTGGGGTTTTTTTTGGCCTCAATTTGTTGTTTATGGCCTATTGTGACAATAATGTCATCATGTTTTAATTAGCTCCCCTTTTTTTTTTTAATGTGGAATTTGCATCGTTATGTGATTTTTTAAACGTTCCTTCAAGAGGCCTTTTTTTTTAAAAATGAAATGGTTTTTTGTGTCCTTTTTTGCCTTTAGGGCCAGGATTAAATGTAACCCATTTGTACAATAATGTCACAATACAATGTCAGATTTTTATCATAAATTTATTGTTTAAACACAAACCAATTGGCATAATATTTTGTTTTCTTTTTTTCTGGCAAAGATACTTTTTATCAAAAATAAATAATCAATAACTGCTAACATAAACGTACAAAAATAAATTAAAAACATTTCACAAGAAAGGAGAGGGAAGTTTTGACCAGAAAGGAATATGAGCCAAGCACAGAAGGAGTGTGGGAAAAGTCGCCATTGCTGTCACCGTTTTTTCGCCCGTTTGGATGGGGGAGGGTGGGCGCCAGACCGGGTCCGGGATGCCATCGGGCTGGCCTGTCCAGAGGCAGATGTTGTGGCCTCTGGACTAGGCACAGGGCTAGGCACATTTGGAGGATTGGCTGATGTTGTGCCAGAGGTGGAGGATCCTGATGTTCCGGCAGGAACGGAGGTCGGCTCCACCATGTGCTGGCGAACGAGCTGCTCCAGGGCATCGGCGATGCTGATGTTGGCCCTGGTATTTTCCGCCAGGGCCTGACCAATGGTCACGTTGGCCGCAGCATTTTGCTCCAGGGCCTCAGCCACCCGTATCAGACTGGCGTCCATCCTCTGCAGAATCTCCGTATGGAAATCCGATTTTAAATTGAGTTCTGTGAGGAGGCCCACTGCCTGCGAGGGGGCACGCCCTGGACTGGCTTCTGCAGGGTCCTCAGCCGGATGTACTGGTTCCTCCCCTGCAGAGCCAGCAGAAATTCTGCGGCCAAGGCTTCCCTCTGGAGCAGACTCATCCGCCTGTGTCTCTGTTGGAAAAATGAGAAAAGAGTCACATTAGAATCTACATATTGGCACAATAGCATTTCAGAGTTGGTGACATCACAATACTTACCTGGGCCAACATGAGGAGCCGCAAAGTCTGGCATGTCCGTATCCATGTTGGACACGCCAAACACCTCCACAGGCTGCACACACCCCTGTGACACAGGGGTGGGACCCCCACCTGTCCCCCTTGCATGCCTAGCCCTGTCCGCGAGTTTTTGCTTTAGGCGATATTTGAAGTCGCCCCATCTGTGGGGAAAAATGGAAGCCATTATCCTTTGGTTTAAAATGGGGTTTGTTTTTAGGGGGGGCAAGGGTTTACTTACCGCCGTTTGACATCCCGGGCTAGACGGACATAATCACCCACTCTATTGTCAGCAACGGCTACCTCTTCCCACATTCTCCACTTCTGGCTTAGACTCATATTCCTGTCTGCCTGTGGCAGGATGTCCACACACTTCTGGATCAAAACCTCCATCTCCTTTCTTGTGAAATGTGGCTGCCTTTTTTTTTTGCCCGCTTTGGCCGGAATACTGGGCCCAGCAGCCTCTTCCATGTCATCCTCCTCACCTATTTGTGTAAATTTACAGAATTCACAAAATCACAACTTGCCTAATCTTATGTTTCAAATTAATCGTTGATAGAAAATGCATGAAAGACTTACCGCCTGACTCTTGGGCATTTTTTCCCTGGTCTGTCGCCATGTCTGAGGTCCAATCAAGAAATACACCAGAATTTGAATGTGTTTTCGTGACGTATTTATACATGCGTCCTTATTTTGCGGCCGCATCATTGATTGTGCGGCCCTATGATCCCTCCTTAATTTGTGCGGGAAACGAAACACTATTTATGGCTTGGTGTGTCTCAAGTCGAGGTGGCGTTTTTGGATTGTTGGAGGTTATCTTGGCTGGAGTTTATTGATTGCGTAGAAAGGAGTTGGAGGTTGGAGATTCGTTTGTTGGTTAGATTTGCGGTTTTTTTTCCGTTATCTTTGTTGGTTTATATTTTTGGGACCTCGTTTCTTGATTTGGTAAGTTTTGTGAAGTCTAACTTTTGTTCAATTGTTGTTTCATTGTGTTTCGTATATTTTGTAATTTTTGGATCCCTAATTTCTTCTATTTTAGATTTTGTTTATTTTCGACCCCAAAGACCTTTTGATTTTGCATCTTAGATATTTGCTCATGGTAAGTCCATTTTTTATCTTGTATTAGCGAACTAATTAGCGCATTTTTAGTAGTTACTCTTGTGACTTGTATTAGCGAACTAATTAGCGCATTTTTAGTAGTTACTCTTGTGACTTGTATTAGCGAACTAATTAGCGCATTTTAAACAGCTTAATAATCATTCTAACTTTTTGGTGGTTTATCTTTCGCTTTTTGAGCCAACATTTTGACCCGTTTTGATGTACTGTGTTAAATGTCGCTTTGCGGTTTTGCTAAATGGGTGTTTGGCATATTTTAACTTTGGTCTAGCACAAAATTTATAAACAAAAATGCACAGAGTGAAATGTGTCAAGTAATATTGGTGTTTATTTTCAGTTTGGACGTATCATGACAATACCCCGGCATGTAAGCAGCAATGGATGGTATCATCAAGCTAAGTTGTTTTAATATAGTTTTGGGGTGGGTCAAAAGCATTACTTTGAAATCTTTGAATTTCAGGTTGATCTGGGGCGGATTGTTCTGGCCATGCTCCCGGAAGCCGACCAACCTCAATCTCATCCCAGGCGTAGGCATCGTAGGCATGCAAGGCCCCAGATATTTTGAACACGTGTCACCCTTTTTGGAATGCCCGATGATGAGGTTTTAAGACGCTACCGTCTACCTCCCAAAATCATCATAGACACTCTCTCATTAATAGAAAGTGATCTTGAGCGGCAAATTGACAGTCCAACAGCAATACCACCACTGACGCAATTTATGGCGGTGTTACATTTCTGTGCCTCAGGATCGTTTCAAACAACGGTGGGAATAGTGGCGGGCATCTCCCAATCCTCCTTTTCCCGGATCCTGAGGGCAGTGATGGAGGCACTTTTCAAGCACCTCCATCATTTTATTCAAATGCCTTTGGATATGGGTGCCCTTAGTGTGGCCAAGGCCAATTTTTGCCAAATAGCTGGCTTCCCACACATCATAGGGGTTGTGGATGGTACTCACATACCACTTCAGCCTCCAGCACGGCTGGAGGCAATATTTAGAAACAGGAAACACTATCACTCCCTGAATGTAATGGTGGTATGTGATGCCTCCCTCCAGATCCTGTCCCTGAATGCTAAATTACCAGGAAGTGCACATGACTCCTTCGTCATCCGGCAATCAGGGATATGGCAGAAATTAACCAACCTACAAGCTGGTGATGCGTGGCTTCTGGGTAAGTGGAGACCTTTAGTACATAACAATGTTAAGCTTGATACACAGTGTTCCTGATGTTGTCTCTTATTTTTCACAGGAGACAGTGGATACCCTTGCATGTCCTGGCTGCTCACTCCTTATTTGGCTCCCACACCAGGCCCACAAAGTGAGTATAATTCCGCACTTACAGCCACCAGGCAAGTGGTGGAGCACTGTATCGGCCTTTTAAAAGGCCGATTCAGATGCCTCCACCGCTCTGGTGGCGAGCTCATGTATTTGCCGGATATGGTGTCGAAAATTGTGGTCCTGTGTGGGATATTTCACAACATCGCCATAAGGAGTGGTGTCCCAATGCAGCCAGAGGATGCCTTACCTGAGGATGGCCCCCCCGAGGTTGGTCGGAGGTCAGTATGTGGGGGGGCCATATGCGATGATGTGGTGGCCAGATTTTTTAGGTAAGTTTGACCAAAACTACAGTGTTTATACCTAATGTGTTTGTGTTTGTTTGCGAACATCTAATTTATTTGTATTTTTTTCACCATCTTCTGTTTGTTCACATAATCTTTGGCACTCCAACGCTCACTACTTCCTGCTACCCTTACCAAACCTGGATCTGGTGATTTGGGGCATATATTCTGGAACCCATATCGCAACGCCATGTTTGTGGAATCATGTTGGCATGGTCCTTCGTCAACCAGTTCTTGATTGTTTTTTTAATTTAAATATTTTATTTGTATGTGTTGTATTTGAGTTTATCACTGTGTTTTTTTTTGAGGGAGTGACCACTTTGATTTCTCATTTATGTTGTGAATAAATGTTTGGAGAGTGAAATGGTCTTCCTTTTTTTGGACGTTAACAGCAAGTGTAACCAGGTTAACACACCTTACATTTGACTAAGGGGTAATCCAGTACTGACACCAGTTGATGTAAACTGAAATATGTTTTCAGGTTCCCAACCCACACCAAAAGGAAGCCTGTCCAAACCTTTGGATTTGGAAGACTGGCCTAAGCAGCTTGCACACCAATTAGGAACCTGTAAAATGTAGAAATATCTAATTGACACTACACCCAAAAAGGGAAATGACATTGTTACTGTTCTGTGTTTCTTGTGGCTGATTTACATACAAATACAAAACACAATCTAACTTTTAAAAAAGGGAAATCCTTGCAGGAACAGTCAACTTATGTCAGGGTTTTTTTTTTTTTTTTTGGAAAAAAAGAATGAGCCAGAACATATATTCGAAATCAACAATTTATTTAGAAAACTAAAAAAAACAAAAAAAACTACTGGCGAAGGATGCCAGACAGCCGGTCAAGGCCCACAAGAACGCCAATGACATGTTGGCGCATCTGGCCAACACATTCGACCACCTCTTGCCGACGCCTCTGTTCCTCTGTGTGTGAGAAAAGTGTGTGGATTAATAAAACAATAGGGAAGCCACATTAACAAAAAAAAAACACAACGAAATCACTCCTAAACCTAAAAAAAAGAAACCAAAACAAAAAGGGGGTGCTGCCAAAAATACCAGGCCTATGTACAAATTCCCACAGGTGTGATATGTGTATGTTGAAACCAGCAGGAAGAGGTAAAGGCAAACTGCTAAATCACCAAAAGTAAACCCAAAAATCACGAATAAAGGCACGACACATGATTACATACAAACAGTTTGTGCTTAAAAATAATGCGAAAGAAAAACATACCGGGAGCCAAAACGGGAGCTCCGGAAGTCCCTCCATGTTCTTCCTCGGAGGAGCCTTCATTCCCCAAAGAACGGGGAGGGGTAATGACGGACTCCGGGGAGGGGGTAATTGTAAGAGGGGTGGGTGGAGGAGAGGGGGAAGTGGGACAGAGGGGAATGAGGCCCGACAGTTCCGGGAGAGGGTCTGGGATGGCTGGGGAGGAGTGGGGTATAGGGGAAATATTTGGGGTGGAGTGTTGGCTGGGGGTTGGGGATAGTGGCCGGGAACGCCGTCTGGCCGGACGGTGACGGCGTAGTCTTGGCTGTCCACCTAAAATATGTCAAACAAATTGAGGTTAGTTTCTGGCCAAATCCGGGGCCCAAATAAAAAAAAAAAAACCTCCAACAAAAAACATGCAAATAGGAGTAGAATGAAAAAAACAGAAATAGAGGGAAAACATGCACACGCAGATATGAGGACAAATAATAAATAGGACAGACAGGAAAACATGCACACGCAGATATGAGGACAAATAATAAATAGGACAGACAGGAAAACATGCACACGCAGATATGAGGACAAATAATAAATAGGACAGACAGGAAAACATGCACACGCAGTTTGCCCCACAAACACAAACATGAAAACCACAATACATAACACTTACTTTCCAGTATCTGCATGCGAAAGCATGCCAGCAAGCGGGGCGTTCGCCGTTGCAGGTCTGACCACCTGCGCTCCAGCTGCCCGATGTTGCGGCGTGAACCTAAGGACCGCAGGCGGGACCGTGCCTCCGCATACGCGGAGCGCTTCTGCCGGTTGGTGATGGGTGGAGGCTGGCTGGTGATACGGCGATCCATCACCTCCGTAAGCACCAGCAGCTCGCGCCTGGTGAATGCGGAGGCTCTCATGATGGCAATGGAGTTTTTCATACAAATCATTTTTGATAAAGTGTGTAAAAATTTTCTGATTGGCTAATGTATTTTGGAAATTAACAGGAGCAATTTTATTGGTTAGTGTATGAGTCATGTGTTCAACAGGGCCAGAAATCTCTGGAGAGTTATGATAGGCTTGATGCAGTGACATGCGTTTGCAAATTTAAATAAAGAAATGAACCCCGGAAAATATGCGAGGATCCACAGCAATAGAACAATTGTTTAATTGTGGTTCACATGTTTTTTGAACAATAAAAGCGAATGTTCCATCCGTACGTATTCTGCGGGTAAACACAAACACGGACAAGAGTAAAGTTTCTTGCATTGTGTTGAAAAAAAAAAAACAATTAAGCTAATTGATACATTGATTGGCATGATACGATTGAGGGAGGTAGGCAGAATAAAGGAGCAGGTAATCGACATCTGACAAGGCCACTTCCGGTTTCACTTGTGTGTGCGTTCCCTTCAAGCCATTTCGGGGATGTACGCTCGCTATTTCGCACGCTCGTTAGTTAGAGGAGGGGTCGCCTGAGTTTAGGGAGGAATTTTAGATGCGAAAGAAAATACGAGCGAGCCATTGAATTTAAATAATTTTGTACGTACGCCTAACATACGTGCGCCCGCTTGCGAGTGGGTCTGAATGAGGGCCTTTGACTGTAAGCTGCAATGGGCCAGGGACTGATGTGAATGACAAATATTCTCTCTGTAGAGTAGACAGTGACGACTAGTGGTAAAGCATGAACACTGCAACAGGACAGCAAACTAATGATATTCACCTATTTGTAGGGCCGTATTTATAATGGGTGCAAGGTGTGTGGTGCACACAGGTCCCTGAGTCCAGGAGGGCCCACACCGCACACCCTGCCCCAATATTTAGTCAATGCTAACCTTTCCACCGTCTTTAGAATACTGCAAAAATCACAGAGAAAAGGGCGGTGAATGTGCAGAACCGATGTGCCTGGGAATAAGGCACAGGCGCCATTTTCTCGGAGATCCGCGCATGCGCAGTAGAGAGGAGGGGGCCCAACCGGAGGCTGTACATGGGCCCCCATCTCTCTTAAAATGCCCTTACCTCTTTGGCATTGCAAGGGAAATACAAAGAAATGATAATGATATGTAAAACGCAAGTGATACCTGGCATGCTCGCTCTGATCCCGCCAGGTCTACCATGTAAAGCTTGCCGGTGCACACTCCATCACTGCTCATCTGCTTTACGGTGACTTGTAACACAGCATGGGAGCGGGATGAGTTCTTATTGGCAGCTGTGGCTGCCTTAGAGCGGCGCTTGTTCCCTTTCATCAGTAAAGCTATGGCCTGAAAAAGAGAGAGTAATATAGATGCACCAACACTCTTATGGTTACACAAAACAACTCAAAAAGTTACACCCATGTGTTATAGCTACAATGGGGTCACTACACCAGCGATCACATTATCATGGGCCCTCTTATTAATTCACACATTAATAGGTTCTTTGCAGACAGCAAACCTGTTTGTATTAGTCTGTACTTATATAACTTTGTTATTTATACCCCCCTTGTTCAGTGCTGCAGAACCCTTAGGGTGCCTTATAAATAAAAGGTGATAATAATAATAATAATAATAATAATAATATAGACAGGGATGACTAGTGGTGGAGCATGGACGCTGCATAAGGGTAGCACAGACTAATGATAGTCACCTCTTCAGGGCTGCTGGGGAAGAACTCAGCGATCCCTTCTATCCTGGTGTTGCCGTAGGGATCCTCTCTGAGGGTCAAACATCCAGAGGACGGTCTTAGTAGATCCTGAACGGTTTCATTGTAGACCTGAAAATGTAATGAAGGAATTATCACTCTCTGCAATACAACCACGACAAGTGTGTAATCCACATTTACTCTCCGGAAAGGACTTGGGTTACTTGTGGTTCTCCAGATGCTGTATATCAAGGTTTTTCAGGGCCAGTACATACATGGTAGGGGCCCATCTGAGCTTTCAGTTCTGCACCAGTCCCCATGAATTCTCAAAAAAGCAGAGTAGGGGTCCCCCTCAAACTTTGCTAGGGGGCCTGGTGAATGCTAGTTATGCCCATGATTGCACATGTAGAGGGGTCATTTACATCATGTGTAGTTGCATCCGGCCCTACAGCACCGGCAATAGACGCACATCCCAAAATCTACCTATGCATCATGTCTAAATGTGCTGCAATATACTTGGCCTACGCAGGTTTGCCGCTGCCTGTGCATGTGCAGTATGTAAATGCATATCTTATGCAGAAACCCCCAGAGGTCCATCCAACTCCAAATAAGATACATAGAATATAAACCAAGCACATATTCCTCACATATTTACCTCAGCATAGGACAATGAAACAGAGAATTTATTTGGCCCTCTCTGCACCTCGATGGTCTTATATAGATCTTTCATAGTGCGGAATATTACTCCGGGCTCATGACCATTGCCCATCATGGTAAACGTCTTCCCGGTGCCTGTAATAAATATAAAGGTGTTAAGCATACACTCACTGGCATTACAAGAAAGAATGGCAGATATGTAATTATACAATGTGTCGTGTCAGTAATGAACAGTGACAGACATTATGTGACTAAACCAATATTCATCAGGATGCTGCTCATCAGTTCACTCTCTCAGGGATGTCACCGCTTGTTAATGAATGGCTAGACTGTGCACTATTGTATATTTGTTCTGTCCATAAAAACAAGAGATTTGGTAAGAACTTACCTTTGTTATCTCTGTTTCTATGAAGTCCATAGGGTCCACAGGGTTGACCTTGGGGTATAGCTGGATCTGGATCCACGGGCACCACGCAGTTAAAGCTTTGCTGCTCCCAGGATGCACTTGGGTCCGTCCTCCTCTATACCCCGCCCCCGACCACAGGCACCTCAGTTGGTAAGCAGCTAAGGCCGGAGGAGGAGACTAAACAGAGAGAAGGAAGACTGGAACACACAAGAAACCATACTCACAGAAATGGGAGACGGAAAACCGGTGACCAGCCACACAGCCCATTTGAAGCCAGGTGCGTCAGGGCGGGCGCCCTGTGGACCTTATGGACTTCGTAGAAACATATATAACAAAGGTAAGTTCTTACCATATCTCTTGTTTTCTACTTCAGGGTCCATAGGGGGTCCACAGGGTTGACCTTGGGGATGTCCCAAAGCAGTTCAACTAAGGGCGGGGACGCTCCTGTGCTGAATGGAGTACCTGGCGCCCAAAGGATACATCTTGAGAGGCAAAGGTGTCAAACGCATAGAACCTCAAAAACGTTTGAATTGAAGACCAAGTGGCCGCCTTACACAGCTGAACAGCGGAGGCGCCACGTCTAGCAGCCCAAGAGGGACCCACAGAACGAGTGGAATGAGCCTTAACAGAGGCTGGCACAGGTAAACCCTCCTGTGCATAAGCCTCACAAATAACGGAACGAAGCCAACGGGCTAACGTTTGCTTGTTTGCAGGCCAACCCCTCTTGTGAAAACCGAAGAGGACATACAATGAATCCGACTTCCTAACCGAAGCAGTCCGGTCCACATAGATTCTAAGTGCCCGGACTACATCTAAGGAAGCCTCACCAGCTGAAAGATCAGGTGACTGAAAAGCTGGCACAACAAGTTCCTGATTAATGTGGAACTTTGAGACCACTTTGCGCAAAAACTCAGGACGAGTGCGGAGCACCGCTCTATCCTGGTGAAAAATCAGAAAAGGAGGGCGACAGGAAAGCGCCCCCAATTCTGACACCCTCCTGGCAGAAGCAATTGCAGGCGAAAAACGGTCTTAAAAGTCAGCCACTTGAGCTCCACCGACTCAAGCGGCTCAAAAGGAGGACCCTGCAAGACCCGTAGTACCACCGCCAGGTCCCAAGGAGCCACCGGAGGCACGAAGGGAGGCTGGATCCTGAGAACACCTTGGAAAAAGGTGTGAACATCTGGCAGTGTAGCAATCCGTCGCTGAAACCACACGGACAAAGCAGACACATGAACCGTCAGAGAGGCCAGGCGTAAGCCGAGGTCCAAACCCGATTGAAGAAACTCCAAGATTCTGGAAACCTGGAACACCTGCGGATCATAGTTTCTGGATTCACACCACTGAAAATAAGTGCGCCACACCCTGTGGTAAATCCGCGCGGAAACAGGCTTGCGTGCCCTAAGCATGGTACCAATGACCGAACTGGAGAAACCCCTAGACCTCAAGACGGCTGTCTCAAGAGCCACGCCGTCAAAGACAGCCGACCCAGATCCGGGTAAAGGCAGGGCCCTTGAGACAAAAGGTCCAGACGCTGAGGGAGAAGGTACGGAGCGTCGATGGAGAGGCACCTCAGATCGGAGTACCAAGTACGTCTGGGCCACACCGGAGCTACCAGCACGAGCGTGCCGCCGTCCTGCTTGAATTTCTGCAGAACCCGAGGAAGCAGGGATATCGGAGGAAACAGATACGCCAGGTGAAACGTCCATTTCACCGACAGTGCGTCTACCAGACAGGCACCTGCGTCTCTTGTCCTTGACCCGTAAACGGGCAACTTGTGATTGTGACGGGAGGCCATCAAGTCCAGCTCCGGCAGCCCCCACCTGTCCACGAGCAGCTGAAACACCTCTGGGTGAAGCGACCATTCCCTGGGATGCACGTCGTGACGGCTGAGGAAGTCCGCCTCCCAATTGAGGACTCCGGGAATGAAGACTGCCGAGATCGCTGGAATGTGACACTCCACCCAAGCAAGACGCTGCCCGACTGCGAGTTCCCCCTTGGTGGTTGATGTACGCCACCGTGGTGGCATTGTCGGACTGCACCTGAACCGCCCTTCCGTGAAGAGCGGGGCTGGACGACTGCAGGGCCCTGTATACTGCCCGCAGTTCCAGGATGTTGATGGGGAGAAGTGCTTCTTCTGCGGACCAACGACCCTGAAGCGATAATGAGACGGTCACTGCCCCCCAACCCCGGAGACTGGCATCCGTCGTGAGCAGGACCCAGTCCAGGATCCAAAAGGGGCGCCCCTCGACCAGATGTGCCGTCTGAAGCCACCAAGATAAAGACTGCTGAACCTCCGGGGACAACACCAGCATCTGAGAGCGGATCCGATGAGGTAACACGTTCCATTCCGATAGAATCAGCCACTGCACCCTGCAGGGGCCAGGAATGGAACTGGGCAAATTCCACCATGTCGAATGTCGACACCATAGACCCCAGAACTCTCATAGCCGAATGGACCGACAGGCGGCAACTGCTCAGGCAACTGTGTATCCGCAGCTGCAGGGAGGAGACCTTCTCCGGAGTCATGAAAATCCGTTGCTGACGAGAATCCAGCAGGGCTCCCAAATGAACCATCCGCTGTGATGGAATCAGGGAGGACTTTTTCCAATTTATCAGCCACCCGTGCGCTTGCAGGCAAGCGATCGTCAGGTGGAGATGTTGAAGCAGTACCTCCGGGGAGCCCGCCAGCAATAGGAGGTCATCCAGATACGGCAGCAGCCGTACATTCTGGTTCCGAAGATGTGCGGCCATGACCGCCATAATCTTCGTGAACACCCTCAGTGCCGTGGAGAGGCCAAAGGGTAGCGCCCGGAACTGAAAATGATGTTGAAGGATAGCGAACCTCAGATACCGCTGGTGCAAAGGTGCTATCGGAACATGGAGGTAGGCGTCCTGGATATCCAGGGATACCATGTAATCCCCCGGTTCCATCGCCAGAATGATGGAACGTAACGTTTCCATCCTGAACTTGGGAACTCTGAGGAATTTGTTCAGAGACTTCAAGTTGGGGTTGGGGGGTTGAGAACCATTGGGTTTCTGCACCAGAAACAGAGAAGAATAGTACCCCGTCCCTCGTTGTAATTGAGGAACGGGAACAATGACCCCTGCTTTCAGCAAGGACTCTATAGCTTCCTGAATCTGTAAAGTCTTGGTCATATCCTGAGAAGGACTCATGCAGAAAAACTGGTGGGGCGGTCTGTGCCGAAAAGACAGGGCGTACCCCTGGGAGACCACTTCTCGAACCCAGGCATCCGTGGTGGTATTGTGCCAGCACTGGGCAAATAGAAGAAGTTGGCCTCCCACTCTGGGGTCCCCCAGAGGGAGGCCCGTCCCATCAGGCAGAAGGTTTATCCTCCTGCTTGGAAGAAGGGCGCCTGGCACTCCAGGCCTGCTTTTTGGGCTCAGAAGCGGCCTTGGTCGCCGATTGTTGCTCGGGACGGACTGACCTTTGGCCTTGCCCTGAACCCGAAAGGACCGAAAGGCAGAGCTCCGTACTTTGGTAGGTGCAGAAGCCGAAGGGAGGAAGGCTGATTTAGACTTAGCCAGAGTATCCACAATTTTGTCCAAGTCTGGACCAAAAAGCAACTCCCCATTAAAAGGTAAGGCCTCCAGTCCCTTTTTGGAGTCTGCGTCCGCTCTCCAAGACCGCAGCCACAAGGACCGACGCGCCGACACAGCTGCAGCCGACACCCGAGAGGTCAGCAGACTTGCATCTAACGATGCTTCCCCAATGTAGGAAGCCGCATACCTCATTTCTCCTATCAAAGCTCTCTGGATCTCCGGAGCATCTTCCGGAAAGGTATCCTCCAAAGCGTTGGCCCAGCTCTCGATGGCCTTAGCCACCCAAGAGATGGCCATGGACCGCCCCCGAGAGAGAGTAGATAGACTTTAAACAAGTCTCCACTTTCCTGTCCGTGGGATCTTTCAGGGACGAGATCGACGGCAAAGGCAGCGTAGCGCTTTTAATTAAGCAGGTAACGTGGGAATCCACGGCAGGTGGAGTTTCCCACTTCCTGCAATGAGCCTCAGGAAAAGGATAGTTTGAAGCCAACCGTTTCTGCGGTTGGAACCTCTTGCTGGGCAACTGCCAGGCCCCTGCCATATGATCCGTTAACTGGTCAGACAGGGGAAAAACCGTCAAAGCTACCTTGGCCTTCTTAAAATTAGGGTACTTCGACCTGGGAGCCGGCGCATCCTCCTCTATATGAAGGATGGCCCGCACCGCCCTGACCAATGCCGGTACATTAATGGAGGACTTAGCCTCCACCTCCTGGGCCCCAGCATCCGAGTCAGAGTCTTCATGAATCTCCCCGTCATCCGAAGACACGTCCGTGTCCGTAAACTGTGCCGCCAATGAAGCCGAAACGGTTCGCTTGGACGTCTTGGTGGCACATCACTGTGCAACATAGTTTGAAAGGCCGATGACGAAGCCGCCAGGCTCTGAACAGAGCTGGAGAGGACATCCACCCAGGGAGGGGGTACCGTTTGAGGATACCCCTGAAACGGTACCATCGACTGCTGTGGTACCGTGGAAGATTGCACGTACACAGGCAAACCCGCATAAGGACCCACAGTCTGAGACCCGGGAGGAGACTGCACCAGACGCGTCACGCCCGGGAACGGGGGATGGTAGGCTGGGGCAGCGCCCTAGAAGGGACCGCAGTCGGGACCGCCAGCCGGTCCGCGATCGACGCCAGCACTTGTGTAAACATCGCCCACAGAGGATCCTGCGCCACTGGGGGTTTAGAGGCACCAGGTACCAGCTGGCACCGTCCGCACAGACCGTCCTGAGACAAATCCGCCCCGTCAACCCCTGCCGAACAGCGTCGGCAGGAAAACAACACAGGAGCCACGGAGCGCTCATTCTTCTCATCAGACATGACACAAAACTTTTGCAATAAACGTGCATCACCGAAACGAGGTAAGGCGTATAACACCTGCGCACTCCCAAGTATGCAACACAAACAGCCCACAATCTGGTACTGAGTAGCACACCGCAGTATGTGACGGACCTCACAAATACGTAGATCTATATAAGTGAGGTATACAGAAAGAACACCCCTCCCCCACGCACCTGCGGGCCGTAGGAGAAGGAAAGGGATAGGTAAAAAGCTGACAGTAAGTAGAAAAAGCACAGACAGCAGCACTAGCAATAGTCACATACCATGCAGAGAAGTTATACTCACTGCACCTTCAGCTACAATCAACCTCCCAGATTCAGTGTCTGGGATGGCTATAGCACTGCGAACACTGTCCTTTGCAGGGGGAGAGGTACGCAGGGGGACTGGTCCACTGGAAGCCTGCCTGGGAGCTCTGCGATGCTGCCTGAAGATGGCTGCCGGAGAGCACTGAGGAGGAGTGGCCGAGAGATAACAGCCCAGTGATGCCAGCACGCATGAGAGAAGGCGCGCTGGGCTGAGGGGAGGAGCCGCTCAAGCAGGGAAGGCTGCCTCCCCTGCTAGTACTAAACCCCCGGGGAAGCCGGTTCCCTGCCGGTACTTACACACCGGAGGCCAGCGGTCACGCGGGGTATTCCTGAAGAGGGGGAGCCCGCCGCCGCTACTAGCGCCGCTGGTCTGTCCACAGAGACCGGCGGCTGAAAGACTGCATTTTCCCCCGCGTGCAGCGCGAAGCGCTACACGCGGCTTACCTGGCCCCGTAGAATCCTGCAGCAGTCAGTGGGAGCTCCCGGAGCCACGCTAGTACTGACTCCGGGGTCCCACTGCGATCCCCAGATCAGTACTGGCGTCACAGCGCCAGCGGGGCTGTTGGAGCGGCAGCATGGACGTCCAGATGGACAGTGTTATGCTGCCGCTCTGAAGATAGTAAAAAATAAAATAATAAAATCTTCTTTGCAAAAAAAAATTAAATTAAAGCTTAGGGGCTGCTTATGCAGCCCCACTGCCCAGGGTGACCCGACTCCGGCCGGGCACCAACTAAAACTGAGGTGCCTGTGGTCGGGGGCGGGGTATAGAGGAGGATGGACCCAAGTGCATCCTGGGAGCAGCAAAGCTTTAACTACGTGGTGCCCGTGGATCCAGATCCAGCTATACCCCAAGGTCAACCCTGTGGACCCCCTATGGACCCTGAAGTAGAAATGCTGCCTATCACGTTTGGTGATGGGTGCACCTATTCCCTGGTCGGTTAGAGTTAGAAGCAGTGGTATTCACAAGCTGCCATGCACCTAACGCCTCACTTTATGGAACCACATGGATAATTGCACAGCCCGTAAGGAAACTACTAGCTCACAATTACTAACAATACAGATGGTCCACATGTTTTTACCACCACTCATTTCACCACCTCACTACTTTTATACATACAATATAAACACTTATACTTATGATTTAATAACATTAAGTTTACCTGTTGGGCCATAGGCAAATATGGCAGCATTGTACCCCGAAATGATACCATCCACCAGGTTCTTCATTGTGGACTGATAAACATGCTCCTGAAATGAGACACGTTTATTGATGCTACATAAGCAATCATGCAAACATTATTTAAAACATGCTCTATACTGAATAAGGAGAAATGACAGCTGTACAGGCATTAATGTCTGATGCTACAGTCACATGTGATGATAAATTGTTCTCATGCGCTATTATAACCCCTTACAAGGTGCAGCATGATCAGCACTACCATATGTATAATGGGTGTGAGGTGTGTGGTGCACGTGGGCACCTGAGTCCTGGGGGGCCCACACTGTACTCCATACACCCATTAAATGTGCCTCAAAAGAAATCTACCTTGTGGCACCATTTTCCTGGAGATATATGCATGCACAATAGGCTCTGGCACAGTACCAGAGACTACACCTCACATACAATGGTTTGAGGGGGACCCTTTCAGAAACTGCACACAGGAACCCTCCTCTCATAAGATGTCCCTAAGTACTGTATTATATATACTATTAACTTTTATTGTCCAGTGTAAATATCTCAGGCGGTGGCGTCCCTCCCCCAGTGTCACCCGGGGTGCGGAGGGATGCTGTGCGCGTGCCGGCAAAAAGGGGCGTGGCCATGCAGACAGAACCATTTCCTCATTGGCAGGGGGTGTGGCCACGTGGACAGGGGGCATGGCCTAGCAACCCGAACCCCCATGCCTATTACTTGAGGTGGAGTGGGGGGTTGCAGGAGGTACCTGTGTGCAGTGCTGGCTTTCTCCCTCTGTGTTAGGAGCCGAGTGCTGCACTTAAGGCTACAGTCCAGCACCCGGCTCCTCTCAGTGAGGAGGAGTCTGCACCTTGATGTCACCCCACAGTGGGTGACACCTGGGTGTGGACGCACCCCCCTTGCGATGCCACTGATCTCAGGATTTCAATCACCTGGGTAGCTGCTTGATCCAACACCTTATTAAAGGTAAATGTCCTCTCTTTGGTCCTGCAGCAACGCAGGACGTCATCAGGATCCTCGCCAGGGTCCTGCAGTAGTACTGTCTGTAAGGCAAGAGAAGACACATGTTCAGTAGATGTCACAAGAGTCATAACTAGACTTTTTGGTGCCCTGTGCCAGAGATAGCTTTGGCACCCCCCCCCCTATTTTTTAAATAGGGACATAAGTTAGTGCACCTGAAAAGGGCCATGGCTCCATGGGGAAGGGCCAGGGAAGAGGTAGGGGCAGCCAGCGGATGCTGGGGATAAAAGAAGAGGAAGCTACAAGTGAGAAAAATAATAAACAAGAAAATTGACAGGCCCAAACAGCGCCCCCTGCCCTGTGGTGCCCTGTGCAATGGCACTGGTCTCACTACCCTAGTTACGGCCCTGGATGTCACCAGGTTCTGCAAGCACCGCTGCAGCTGGAGTAGAACATCTTAAGTCCAGTTTGTATCATACTTACCGACATTTCACTCCCTCCTTCCTGGAGGAAGCTGTCAGGCATTCTCGGCTTGGGGCGGGTCACAGCAAAAAGGGGGCATGCCCAGACAATCATGCAAATTTGGGGGTGGAGCATAGGGCATGACATCATGATTGTGTCATTGTGGCTCCGCCCCTTCTTCACAATGCCATTATTAAATGCATTGTGAGGCAGGGGGCGGGGCTGTGATGATGTGATACAGCGCGAATAACATCACTGGCCCCTCTGCTGCCGGGATTTAATCTGAAAAGTGAAGGGGGGCAGGTGGGTCGCTGGAGCCAGGGAGGCTTGCCTGCCTTTCAGGGTTGCCGGGAGCGGCACCCGATTTTCGGGAGGCCAAATCGGGAGGTTAGGCAAGTATGGTTTGTATTAATGGATGAAGGCAAAGACACACATGGAAACGTGATCCGGGAGTATAAAGTGATATTTGTCAGCATTTCAGCAGTTTCCAGAAACATTTTGCTGATATCTATAAAAGCTCTACTAGTCACTGGCTTTTAGGCCCTTAAGACACATAATGGTCTACCTCATAAGCCTGGGGGGCCATCTAATTGTGTGAGATATATCATAATAACTTATTGGATTGTGGCTCAAGTGTTTTGCTACCTATTGTGGAACTACAATTCTCAGCATACCCTCCTTATTGCAGGGAAATGCCATATGTTACTGTCCATAAAATTTGTGCATGACATCTTTTTTCCCTACTGAACCGAGAGCCCTGGATTGGGCAGATGGAAGATGTTGTCCGGCCTCTCTGCAGTATAAGCTTAGATACATCTCCTCCTATCACTATCTTCATATGATATAGCAATAGCTGGTGTGGTGCTGCATGTGCAGCCTAGGGGGGTGTGACCATGCAGACCAATAGGAAGCCACAAGCAGAGAGCTCACTAATTCCTACTGGTCTGTGAGGTCACGCCCCTGTCTGACAAATATAATCAGGTGGTCACTAAGAGGGAGGAGCAGCTTAGGAGCCCTGCAATGGTGTTTTGCATCAGGCCCAGCATTTGCATAGTCCAGCAATGGTCCATGATTTCCCCATTTCTAATGCACAGAGAGACAAAACCTGGCACTATCTGAGCAGCAGGTCATTACGCTAATTTGCTTATGGGTATATGGGGACCGTGGATAGCGATCCACCTCTGATACACAAAGCAAAATATTTAGTTTTATCATATTTGTTTGTTTTTAAACACAAATATATACAATGTGAAAAATCTAAGTAAATGTGCTGTAATATAAAATAATGTCCTTCATACAATAAATAAATCTAATAATAGTGTATTGATAAGAAAACTATTTGTAAATGAACAGTGTTAAATATTATACTAATTAAATTATTTAAACTAAAATAATGTTATTAGCATATTCTTACCTGCTGCCCGAGCTGGTGTATAATGCATCGGGCGCTGCTCTTAGCCTCTGTCCTATTAAATGGACGGATGCGTAGAGCGACCTGTGAAATAATGAAACAGACATAAGAACAATGAAGGATTTTTAATGCCAAGGTAATCTCCCAACCTAGCCTATTCTGTGCTGAAAGGACAATTCTCTTGGTCTGACTTGGTTATGTGTAGGGATGTGCAGGCCAGGATAGGTTCGAGTTTGCACGTTGAGTTCGGATTTTTCCCTCCAAAAAAACGGAACTCAGAAAGAGGCAAAACGTCATCTTGCATGGACGAACATCATCATTCCTGACGTTTTGCCTCTTTCTGAGTTCCGTTTTTTTTTTGGAGGGAAAAATCCGAACTCAACGTGCAAACTCGAACCTATCCGAGCCTGCACATCCCTAGTTATGTGTAATAAATAAAGGACTATTATACAGTTGGACCCAGTTGTAAAACCCCAATCAGCGAGATGAGTTAGTATCTCAGGAATATGGCAGCATCGGAAATCAGCAGGAAGGATAACTGGCTGCAGGAATAAAGTCGTAGGGGGGAATCCAATTACAGGTGATAAAACATTAATGTGTATTAAATTAACGGGCTCATCGCCCTTTAATGTCCCTTATCGCCTATAAATTGAATTTGCCAATTTTTGGTTTAACACTCAAATTCTAAATGAAGCCCCACTATAGTGGCAAAAACAAAAACCACTAATATAAAGCAAACTGAACAGTGATATAGATGCACTTCCCCTTGTATAACAGCATTTCACAATATTTTTGCTTTTATTTTAAATATTTTCACAACCTCAACAGAATTATTAGAAAGTCTGGAAAGCTATTAAGCAAAACACAAATACTCCATAGTAAATAGTATAAATACAGAGAAATTGGAGTATTTAAAACTAATGTATCTAACTCTACCCTGAACTTCTATGAAATCATATAACAGTGACCTATTATCATTAGCCATCAATAATACAGTGAGCCCATGGCGGCTCTATAAGAGATACTTACAGTAATATGATGGTCCTTAGGATGGTTATTTCCTGTCTTCTTCATCGCAAAATCATTTTATCCATTCAGAAATGAGAAGAAAAAAATATCTGTACTGTCACTAGTCCAGCAATATCAGATATGACACAGGAAGCATCCAGCTGCCTTATTATACCCATCACACCTCCAATAGTGACATCATCAGCTGCCACTATGACATCACTAGGTGACCTGGAAGGGGGGCACTGTATTGTATCTCAGGCAGGGCATTGGGGGTTAATAGTATATACAATGTGATGACTACATGTCAGTTAATAAAAACACCTAATTGGGATGAGAAGAAATGTAATCATTACACACAGCAGTGATGTGTATTATCTGTGCGCTATGTGTGTCTGTGATACATTAGGCCCATACTATGCATCTGTGGAAACATATACAGAGGGAGGCTCATGTAGTGTTGGACATACATCTATTGTACTGAGTCAGATATGCATTTTCATACTGCATCTACATACCATAAAAAGTGCATATACCTCCATATTCAAATATTGGTGCCTCCTACACTTATGATTTCTTAGGCCCTGGAGCAGTGGCATGAGGAAGGGAAGGAAAGGGGGCATGTTCTCATAATTATGACTGATGCAGACCTAAAGGCAGATACACCTGCCTGGAGATGTATCTCTTGTGATCGCTGGAGTGCTAGTGCAACCATACACAGTGATGGTGACAACCAGCAGCACCAGCTGGTCACTTCTGATTGGCTGATTGTGTACTAAGCTTTCCAGCTGATAGAGCTTTAGGGGTCTTTGTACTAAGCCTTGGATGGAGATAAAGCACCAACCAACCAGCTTCTAACTGTCATTTTTCAAACATAGCCTGTGACATGGCAGTTAGGAGCTGATTGGCTGGTACTTTATCTCCATCCAATGTTCTGGTCCTGGACTTCCCTGGTAAGAGGTGGGGCTGCAGCACAGTTCAAAAGTCAAATAGGGGAGTCACACCAACTGTCATTTCACACGCTGCCAAACATCACTGGCAGTTGGTGTGACTCCCCTAATTGAATTTTGGACTGTACCGCAGCCCCGCGTCTGGAGCCTCCACCAATCATAAATTACCAGGGAAGTCCAGGACCAGAGGAAGTCTGGGTCCAGAGCACTGTGCCCCTCCTGGAGAGGGTCATGTTGGGAGGTATGACTATATAATTATCTGTCAGATATCTGTCCAATCTGGCTGGTTGCTGGTGCTCACAAACACTGGAAAACAGACAAAAATTGTCATTCAGACAAATTGGTTAATTCAAATTAATTTAACCAATTTGAACAATCGTTTTTTTTTTTTTTTTCCAGTGTTTAAGGCCATATGGTTGATTGTCATTTAATTCTGTGATAGGCATCCGCATAGCAATACCTCCGCTGGCTAAATTATTGGCTGTGATACATTTATACATATCATCTCTGGGTGTATAATGCAGTTTGGCATGTGCAGCACACGGTATATGGGACAGCAAACCTCAATACTTAGGATCCTGTTTCAGTTTTCGGCCTCCAAACTGCAGGATAGTAAATATTTTGGTTTAAATCTTAAAACCTCATCTAATTTATAGTGGTTGTCAAACCATACAATAAACTGCCGCTTAGTAAATAAATCCCTTGGTCTACTAAAATGCCATTTTCAGTGCCTTGACCAGCATAAAGGAGCCCTCATATACAGTATGGGCCAAAAGCTTAGATGTCATTGCTCCGTGTACATCATGACATTGCCATGTGTACAGGGATGTACCCAAGGATGTAACTAGGTATTTAAAGGCCCCATAGCAAAAGTTTGTAAGGACCCCTATGCAGGCTTGGACTGGGCTGCCAGGGAATCGGGTAATTCCCTGGTGGGCCCCACTATGTTGTGGCCACACCCCTTTCTGTGAGGCAGCGGGGCTTAGAAGAAGGGGGGAAGCTGGCACATTAACAACAATAGAGCAGGAGCTCCACTGCTCCAGACTCCTGGGCCTGCCAATTCAGCTCGAAGCTCCGCCCACTCGTGGGTATCTGAAGCTCCGCCCACTCGCAGGTACCTGAAGCTCCACCCACTCGTGGGTAGCATAAGCGCCTACCATTTACATCCACAGTCCTCCTCTCCGCCAGTGATGTGTGGTGAGGTCAATGCCTGGTCAATACCAACAAATGGTGCTGGCAGTTAAAGACTGCAGTGGGCACTAAAATTATGACATGGAGCCACAGAGGCTAAGCTGCCTACAGAAGTATGGACCAGGGACATGCCGAACAGAGGAATACCACATACATCCCCACAGGTCAGTGTAATAACTGATGCTGATCTGCCTGCTGTGAGTGTGAGCTTTCTCTGTGTTTTAGTCTATGTATATTTGTGTATATAGTGTTCACTCTAGTAATTTTTTAGGACAGGGTGCTGATCACTTAGGAGGCCACATGTGCGCACGTCGAAAGCGCCCAAAACAGGGTGTGTCCCATGTCGCATCACTCTGGGGGCATGCCCAGCCTATTTCACACAAAGACACTCGTGATTAATATGGGGAATGATCATCACCTGCAGTGAGCAGGGATATTAACCACTTGCCTTGCACAGTTGTATCAGATACGACCATACCAGACTGGACTTTCCTTGACATGGTCGCAGCCGCCCATCTCAGAAGGACCTCCCGGTCCCTCTGATCCCTTAGATCTTACCCTTGGAAGCAGTGCTTGGGCAGCCCCGTGCTGGCAGCCCTTCTCCACCGTCGGCTGTAGAGGAGATGGAGCAGCCACTGAGCAAGTAAGACTAACAGGGTCACGCTGGAAGACGGTTTTCTGGAAGCTGAGGCCTGAGGCTGCGGGAGGAAACGGAGGCGAGGGGCCTGAATGTACGACCTCCGCATCCACGGGTCTTGGTCGTTGGCGAGACCTAGTCAAAGGTGCAGAATCTAACTCACGAGATGGTGTTCGCCAGTGACCCCACAAATCGGGATATGGGCTTGAGCTGCACCTCGTAAGCAGGTCGCGGTCCTTTGACTAGGTGACCAAAGCCTGCGGGAAAAAGGAGAGACGAACACTCATGGCCCAAAGGGTCTGTGCCAGTAAGGGGCACGTAGGGACACTGTACTTGAGGTACAAGGAAGTGTGCACTGCGGACACACTCTACCGGGTTGCCGGTTAGAAAGAGTGCACCACGGTGCAATACTGTAACATGTAGGTAGGGACCACAGAGTCCAGTAACGAGGTGAGTAGTGGTACTGGAGCCAGCCAGAGATTATGACGCTGGAGAGGTGGGTACATATAACTACACTCAGGCTGTGATGGTAAAGCACTGATGATATGAATGATATAGCTGTACACAGGCTGAGATGGTAAAGCACTGATGAGATGAATGGTATAGCTGTACACAGGCTGAGATGGTAAAGCACTGATGAGATGAATGGTATAGCTGCACACAGGCTGAGATGGTAAATCACTGATGAGATGAATGATATAGCTGCACACAGGCTGAGATGGTAAAGCACTGATGAGATGGATGATATAGCTGCACACAGGCTGAGATGGTAAAGCACTGATGAGATGAATGATATAGCTGTACACAGGCTGAGGTGGTAAAGCACTGATGAGATGGATGATATAGCTGCACACAGGCTGAGGTGGTAAAGCACTGATGAGATGAATGATATAGCTGCACACAGGCTGAGATGGTAAAGCACTGATGAGATGGATGATATAGCTGCACACAGGCTGAGGTGGTAAAGCACTGGTGAGATGAATGATATAGCTGTACACAGGCTGAGATGGTAAAGCACTGGTGAGATGGATGATATAGCTGTACACAGGAAATAGATCACTGGAAGCAAGGGAACCTGGAACGAGAGACCACTGGTAACACTAGCAGCGACAATGGTTGTTCAGGCAACTACCTGATACACAGGAGCCAGATATATACCCCTGGAAGCCCACTGATTGGTCAACAGCGTCAGCTGACCGGCCAGACTGTCAGGGAAGGAAGGATAGTCAGAGAAGGAAGTGTCATGGCAGCGCCCATGACAGGAACTCCGATCCCCGCGCACCAGGCCGCCCGAGACACCAGCATCAGGGAGAATGCTCAGCACCTACCACATTGCCGCACCAGCCGCCCGACTGCCCGGGAAGTCAGAGGAAGCTGGCGGGATGGTAAGGGACGGCCGATCCCCGGCTGAACTCTGACAGTACCCCCCCTTTCAGGGTGGACACCGGACACCCACCAGGTTTACCAGGAAAGCTAATACGGAAAGCTCAAACCATCTGAGGCGCGTGAACGTCTGTGGCTCTGATCCATGCCCTTTCTTCCGGACCATACCCTTTCCAGTCAATGAGATATTGGAGGTTGTTAGATTTGGTAAATCGAGAGTCCAAAATCCTCCCTACCTCGAACTATGTACCTTGAGAAGTTTGCACTTGAGGTAACTTGGGAGCAGAAGTTTGAAAATGATTGGAGGGAGTTCCAACTTATACGCTTCTGGGTTGATGACACCAGCATCAGGGAGAATGCTCAGCACCTCCCACGTTGCCGCACCAGCCGCCCGACTGCCCGGGAAGTCAGAGGAAGCCGGCGGGACGGTAAGGGACGGCCGATCCCCGGCTGAACTCTGACAAACAGCTGGCGGTGCTCCAGGATGGAGCAGCCGCTGGGCAAATCCTTCTCTCTGCTCGGTGTTTAGTATTTTGGTTTTGGATCTGGATCTTTCTTCGTGTTTTGGATCTGGATTGGTTTTGCCAAAACCACCCTTTCGGGTTTTGGGTTTTGTATTTTGGATCTGTATTTTTTGGAAAAAAAGCATAAAAACAGCTAAAATCACAGAATTTGGAGTTTTTTTTGTTCCTATGCTATTATTAACCTCAATAACATTCATTTTCACTCATTTCCAGTCTATTTTGAACACCTCACACCTCATATTATTGTTTTTAGGCCAAAAGGTTGCATCGAAGTAGCTGGATGACTATGCTAAGTGACACAACTTAGTGGGCGGCACAAACACGTGGCCCATCTAGGAGTGGCACTGCAGTGGCAGACAGGATGGCAGTTTGAAAAACTAGGCCCCAAAGAGTACATACCTCAAAGGAAAAAAAGAGGTGCAAGATGGAATTGTCCTTGGGCCCTCCCAACCACCCTTATGTTGTATAAACAGGACATGTGTGATGTACTGACTGGTGTACCACTAGCACCGGGTTCAGGTGTGTTTAGAAATGCTTAGGTGGCCGAGTTCTTCGTAGCTTATATAGGACACACCGTGACAGAGAGGCAAGTTTGCTAATGTTCCCTTTTGTTTTTGCAGACACAGTGACCAGACCGAAAGGAAGGTACAACACAATTTTATTGTAACCAATCAAAGATTAACACTTGACACAGGAAATGTTTACCATTCACAGATTAAAAGAAATAAATTACACTTTTTAATATGAAGATCTTTGCTTATTATCTCCCTGTCCTCTACCGGTGACCCCAGCTGGCAAGCGAGTGTAAACAACAAGAACCACAGTATCTGCAGAACTTTTACTTCACCTAAAACAAATGAGAGACCTAAGCAGGAAACCCGCTGGGTGAGCTTGTATCAATAAAGCACCAGCAACTTATTTCTTTAATTGCAGTCTGTGCTACACTTCTTTTTGCTGAGAATAATGTGGGAAAACACATGCAGGTTAGGCTTGGATCAGTAGTGCACCAGCAGCCTATAGCTTTGAAATACAGTCTGTGTTAACGCTTCCTTTTGCTGAGAAAAACGTGGGAAAAACACATGTAGGTTAGGCTTGTATCTGTAGTGCACCAGCAGCCTATAGCTTTGAAACACAGTCTGCGCTGATAGCAGTAGTTCCCAGGCAACTTGCAGTAATTTACACAGTCTCTGAGCCTTGAGAAAAATAAGGACGACACTGAGGCTATGCTGATAGCAGTAGTTCACCGGCAGCAATAATGTAACACAGTCTTTGGGCCTTGAGAAAAATAAGGACAACACTTAGGCTATGCTGATAGCAGTAGTTCACCGGCAGCTTGCAATAATGTAACACAGTCTTTGGGCCTTGAGAAAAATAAGGACAACACTGAGGCTATGCTGATAACAGTAGTTCACCGGCAGCAATAATGTAACACAGTCTCTGAGCCTTGAGAAAAATAAGGACAACACTGAGGCTATGCTGATAGCAGTAGTTCAACTTTGCAATAATTTAACACAGTCTTTGGGCCTTGAGAAAATAGGGACTACACTGAGGCTATGCTGGTAGCAGTAGTTCACCGGCAGAAATAATGTAACACAGTCCTTGAGCCTTGAGAAAATAGGGATCACACTTTTCCTAAATGCCTATGCCACAACATATTACTACCAAAATTGCCAGCCGGGGTTACACAGGGCCAGAGCCGTAACTAGACTTTTTGGTGCCCTGTGCCAGAAAGAGCATTGGAGCCCCCCTCGTTTCTCCAAGGGACATAATGCACCCAAAAAAGGGCCATGGCTTCTTGGGGAAGGGCCAGGGAAGAGATAGGGGAGGCCAGGAGATGCTGGGGATGAAATAAGAGGAAGCTACAAGCAAGAATGATAATAAACAGAAATGTGACAGGCCCAAACAGCGCCCCCTGACCTGTGGTGCCCTGTGTGATGGCACCAGCCGCACTACCCTAGCTACGGCCCTGCACAGGGCTACATAAAACAAGTAGTGTACAATACACCACAGAACTTGACAAGGTAACAGATTCACAGTAAACATCCACCTTTTGCTAATGAGATGACAGTACAAGTAATATACATTACATCAGCATGAATGGACTTTGAAATGGATACCGGGCCAAACAGTGTATAAGAGACAATTTGCATTAACACCAATACCAGTAAATATTCAAACATTTCATGCAAGCAAAATATTAATCAGCATTGACAATAATAACACAGCGAGCAGTAAACAGCTTTACAGAGTGCTATAACAGATAAAGGGCCATGGAGGGCCACTATCAACCACTTTAGCTAACACACGAGTCAAACAGTAAACAGAGCCAAATACATATCACATGGCATTACATTTAGTTTAAAGCTAGACATAAAATCCTTTATACATCACCCACAGTGGCATTGGACATGAGCCGACGCCCATAAGTCACGTCCCCTCCTGGACATGAGCCAGAGGTTCACAGGAAAGAAAATGACCATCAATACAATTCTTGGGGAAAAGAGGGGGTGAACTATCTTTTACTTCCCCCCTATTACACATTGCACACACTTTACCTAATTCAAGACACTATGACCCGGTCCCAGCTTTCACACAAAACCTAGACTCCCAGCCTAATCATGGTTAGCCACAAGGTAAAGGATAATGCAATAGACCCAGGGGATAGGTGTACAGAGGGGCAGGGCCTTAATGGAGGGGCAATAGGAGCTGTGGAGGGACAGAGTATAGGGAGGTTCTGGTATGATCTCACCCCTGGCAGTGGCTGTTCAGCCTCCTCCGATGTCCAGGGCAACTCTGGGATGCACAGCACTGCACCGGAGTTCCCAGCTGCAGACCTCCGGCAGGTATTTTACAAGGAGCAACAGGTGCAAATCCCTTTCCACAGGGGCTCTGTCCAGCAGACAAACACAGCAGCAGGAGGGGTCCTGAAGCACTCTTCCTCTGGGGCTGTCTTTTCTTCTGCCTGTGCGGGTGCCAGCAGGGTTTTCATCACTGGCGGGACCTTTTCCTTAGCTGGGGCTTCATCTGTGACGATGGAGCGATGAGACCTCCTTCCTAGGCAGCTCCTCTTCTCTCCCAGCATGCGCAGACTTCCACATGTGGCGCCTCCTGATAACAGGCACTTAGGAAGGCAGTCCTTTATTCAAAGGGGGCTTCTTCCAAAGCAGGGTGCTCTATGCAAATCCCCAGGCAAGCTTCCTCCAGGGACTCACATCCAGCATCAGAGCACCTCTCCTGGCAGATTGGATAGGTAGCCTTCCAGGTTAATGTGAAGTCTGGTAATTGTAATCTAGGGCAAACATAAAAGTTATAACATCCTTATTTTTACAGCTCCAAGGGCACTCCACAGCAACTCCTTACAGACAGCATACCAGGTGCAGTATTTGTAATCCAGGGTAAATGAGAGGGGTTACTGCACCCGTATTTGTACAGATCCAGGGACACTCCACAGAAGCACCTCACAGACAATACTTTTTTCAGAAATTCCTCCCAGACTCAGCACTGGGGAAGGTATTTTATAAGCTCTCCCATTTCTCCTTTTGCAGAAATTCCTCCCAGACTCAGCACTGACACTCTCCTCCCTATCGGTCTGGCATCTATGAGTGGACAGGGGGAACCCAGCAACAGGCCGCCTACAGGGATCTCTGCCTGGACACTAGGGCTGCCTATCAATGGGGCAAGATTTTCCCTCCAAAAATGGGTTGCTGACCAACGGGCACTTTCTACTCTCTCTGTCTGCACATGCTCAGTAAGGTCCGAGGGAGAAAGGTCAGAAAAAGTTCACTGTATTATCCTATTGGACCAATGGTGCTTTATGATCTTATAAAAAAAACTGACAGGGGCTTGTAGGGTAACTATATCCCCTAACTAGATAAAGGGGTAACCCCATAACTATGGGGTACCACACATGCACACTTTAACAAACCAATCATTTCAGCGCCAGGGTCTGCCACTCGCCTGTGGCTGAAATGATTGGTACGTTTGGGCCTCCCAAAACAAGCTGGCAATTAATCTGTCCCTGCACAAACTGGCTCTACAGAGGCAAGATGTCGTCCTCATCCTTATCCACCAATTCCTCATCCTATTCAGTGTTGTGTACATCCTCAGAGTATTAATACGTCCCCACTGGAATCCATCACTACAGGACCCTCTGTACTGTCTGGAGGCTGGTCTTCCTGGAAGAATTGATAATTCATTTTGATGAACATCATTTTCTCCACATTTTGTGGAAGCAACCTCCTACGCCTTTCGCTGACAAGGATCCCGGCTGCACTAAAAACTCTTTTGGAGCACACAATGGAGGGGGGGCAACTTAGGTTAAATAGAGCCAGTTTGTACAGGGGCCTACAAATTGCCTCTTTTTCCTGCCAGCACAGGTACAGACTGTCTGACATGCCTACTTGGATGCTGTCACCAATGTAATCCTCCACCATTCTTTCAATGGTGATAGCATCATATGAAGTGACAGTAGACATGTCAGAAATTGTTGGCAGGTCCTTCATGCCGGACAAGATGTCCAAACTTGGTCCTGCCTGCCCTGCATCACCGCCAGCAGGTTGGTTAGGATATCCAAGTTGTTTCCTGGCAGCCCCAGTGTCAGGAGAAAATGAAGAAGGAACTGTTGCCGAGTCACATTCCACTTCAGCTTACACTGTTTTCACCAGCAGGTGTTTGCACCTCTGCAGGCTTGTGTCTGCCGTAAAGAGAGACACCACGTAGGCTTTAAACCTAGGATCGAGCACGGTGGCCAAAATTTACAGATTGACCACCTGGGAAAGCGAACGAAGGGCTTCATCCACAAGTCCCACATACCAAGCAGAATCGCTCCGTCTTAGCTCCTCCTTCACTTTCTCCAGCTGCTTCTGCAAAAGCCTGATGAGGGGAATGACCTGACTCAAGCTGGCAGTGTCTGAACTGACTTCACGTGTGGCAAGTTCGAAGGGCTGGAGAACCTTGCACAACACGGAAATATTCTCCACTGCGCTTGAGTCAGGTGCATAGCCCCTCCTTTGCCTATGTCATAGGTGGATGTATAGGCTTGAATGGCCTTTTGCTGCTCCTCCATCCTCTGAAGCATATAGAGGGTTGAGTTCCACCACGTTACAATCTCTTGCTTCAGTTGATGGCAAGGGCAGGTTTAAGAGTGTTTGCTGGCACTCCAGTCTTCGATACGCAGTCGCTGAATGGCGAAAGTGGCCACCCAAAGTGCCTCCTGCATGCCCCTGTCGTTTTTCAAAATATTCTGCACCACCAAATTTATTGTGTGAGCAAAACATGGGACGTGCTGGAATATGACAAGATGTAATGCCCGCACAATATTGGTGGCGTTGTCAGATATCACAAATCCCCAGGAGAGTCTAAGTGGGGTAACTGGGTGATGATTTCCCTGTTTCTCTAAGAGGTTGTTGGCGGTGTGCCTCTTACTGAAACCGGTGATACACAGAGTAGCCTGCCTTGGAACGAGCTGGTGTTTTTGATATGCTGCTACTGGTGATGCTGCTAGTGTTGCTGCGTTAGGCGACACATCTACCCAGTGGGCTGTCACAGTCATATAGTCCTTAGTCTGCCCTGTTCCACTTGTCCACATGTCCGTGGTTAAGTGGACATTGGGTATAACCGCATTTTTTATGACACTGAGGACACTTTTTCTGATGTCTCTGTGCATTCTCAGTATTGCCTGTCTAGTGAAGTGGAATCTAGATGGGATTTGGTACCGGGGACACACTATCTCCATCAATTGTCTAGATCCCACTGCACTAATGGCAAATACCGGACTCATGTCTAACACTAACATAGCTGTCAAGTTATCCGCTTTGCAACAGGATGACTGGTGTCGTCCTCCTCGCAAAGGACTGTTGGACGGTCAATTGCTTAGTAAAAGCAGTGGTTTTCCAATTTTCCTCTCTGGGATGATGAACGACTCCCAGCAGCAACAGCAGCAGTGGCCACAGTAGGCGTAGCAATGCAGGATCCTACAGAGGAATCCTGGATAGGAGAGGAGTCAGTCATGTCAGTGACATGGCCTGCAGGACTACTTCTGATCCTGACTGAGGAGGAAAGTGATGAGGAGGGAGTTGATAGTGTGGTTTGCAGGCACTTGGATACAACAGGACAAAGGGATTTAGGTGTCCCTGTACTGCTTATGGTCTTAGCCACAGTTTCACAAAAGGTTAATAAAAATTAACCGCATAAACAAAGTCAGAAATCCACTGCTCTCGCCACTCCTAGATTTATGCGGTTAATTTTTATTAACCTTTTGTGATCATAGCTTTCTCATGCACCCCATGTGCAAACTCATTTATATTAACCTGTGTCAGCTGTCTTTTTGGTAGTGTGATAGAAGCTATGTCAGGTGACTGCCTTACCTTTAAAAGCCATTAGCTGGCAGGTGAGCTTTAAACCAGGTAACATTTTTTCAGTCTAAACTATGTGATAGCAGCTACCAGGTTTCCATCAGTGTGACGGATAGTGTAGGACCTGCAGAAAGTGGGGTCCCGTGATGTGGGCTGCGGGCTTAAATGCATTGATCAATCCATGAACTAAATCCCCATTATTTATTTACTTATTTATACATCATTGTGAGTGTTTAAACATGGTGAGTGCTGGGTTTTCTGTTTTTATATATATATATATATATATATATATATATATATATATATACACACACACACGTTTCTTTTATACATACTAGTCTGTAACAAAACCTAAGCAGCGGCCTTTTTCTTATATTTACTTATTTTTATATAATTTACTCTGTTGTATGAAGTGTTTATTTTTTTCATATACAGTATAACACTTTCATTTTAAAATATAGCTTTAATTGCAAATTGCATGAATGAAAGGGTATAGTGTCAAGAGTCAAGCATTAACAGCGTGGACACCAAGACTGACTGATAGCATATGATAGTTTGGTCTGACCCTCACCACCCTTTTCCTTCTAAAGGTAATTAGCAGCCTATTAGGTGCATTACCTGGCACAGAGCCAATCTTAAGTAGCAGAAGATGACACTTATTATGTAGTATATAACCTGTACAGATGCTACTTATACAGGTATTTGTACTGCATTAGCATGGTTGATGGCTACAGTCGTGAACTGTCAAACATAGCTGACACAGGAAATCACCCTCTTGCTAACTTTAGGCCTGATTCTGATGAGGACGGTATTGCACATGTGTAGGGAAGCGGCTGTGCAATCCCGTACAACTAAACTGCAAATGCAGCAAGAGGTGTCTGTAAGAAATTGACGCCTCCTGCACACATCTGCGATCTGAGTGCTGCATCCAAAGATGAAGCATTGGATCACCTCAGCCAGTCTGCCTAAAGTGAAGCTTACTCAGACTGCCATCGCAACTGGTCAGCCAGATATAGAAAATCATGATCACATGAACCCTGGGCTTGGCACATCCCCGTTTTGCCCAGCGGTCCTGGTCTCCTACCCCCAAACGTCGTGGCTCAGGGGGGACTGCGAGCTATCATGCAGGACCCATCCTGCACATGCTCAGACCCCAAAACATCACATTTGTACGTAAACCATCAGGTTTGCTTAGAAGTCCCAATCAGCCCTTTGGGTTATTGCACAACAAATCAACACAGGGTTGCGACATGGATTGAGATACGCGATACAGTGGTGGGGTCAATTGGTGGGTCAATCAGGGAAGAGGGCATGATAGAGCAGGCACTGAGGGCAGAAGGGGAAAAGAATCATTGCCGTATACAGTCATCGATGGTGGAGGACCATCGGATAACCGCCATTGATGACCAAATCATCAACCATTGGTGGTTGCTAATCATCGATGTTTACATCCCTAGATCCAACACATCTCGTAAGACCGTTATCGCAAAGAGGACCTGATCATCTCAATGCTTGGCTTGCGAGCTAGGTACAGCCTGGGAGATCAATTCCCTTTGCTGACAATAAAATGTGTTCTGGAAAGGAGTCTCCAGATCTCTCGTTTGTTAAGAGCTCTACAAACAAGTTTTCTGCAAAAGGTGCAACATTTGAGATGCAAATGGCTCCAGACAATTTTTGGATAAACAGGGTTTCTCTGCTCGAGAGGCACGGGACCTTGGACCTCTGTATACTTTTCAGTGGAGGCCTTTTGGTCCAGAATTCAAAGACTTTCACAAATATTACATAGAGAATTGACCAGTTGCAGAAAGTAATTGATCCAATTAGAAATAACCATGATGATAGGCGGATTATCATGTGCAGCTGGTACCCCCAAAGTTGTTCCTCTGATGGCTTTGCCACGTTGTCATGCCGTCTGCCAGTTCTATGAATTAAACAATAAGCTCTCATGCCAAATGTACCAACGATTAGGAGACATGGACTTGGAGTGCCATTCAATATTGCCATTTAAACTTTAATAACTTACACACAGGACTAAAGCCTGGTGATCTTATCTATACATTGGAGGACGCTCATATATATCTTATCTTCTCATATTTCATAAACATTTCTAAGATGAAAATACAACAGAAAGTGAAAGACATTAATAAATTCCAAGCAGAAGATTTTGAACTTGAAGTCTACAACCCTCACCCTATTATAAAAATGGAAATGGCTGCGTACATTTGCAATGCCAGTCATTGTAAATATTGAAATAAATGATGCTGTGTGTTAAATACTAAAGCTAGATCAATCTAAGCTGGCATATATTTAGGTTGTGGATGTTCACATTGATCATATACATTAAGTAGTGCCATATTTAATTTAACATTTTGCTAAAAAAAAAAATGTGCTGACAGTGTCAGTAGCAACAAACGCTGATACCACTGGCTTGCCTCCAACAGGACACTGATTGCTGGCCTTCCCAATTAGAATCCTTAACAGAACCCAGCTGAGCTGACATAACACCTCTCTCAGGTGCTACCACTAACCTCCAGCACCGATGACACATGCAGGGAATCACCCATCATCACCCATGGCCATTATAAGAACCTGCTCAGTGTACTACTCCAGTGCTTGAGTAGAAATTGTGTTTTACATAAGTGCTCCCACTCCAAAACTATACTATTTCCAGTATACTTTTCTACCAGTGTTGTTAAACTTCAGTATTTGTTTTACTCAACAGCAACAGCAGCACATCCGTACCCGCATTTGTAGCTGCGGTGTTTCCAGGCATACCAGCTAAGTACTCTGGTGGGAACCAACTACAATGGGGCATGACCTGGGCCCTCACTGAGTAAAGTCCATATTCTCTTGCAGGGATTCCTGGTGAAGTTCGGCGGGGGTCTTAGACTTCGGGCCAGGGTATTTGGTTGCATCAATTTCACCTGTTTGCATCTATTATCTGTGTGAATGTGTATATTCTGATACACTTGCTGTCTGTTTTGATCTTCAGGGTTATTGCAATATACTCTGTGTGTCTCATTACATATTACACGCAGTTCCCACAGTGCTAGCACATACATGTATCTCGTTACAGGCTATGCGCTATCCAAGTAGTGGCAACACCTCCGTATACCTTTATGCATGCTACTCACTATTTAAATAGTGTCAACACTTGTGTCTACTATGTTAAACACCTCAGGGTATCTCTGTGGCTATTACCAATCTGAGTATTGCAGCTATACTTACAGTATATATTCAGTGTGTTCCCCTATAAAAGCAAAATCCCAAGGCATCACGGATGGTCTGCAGTGGACCCAAACAACAAACAACATGTAATCAAATCAAATAAGCTTACTTATAGCATTTTTTTTAGTATGTGCAATTAATGCGCTTATATATTATTCACTGGTTTATATTAATTAAAACTATTATCCTATTGGGCGCTTTCTATTCTCCTGCGTGTATGACTGGCCTCTTCTGTGACACCTAGCCACTTTATTTATATTAGAAGAAAATATCTAGCGATTTGTTTTGTCTGAGCGCAAATTTTACACCATACACTGTGACTATTGTGATTACTTGGGGTAATTAGCTCGGTAGAGGGGTGAATTTGTGCAGTGTCTAATGGGGCCAATTCATCAGCGATGGATTGCCGTGATACTGCGATGCTACAACCCGGCATCGCGGGATCGCAGAAATCCTACATGTTGGATTTTCCTGATTTGATGATCGCTATCAAAAAATGATCGCGATCGTCAAATCGGGGACATTTAACATGTAAATATTTCAGCGATCCTGTGGCAGGTTGCTGACCATCGATGTTGGCCGGCCGGCGTACGCAATAGCGATCCTTACTGAATGAGGCCCTGTGAGCTTACATACAGTGGCTGGCTAGCACTTCAAACTGCAGATCTCCCATTTGTTAGTGGATTTTAGTGACTGATATTTTCAGTTTTGCTATATTTTATCCCTGTTATCATATTTAGGTTAGTGCATAGAATACTACGAGAGACTAAGTAGGTAAAATATGACTTTCCCACGCTCTGTGTCCAGCTCACGGTGCGCTGCTCAGTGGTTCCAGGCTGGCATTCTTTCAGTCTAATGAATAAGCCTCTGGGTAAGCTTGGGTCTCTGAGAAAACAGTCTCTGGCATGAGGTAGGCTACATCTCAGCAGAAGTGCATTATGGGGAGAAGCATTATGTGGAGGATTTCTCTGCAGCATTGAACGGTCTATGACAAAGCCGCGGCATTCCTTTCAGCTCGCATTCTGAATGGCCGCATTGAAGAGCGCTCTTGTCTCACCAAGAGCTTAACTGGCAGACATGGCAACTCATGTATTCCCTCACTAATAACAGAGATTAGAAAAAGACTGAAGCATATGTACCAAACCACATTTAAACAGAACTTAAAAAATAATATATATATTTAAAAAACAAAAATGTTTTACATTTTTTTTAACAGTTTTTAACAAGAAGCTTTTTTTTATTTTAAGGTGATACAATTGTTTTTGGGCCTGATTCAGTACTGATTGCGATATCGTAGGGAACGCATCGGCGAAAATATGCTAATGCTTTCCAAAGCCCAGCCGGCATAAAGACGACCACTACTGCGCTCTCACATCCGTCCAATCTCGCTCTCCTGCGTAAACATCGGTACCATCGATGCACATCGACCACTCACGCAGCATTTACAGCAGGTCTGATACTGCAAGTCTCCTCGCACGCAGTGGGCTCTCAAGCTGCGTATGCAATCGCAGTGGCTAATTTATGCAAGCCCAAGCAACGGCGTTCAAAACGGACAGGCATGCCTGCATTCCTCCGACCACTCCCCCATCACCACCCCCAAATGCTGACAGCCTGTCACTCACTCTGCGATGGATTCCTCAGTGCGTCCGTAGTCACAGTGCGATCGCAGCGCACACAAAGTGTGGCTTATATGCGGGCGCGATGGCTAGCAATCGCTCGATCTGCATCCGTAGTTGCACTTGCGATCGGTACTGAATCCGGCCCTTTGTCTAAACTAGTGGGCGCTTTAAATCTAATGACTATCTTGCACCTGCTCCCGCAAATCGCGGGCTATTACATTTAGCCCACTGTCGCTTCCAATTTACAGTCTCCTTCAGCTCTATCATAATTCTTGTCATGGAGAGGGCATGAACTCAGTGTGAGCTGGATGTAAAGAAAGGAACGAGATGAAGAGAAACGTGCTGAGGCGTGCAGCCATCTTGGTGTTGCACAAGACACAAAGCCAGAATTTGATACTCCAGATTCTTTTCAGTTGAGTATGTTCCTCCCAGTCTTTCAATGTGTGCCAACCTGTTTACCCATCCCCTTTGCCCAGGACCACCATGAGAAATGTTAGGCCCCAGTTCTTAAGGGGAAGGTGGTAAAGCATAGTGGGGCATGGCGCCACCCACGTCATCATATAATTGTACTTCTGGGGATGTGGCAGTGCCTTTTTGTAGCCTTCACCCCCCCCCCCTCTCGGGACCCCTTCCTTTGCCAATTTTCTATATGACCCTTCATTTGGACAGCACCGTGGAACTAAAGCACAAAACCCACCAAAGGGGTTTAACACAGCTGTGTAAGCATGCACATCGGCCCATTAATGTATCTTGGACCTTTGTCTCTGCATTAGCTGTATTATTGCCAGCCATATGATCAGGGCCGTCCAAATGTGTGGTTTGGGGAGAGATAACTTCGGAGTGGTCCAGCCCAACTCCAAGCAGCTTAGCCACTGCCAGGCCAACACCAACAGTCCCTAACTAAGCTGACCAATCAAGGCTTGTTGAGGTTGGTCTGGTACTGAGTTGACCCATCTCTGGACTGTGGGGATTTCTATAAGGACCAAAGGGCCTGATTCAGACCCGCTCGCTAGGCTGCGTTTGCGCGTAGCCTGCCAATGTTTGTAATGTGCGCATGCGTACAAGACGCAGTGCGCGTGCTCGAACTAGTCCATGCAATCGGGAAGCATTCGCACCCTGTACATAGCCGCCTCGACAGCGCCGGTCGTAGCGGGTCTCGATCCAAAGGGGGCGAGCTGTCGATGTTGATTGACAGCTCGCCCCGTTTGGAAGGCGGGCCGGGGCGGTGGCATCCCAAACGGAGGCGTTCCCATGGGAACGCCTACCGTTTGGGGGAGGCCCCACTGACATCACTAGTGATGTCAGTGGAGAGCTTCCGGCACAGACAGAGCCAGAAGCTCTCCGGGGCTTACGACAAGGGAGACCCTACCCTAGGGTCTCGTCGTAAGCCCCGATGGTCGCGATGGTCAGAGACCATCACCCGAGCGGTCATTAGAGCTGTGGGTGTTAACCCACAGCCTAACGACCACAACAGAGGCGGGCAGTCAGGATGCAAGTGGCCGCCCAGTTTCTGTGCGACCGCTTGCATCCTCCGACCGCCTCTGAATGAGGCCCAAAGCCCAGACTAGAGAAAATACAACAATGGGTGAAGACTTTGGGTGGCAGTGGTGCAGCTGCGACGTTTGCTTATTTTGCACATCATTATATTTCTTTTTTTTTTTACATTAAAAAAAAACTATTTAACTAATATTAACATCTCAATTAAGCAGAATCTATTCTGATTTATTTCCAGTTAGATTTAAAGATGGGGATGTTGGAGGTCCTCAGACAATGGAGAGCTATGGTGATGAAGCAGCGGTTGCAAGGGCGTATCTATAATGGGTACAGGGCGTGCGGAGAACACGGGCCCCTGGGTCCAGGGGGGCCCCGCACTGCACACCCTGCACCCATAGAATTACTCACCTCTCCGGAGTCCCACGTCGGCGCGGGGGTCCGGTGCTGTAAAAACGACTGGAAAATGGCCGCGGCCATTTTCCCGGTGATCAGCGTATCCTCTATAGACTCTGGGCGCACTCTAGCGCCCAGAGTCTATAACTCCGGTGCTGGCCGCGCACAGCTCAGTGCACTGCCGGCCGCCGGACAGAGAGGAGGGGGCCCGTGTCGGAGACTGCACAGGGCCCCCTCCTCTCTAGAAACACCCCTGAGCGGTTGTATGGGATGGCAAAGGAAAAGAGGTCTAGGGATGTAAAAAAAATATAAAGCTGGCCCTGATGATAACATAACGTTAATATACATTAATATAATTATCAGGCTTTTGAGATTGGACATACAGTATTTGACAGAAGTGAAAGATAATATCAGTTAGCAAGTTTATGGCACATAGAAATACAAGATACAAGCCCTTTAGCTCTCAGTTTAGTGAAAGGCAAGCTTATCACTGTCTAATTAGATTACTTTTTGGGCGGGATGTACTAAGGATAAAATTCGATCAAAACTGCAGTTTCCGAAGGTTTGCTGCATTCCCCATATCAGGGCCGGGTCCAGGGGTAGCCGCGCCCTGTGCCAAAGTCCTCTAAAGAGCCCACTAGTCACGAGCTTCGAATGGTTGCATAGCCTAATTACCATAGGCCACGCCCCTAAGTTACGTTATTTGGGGGTGTGCCCGCATGGCACGCCTCCCGCGTAACGTCAGGCTGTGGGCGAGCCCAGCACTCAGTCAATAGCTGGGCTTACCCCAGCCCTCTCCCGGTACTGAATGACTGAATGGATGTCGCGTGCATGCGCGCAGCATCCATTCAGCTACTCCGGGATCCGGCACCGATGCACAGCTGCGGCAGTGGGGGTGCCCAACCACCCGACAAGACCATCTGCGGGATTTTGGGAGGGGTGCGCCCTCTATGGGGTGGTGCCCCTTTAGACCGCACTGGTCAAACACCCCAAGAGCAGGCCCTGTCCATATGTACAAGCTCCAGAAAGCTAAAGCTGATAGGCAACGCCATCTGTAGACATGGTGCCTGTTGTCATGTTGAACCGTGTCGACATTCTAATGATGACATTAGGAATGTTGACATAGTAACTGTCGACCTCCCCTTTGGTTTTACAAAAATTTTCACCAGTTAGGCAACAAACAAAAGACTGATACTCAGAAGTAAACAATAAGTAAAACTCTATGGGATATATGAACTAAAGTGCGGGTTTATAGAAGTGGAGATGTTATTTATTTATTATTTATTTATTTATTAACAGTTTCTTATATAGCGCAGAAAATTCCGTTGCGCTTTACAATTTGAATCAAGATTAACATTATACTGGGTTGTAAAAGACATACATATATGACATACATAAGGGTAAGAGGGCCCTGCCAATAGCAACCAATCAGATTCTAGCTATTATCTTCTAGAGCAAGGATGGGGAACCGAGGGCCGTATAAGGACCTTGGAATCATTTGGTCTGACCCTCTGAGCTTTTTTCTGCTAGCCTCATCTGGCTAGCAGGGTGCCTAGAATGGCCAGAATCTATGCAGCAGTGCCGCCTGGAACGTCCTTCAGACGGTCACAGCGCTGCTCTTACAGCTCTCCGCAGCATCCTCAGGATGCTCTGGGCATTGGTGTAATCACCGGCGATTGTGCTCCCGCCCCGTGTGATGTCATGCGGAGGGGGTGTGGCCTGCACCGGCCCTCGAATAATGTTATATATATAAAAATGGCCCTCGGCAGAAAAAAGGTTCCCCACCCCTGTTCTAGAAGGTGCTAGTTAAATACTAAGTAGAATCTAATTGGTTGCTATGGGCAACAACTCCACCACTGGCGTAACCACCGTAGGTGCAGTGGGTGCGGCTGCTATGGGGCCTGGGCCGTCTCCGGGGCGCTGCCAGGCAAGCCTTGGTTGCGTCCTCCTTCGGCAGTGTGTTGCGCAGGGCAGACACATCTGCTATCCCTGTCGGCTCCGCCTCCGTCTCTCTTCACTTACTGATACTGGGAGGAGGCGTGGCCATTATACGGAGATGTCCCAGCAGGTTCAATATGGCCACGCCTCCTCCCAGCATCTGTGAGGAGAGACGTAGCTGACCGGGAGAGGAGATGTGCCTGCTCTGTGCAGCACACTACTGAAGTAGAACAGCCACGGAGCAGAGGTAAGTCTTGGAGGGCGAGGAGGGTGGAGCCACGGTGGACATAGTTGAACCCATGAAAAGTTTGCTATTGGGGCACCCCTAGGTCTAGTTACGCCCCTGAACTCCACTTCTATAAACCAGCACTTGTACTTCTATGCGTCAGCCTATAAATACTGTATAGTAATACTCCCCCGAGATCACTGGCTTGCACTGACCGACTTGGGATGCTAATGCTTTGGACCTGGAGCCCCGGTGATTGGGTCTCCTGGCTGTGGCATTACACCCCGGTCAGTTGGGTCTGGTGCTGGTCTTAAATATAGGGGGTACCCCACGTCTTTTTTGCCCCCTATATTTAAAACCAGCACAAGTCCCAGCAGCCTGGTGTTGGTTTCTAAAATACGGTGGAACCCTACACATTTTGTTCCCCATATTTTTAGAAACCACCACTGGCTGGCAAGCCTGGGGCTGGTTTGGCTTTAAGGGGGGGGGGGGGATCTATGTCATTTTTTTTTTTAAAGCTTTATCCCGTTTTTTTACAGGTAGAAACATAATGGTAATTTTCAGAAAATATTCTAGGGACCTCCCTAAAGATGTTTAGTCATAGGGGATCACTATTGGTACCCCCATTAATAACTCTTGAAGGAAGTCGGGGTTTGTAATAGCCGCGGCAGGTGCATAAATGCGGCTTGGAAGAAAGTGCTGCAGAAGAGCATTTAGAAGATTTTTGGGGGAAAAATAACAATGCCCATCAGGTTTGGGGTACTTGAAAATGGGGGTCAGCATATTTTAAAGTTGCTAATGTGAGTTGAAAAAATTTGAAAAACCCACCTGCCGCAAGCAGCTGCAATGAAAAAAACACTTGGGACATACTTGGGGACCCCCACAGAGTAGAGGTCGCTGGTTTTTAACTTTGTCACCAAATTTTTTTTTTTCACCCCCAAAATTAAAGTGATTTTTTTTGGGGGTGTCCAAAAGTGTTTTTTTTTTTGACACAGTTTACCTTCGGGGGACTATCTGAAGGCTGCACGGGGGGTCCCGCAATGTTGCACCCCAAAACCCCAATTCTGCACTTTTTAACGCCTGCTATTCATAGGCGATACTTTTCCGCCTATTACATTGCATTGACTTTCCACCTAGTCGGAAAGTCTTTCAAATTGAATACGGAGGAAAACTAAAACAGGCGATAATGACATTCATCAGCGGTAAATTACCGTGAATCCGGACTTAACGCCTCAAATTGAATACGGCCCTTAGCCGGTACAGTACCGTTTTTTAAAGGTCTGTACCGGCAAACAGGGGCTGTACCATTTTGTACCGGGTGGGTACAATCTCTGGAATTCTTGAGCAGCGCTGCTGGAACACAGGACTCCCACAGCACTGCTGAGTGACAGGCGGCTCCGCTCCATCCTCCGTGGTTCTCTGCAGTGCAGTCAGCACTGACGCTGACGTAATCACATTAGCGCCGGTGTACAGAAGTCAGACTGTTAAACCAGACAGTGCCAGCTGCCTCCAGCCCCCATGTCCAGTGCCTATGGACACACCCCTTTATCTGTAACCACTCCCCTTGTCCATGTGGCCACGCCCCTGTACCAGGTTTTTCCTGTGAAATGTTGGCGGGTATGCTATTAACTAGCTCAACGCAGGTGACTGTAGTAATTAATTAGGTGAGAAGTCCAGGAGCAGAGCATTTTGTACCGGGTGGAAGGGGTTATGTTGTAGGGTAGGGTAATGTGTGGAGGAAAGGGGAAGAGAAAATAAATGAACAGTAAAATAACACATATATCAAGTTTACAAAAGTGAATGAGTGAGGAAAATTTAAGGTAACCAGAAAATATGACACTAATATGCAGTTACAGTAAACACAAAAGCAAAATGCAGTGGCAGAAATAGGCAATATTAAATTCAGTAGTTAAGTCATGAGAATATAGGCTTGAAAATTATCTCTGGTCCCATTGAGCAGTTGAGAGGATATTATGGTAAGCACAGCCAGATTTAGACCTCATGGGGCCCTAGGCAAGATACTAGTTTGGGGCCCCCTCCCTCAAACAATCCATAGCACTATATGTGTGTGAATATATCTCAATTATGGGAATGATCCATTTCCTGTGTATATATTATATATATATACTATATATGTGTGTGAGTGTGTGTATATATATATATATATATATATATATTTAGTTATATGTCTTTCCATTCACCTTGACAAAGGGGCGTGTGGCCCCGAAACGTTGGTTTCATATGTGTGAGGAACACATTAAATAACTTCATTTAAATCTTCAAGTGCCGCTTCCTATGCTGTTTATTATATATGTGTATATATATACATACACACACATATGTAACTATATATACACACACATAAACAGTATATATATATATATACAAATACATCTCATATATATATATATATATATAGAGAGAGAGAGAGATATACTGTGTATATATATATATATCTATACTGTTTATGTGTGTGTATATATATATATAATATATATATATATACACACACATACATATATATATAATATATAATATATATATATATATAGTGTGTATATGGCATGGTAATTAATACAGGTCCTGGACCCTACCTGCAGCACTGCTACTGTTTGCTGCTGATGGGCGGTGGCCGCGGAGGGCTTGGAATTTAAGGCTGGCAGTGACACTGGCAGGATGGCTGCTGGGGCAGGTAGTGGCGGGGCTAGCTGGCCTGGATCAGCTGCTTGGGACTGGGAGGGAGTGAGACAGGGCGGTGAGTTACACTACTTGACTCTGCTCTGCTCTGCAGTCACAGTGTGCCGCGCGCAGGCTGATGGCCGGGCTGCATTCAACAGTCTCTCTGTCTCTCTCAGCCGCGCTGGACTTTCTGGGATTTGGAGGCGAGACTGCATGACGTCACGCGGTACTCGCGCAGTGCTCCTCTGGGAGCGCTGTGAAGTTGTAAACGGCCGGGTGGGGGCCCGTCCACGGCCCCTTGGGTCCCGCCGGGCCCTAGGCGAGCGCCTAGGATGCTTAGCGGGAATTCCGGCACTGATGGTAAGGGTGCAACCTTTCAGGGGCTATAAAGGCAAGTCCATGATATAGACCAGGGATACAGAGGTCCAGGGAAGGAAGCATGATTAGTGTCTAGGGGCAAGGAGTGAGAGCAGAGGCTAGGCTAGGGGAGCCAGGTGTATGGAGAAAGCAAAAGAGTCCAAAGGAATCCACAAGGCTGGCTGACAAAAGCTATGAGCAGCAGTATAATATAATGTATACAGGCAGCCTGGTAAGTACAGCAGCTAGGGACACTGGGCCTGGTTCATTACAGATCGCAACTTCTGCGATTACGCACGCAGACGGCCGATTGTTGCGTTCTGCGCATGCATCACAGTGCGCATGCGCAAAGGCTCCACTGCGATCAGACTGCGATCGCAGAGACTACACAGACCCATCGCAGAGTGATTGACAGGAAGTGAGCATTTGGGGATGGTGACAGGGGGGGGTGGCGAAATGCAGGCGCGCCAGTGTGTTTGAGCACCGTCACAGGGGCGTGCATAAATTAGTCATTGCGATGGCATACGCAGCTTGAGCTATCACTGCGTGTGACGAGGTTAGCAATTTCTGAGTAAGGTCTGACCTTGTGCAAGTGTGTGTGAGGCTCCAATGTTACTCGATGTTACCGATGGTTTAGCAGACTTGCTAAGTATTACAGATGTGTACACAGGGAAGTTATGTTGGGCTGCAATGGCATAGTGATTGCAGACATTAGCATATGTTCGCAGTGGGACTGCATGCGTAATCGCAGCTGCGATCGCAATAGCGATTTGTAATGAATCAGGCCCACAGTTGTATCAACAGAGCACCATTACGTGAATAGAAAGGCTGCCAGCAGCAGAAGGGACAATACAGCTAGCCAGTCTCCCGAGCTGCTCCTGTGATACCCCTGGCTCTGAAAGGAGCCAATGGACATTGCAATATAGGAGTATGCCACCAGGTGGAGCTGTTATGTGCCATAACTGAGACAAGTCAGCAACACATGTGCACATGCGCAGTGAAGACTGGGGGGTCTATTTACTAAGCAGTGTTAGGAGACAGAGTGAAAAGTGATAAGGAAGTGATAAAGTGGCAGCCAATCAGCTCCCAACTGTAATTTTTCAAACACAGCCTATGAGATGGCAGGTGGGAGCAGATTGGCTGGCACCTTATCACTTCCTTATCACTTTTCACTCTGTCTCCTAACACTGCTTAGTAAATAGACCCCTGGGAGATGCCAATGAGCGGTGTGCAGAGCAAGGTCAGCTGTCTCAGGTCTGCTGTGAGAGACTAGAGACTAAGGGCCTGATTCAGTAAGGACCGCTATGGCGATTGCCATAGCAGTTATGCACGCAGTCTCACGTCGAAGATATGCTAATGATTGCAATGGCAATGCTGTCGCAGCCTAACATAAGACTGCCTCCTTCACCTAACACACATTCATAATACTTAGCAAGACTGCGAAACCATCGGGAACATCGTGCAAAATCGCAGCCTCGCGCACTTGCACAAGGTCTGACCTAACTCAGGAATTGATAACCTCATCGCATGCAGTAAAAGCCCAAGCTGCGTAAGGCATTGCAGTGGGCAGGGCTGGCTCTAGGCATGTTCCACCTGAGCGGCCGCACAAGGGCGCCACCAACAGTGGGCGCGCCAATTTTTCCTGTTTGACAGCAACCTGGGCTGGCCCTAACTGTCACTCTGGCTGTCAATTCCGGCTGCTCACCCTGCTTCCTTTAGCTCTAGAACAACCCACCCGCGGCCGCCCTACTATACTTAGCCACCAGTCAGGATTGGTTAGTGCTGGGCTGGGCGGGCCGGGTGTGACATCATATGCCATCCCTGCCCGTGCAGTCTCTGACTCCGGCAGGCAGCGGCAGTGAAGTGGACCGTTACTAGTGACTGGGCTCTAATTGGCTGCTGATAGCGGGCAGGCGGCAGCCGTTCATAGCTGCAGAGAGCAGACTCAGGGTACTGAGGTGGGTCAGATGGACACCGGTGTCCTAACCCCAGGACTGGACAGAGGAGACCTCGATGAGCTGAGGAGACGGACTGCTGGCCCTGCGATCCTGAGACTCGGTGAGCGCTGACAGTGACTGTCTGCGTTACACTCAGAGCCTGCCCTGAGTAAAAGAGAGTGTGGAGGTAATAGATAGCTGTGGTGACTGAGCTTAGAGTTAGCTGAGCTAATCACTTCACTCAGCATTGCAGACAGCAGGTGTTGAGAGATGGGGGTGGGGTAGGTGGGTAGGGTCCAAAATCTGATGGGATCTAATAGATCCCATCAGATTTTGGGCCACCGGGATGCTGGGCCGGTCCCATCTTCCCCTCTGCCGCACCGATTCCTATGACTGCAAGCAAGCAAGGGCCAGCTGCCGCGTTTCCAGTAAGTTCCGGCTCTTGTGTCCCTTCCTTCCCTCAGCCTCTGCTGCCTGTACGCCGCCCTCTGTGATGAGTGATCCCAAGGGGCTGCTGGAGACAGGGACGTAGCGTGCCGGAGCAAGTGAAGCTAGTGTTCACCGAGGTTGATAGGGGCCGACTGTCGACATCCTGGCCGAAATAGTATTTTTTTATTACTAGACCACCGGGGAATCGGGATTGTAGCAGAAGGGACAGGAGCGCTATAAACCTCCCCCTCTTCCCTCCCTGATTCAGCATACACATCATAGATCATGTTCTATTGGCTGGAACATTACCTTCTCTTCCTCCTATGCTGACAATTCTGTGAGCACACTATTTAGCTGGCTCTGCTGCTGTGTGCACGGAGGTCAGGTGAAGCTCAGGGGCTGAGCTGTTGCTGCAGGAGGAACGTTCCGGTCCTTTGTCTCCCGTTTTCATCATCCAAATGTGCATTCCAGTGTGTCTATACCACTAGTGAGTGTTATAGGTCAGTGTGACTGTGTCTAGATAACTACAATAATAATAGTAATATGGTGTAATATATACAATGAAGTGTATTATATATATATATATATATATATATAATTGGATTTCCCAACATAAACGCTCCTTAACTAATTGTATACTGCAGTGCAGATCACAATGTCATGTAATCTGCATTACATTAATAGCTGCCTGGTGTACTGACAATCAATATACAATAATTTCTGAATTTGTGGCTGACAATGGCCTGGGTCACATTTTCTGCATTGTATTAATTTATTTTATGACATTTTTTGTGTACCATACAGGCTGTGTGGGATTAATATATCTTGCAAGGTACCGTAATTCCTACCTCAGCAGTCTCAAAATAAAATTGAAATTGTCTTGTATATATATATATATATATTCCACAGAGCAGTATAATTTGAGTTTAATATAAAATACATGTATGTATAGATACAGAGGTTACCATGCTAGCTTGTCTGTACAGTATGTGTGTTTATATAAAATTAGTATGTTGTATCGCTCATTTGCTGGGTCGCTAGTTGTTGTGCCCAGCATTGCAGACTTTTTTTTTCCTCTCTTCTTCCACCTTCCTGACTCTCTACCTCTTTCCTCGTTTCTATCCTTGCCTTATCCAATATCTCTCTATCTGCCCCTTGCCCCTTTCTCATCTTGTCTCTCTGCCTCCCCTTTCCATCTCTCTCTCTCTCTGCCTTTTTCCCTGTGGCTCTTTCACTGTTCCAATTCCTCCCGTGCCTCTGTCTCCCTTTTGCTCTATTTTTGCCCCTTCTTTCCCCTGAGACGTATTGCCACACAGCCCTTATTCACTCTTATTCACAGACATAAAGCCACTTGCCCAGCTCAATAACTGCCCCTCTTCCATGACCTCACATACTCTGGCCTCTTGTGAGTTGACACTTGCTGGACAGGGCTTTTGGGTTGCCATCCCAGCAGGGCACCCCCAACTGGGTTCTTTTAAGACTCGCTGTTTTCGTTGTGCAGACACACAGGGAGCTTTGGGGGTCCCATCCTTCTCCAATCCATGCTTCTGCTGTTGGAGTTTAGACATGAATTACCCTCTGGGTCCTCCAGTGTTCAGGGCTTGTAGTGGCATCCTCCTTTTCAGTAAATACCCGTAACACGTCCTACCCCCTGGCACCTAGAGATACAGTATGCCCTGGCCCAGGGACATACACTACCTGCGCTACCACCCCCCTCCCAGGTAGGTACACTCACCAGCCCTTTAGTCACAGGACATACAATATCCTATATTTGTTTCTTGTGGGGGCCAATGTGTTTTATTGTTTTATATAAGGGCCAATGTGTTTTTATTTTTGCTATTGAGGCCAATGTGTTTGTTTGTTTTTTCCTGTGAGGGCCAATATGCAGGTGTTTTGCCTGTGCAATGTTTTTTTGTGTGCGCATACATCTGAGTTGCACAGGCTTCATGATGTTGTTCAAACAGTGTTGCAGTACAGAGTCAGAATCATGCATGCAAAAAGTGTATTAGAAATGTGTTGGGTGTCCCTAGGCGGTTACAGGGGGCTGGCTAATCAGACGCAGATGTAACATTCAGGGATCTAGTTACTAAGCAGTGTTAGGAGACAGAGTGAAAAGTGATAAGGTGCCAGCCAATCAGCTCCCAACTGTAATTTTTCAAACACAGCCTGTGAGATGACAGTAGGGAGCTGATTGGCTGGCACCTTATCACTTTCTTTCACTTTTCACTGCTGAATGTGGTTGCGTATAGAGATGCTAAATTGCTCACATTGGAGGCCATACTCAAATGGATGATAGGGCTGGTGAAAGGTGTGAATGATAGGGCAACAAAGAATTATTCACCTGTAGACAGTGGGTGTCTCAGTCCTTGCATATTTGATGTTCACCAGGGAAAGGAATTGTATCAACATTCGCCTAAAGTCACAGACGCAACTTCATCAAAAAATGAAAGAAAGGCTGCAACTGCATCCAACTCAGAATCGGGCCATATGAGGAGAGAGTCTGCACCCTTCACAGACCCCTCCCCCTCAACAGACCCCGCCCCATTAGAGCTGCTTCTATAAATTTCCCGGGCTGGTTTTCCAACCCAACCAGCCCCTGGGATCTATCCACTTTCTCTAGCTAAGGAGCCGTTTCTGTGACTGTGATATTGACTTCAGTGGGCATTTGCTGAGCTGTGGGGACTGAACAGTGGCTGGGGGGGGGGGCGCACTAACATTTCTCGCACAGGGTGTTAGTAGACTTGGAGCCGGCCCTGGCAGTGGGTAATTTATGCACGCCCCTGTAACAGCGTTCAAATGCACTGACACGCTTGAGTTTCGACTACCCCCCCCGTTACCCCCATATGGTACTTTCTGTCAATCATTCCATGATGGGTCTGCGTAGTTACTGCAACGCAGTCCCGATCGCAGTGGTTGTGTACACGGACTGCAATACATATGCAGAGCGCAACAATCGGCCGATTGCGTGCATAATCACAGTTGCAATCCTTGAATCAGGCCCCAAGTCCTCACTACATTCTCCGTCCTCCTACCCCCTTTAATAAATCTTCTTGATTATTCTATTTACCAAGGCTGTCATGTTATGTCATGTGACTGTGTGTATGGTACTAGCATCTCTGATACAGGTGGATAAAGCTTGTGGAGTCATTGCCAAAGGAGATGGAAGATCTGCTAGAGTTGCCGCCTCAGCTGCAAGGTGCCATCTACAACTCACTTACCTGGGCCCACTGCAACTCGCAGGGTACCAGACTCCCATCGATTAACTCCAATGACGTACCAGTTAGATAGGAGGTAGGAGGAGCACTGGAGCCAGGTCCTAAATTCATAGCGGCGATGCGAAGACTGATGAATGAAAGTATTACTTAGTTGCGGTGCAACCAAGAGATCCTGGGATTAACCAGACATGTGGTCACACTTGTGGGCGGCCCTGCCCTCTGAGCTAGTTGCTCCGGATTCCAGTGGCCCGCATTCTGCACCCTGGCTCTGCTTCTTTTGCCACACGGTGCCCTTCTGACCTTGGCGCTCCTCTCACATAAACATGATGTCACTGTGAGGCCATCCTCTTAAAGCTGTGGCAGCAGTGTAATACAAAATGTACATTTCGGATCACCACCCATCCAGGATTGCTGACACTCTGAACTCCGGACAGATGCCTGGAATTCCAGACTGTCCAGAGTAATCCCGGACAGATGGCAAACTGAACAGATGTCAAAATCCCTTTTTAATGGAGTCCTGTATAAGGTGCTAATCAGTAAAAGAAGAACATAGGTAGAAAATAAATAACTAGGATTCAAAAGTAGCTTGTTTTATATGATTCCCACAATAATAAAAAAAACCTATAGGAAATGATGACAACCTACCATTCTTTCATGCATTAACACATACCCTCAGATATTGTTTCAGTTATAAACATGCAGAAAACCTAATTTGAAGCCAGGAGACAGTACAATCTGCTATGCATGTACGGTCTTTCAACAAGGGCACAGACTGGAAACTAATAATTAGATAATGCAACACAAAAAAACAATAGTATGAAGTATTTTTTGTTTTTACCTTTTCTGGCCATATTTAGTCCGCACCGAATTGTTGTACCTGAGATGTGAATGAGCTTTACTAGTCAGCAGTAAATGCCTACGGCCTGCAGAGACTATCCTCAGAACTTCCTCTAATATAGGAAACCATTTATCCTAGAATAAACTGTTTTTGCACATGAAAAACAAGTAGATCATTTGCATACGCTTCTGTGGAGTCCACAACAGTTGCCTGGTAACCTCTCCTCAGTGTGCCTGTTCATGCCACGGGCACTTTCTGTTTGTTTACTGAGGGGTTGTTTCTGGTTGTCCGTTGGTGGGGAGTTTCCTGTTACCAAGAAACCCCCCATGAGTGCACCACTGCTCTACCTCTCCCTACCCCTTTATCACACCTTTGGCTAAGCTGTTTTTATATAGTTATTCTATGTATTTATGTAGCATTTGTTGCTTATTACTGTTGGAAATTGTGGAATCCCGTGGATGCCCTATAAATAAAAGATAATAATAACAATATGATCATGTCCAGTGGTTAGGTCATGTTAGAGGGTTTTCTATCATAAAAGAAATATGTAAGGGGAATAGTGTTGGCTAGTATGATCTGAACACTGCTCGGACACCTCTGTGCATAAAGCAGGAAATCCAGAACCCTTATCCTCATCAAATACTGTGCTGTTTTTCAAAGGTTAGATTGCATACGTGGGAAGAGAGATACATTGGAATAAATAATAGTATAGATTTCAGAATTTCCAAGCAGCACATGAAATAATGAGCCATGTTCCTCTAGGTTGAATATGCACATTCCAATATCCTTTTATACAGTATATCTGCTGTCTCATGCCTGGAGGCTGTTTTTACTATGGCTCGTAACAGGGAGGGAAGGAAGGGGGGGGAGGGGGGGGTTGCTCATCCATCTATTGTTCCTTAGCAACACAACATCAGGTACGGCTGTCTCATCATACTCCAAACCAGCAATGGTGTGATACTAGGCACATTCCACTATGTCCCCTGCTCACTACCATGCGAAAAGAGGATAAATTAAGTGCATTTCCTAAGGTTACTGCTTTCTTGTCCAGGAGAAAAAATGGGCACATACAAGGTAACTTGTTGAAGACAAAAGTTTAAACAGGAGTTACATAGCAAGAAAGGTTATACTTAAGGGTCTATTCATCATCACTTAATTTCTACAAAAGCAGCTGAAAATGGACATTTTCACCTGCAATTGTAGAAATTAAGTATTCAGACCATTCATCAAGGTGGTAAAGCAGCAAAATGGCCCGCTGTCCCCATACACTATGGGGACAGAATTCATCAAGCTCCAAAAGTACAATATTTTCGGAGCTTGAGTGTGGGAACATTGGAGCTTGATGAATTAGATTTATTGGTGCTTTCAACAAAATCAATGTGTAAAAATTATGTAAAGCCAGGATTACGGATTCCACATCCCCCTACTTTTATCAAGCTCGCAGTGCAGTTTCTGCACTGCATCTGTGATCAAAGTATGGGGGCCCCATGAGAGAGGAGGATCATACCCACACCCCCTAAATCTGGCTCTGTGGCTGCAGGCTGGGAAGCAGGTACAGAATGCTGTCTGGCCGCTCTGACTGTGTGTAATTCACTATCAGAGTGTCCGGGGATCATCCTTCTCTACCTGATCCTCAGCTGGCTGCCCTACGAATAGAGTGAGTGGCTGCACACTCCATGTAGACGTCCCTCGGCCCAGCCTGCCCCTGCTCAAAGAACCCTAGAATTGTGTGGCCCTCGCCAGCTGCCCAGTATGGCTTTATGTTAAGCTGGCCCTGGGGGGATGGGGTGCCATGGATGGAGGGGGGGGTTGGATCTGTGAGGCCAAAGAGAGCAGGAGAGAGAGGGTTGCCGCAGGTGGGGGAGGAGCAGTTTGGAGCTGTGTGACATGATAGAGAGAGCAGGAGAGGGGAACCTGTGAGGTGGGGTCCGGGATGCCGCGGAGCAGGAAAGAAAAACCTGTGTGGGGGAGAGGAGAGGAGGGGGCACCACATTTGGGAGGGGTAGTTTGGTGTTGTGAGGGGAGAGAGAGTACCGGAAGTACAGATGCAGGCAAGAGAGATGTGTCCCCAGTGGAACACATTGGCCAGCGCTGGGACAGTGTATTTGTTCCCAGTGCCAGTGAAGAAACAGCAGCGGCGGGTAAGACTTGGCTCCAGGCGCAAGCTGATTGTAGCTCGCTGCCCTGTAGCCTTGATGCGGCTCCAGTTTGAATCTGGCTCCGACCACAAGCCAAGCACGGCTCACGGACCCACAGCCTACAAGGCCTGTGGGCAACATCAGTAACCGGGACATTAGGCCCAGGTTATTTTATAGAAGTGTGTTCTCAGATAGGCGGCCCATGCACACATACGGCGGGTGGAGGAGCAGTGCGGCTCCCACCCTCTAGTTACATCACTTCCCCCGAAGTGGAGGGCTGTCTGTCCCCCACTGTAAAACCCTGGTTTCCCGCAGTAAAGCGGGAATTGATAACTGAGGGTGGAGAGGGGAGGAAAGAAAAGGGCGGAGAGTGACAGAAAGGTGAGGGATGGATCCTATGTAAGCAGGAGGCTGGTTCCTGAGGAGGGGCCAGCCCAATAATCCACTCAGTGTCAGGGTGCAGGCTTGTAATAGAGCAGGCCCAGAGTGGACACAGGGCCTGATTCAGACCCGCTCGCAAGCGGGTCGATGGTTGGCCAGTGCGCATGCGCGGCGTGCTCGAGCCCCGAAGCGAGCGCAAAAAGCACCTGCTCCAGCGCTCGCATCCAAAAGGGACGGCTGTCAATGTTGATTGACAGCTCGCCCCGTTTGGAAGGCGGGGAGGGGGGTGACTGGGCAAACGGAGGCGTTCCTGCAGGAACCCTGCCATTTGTGGGCGGCCCTACTGACATGACTTGTGATGTCAGTAGGTGGACTTCCTGCTCTATTAGAGCAGGCAGTGCACTGGGGCTTGCGGCCACGAGATCCTACCGCAAGGGTCTCGTCGCAAACCCGATGGTCGCGACGGTCTTGACCATCGCAACCATCACCTGGCCGCTCGCATAAGCTGTGGGTGGTCACCCACAGCTATGCGAGTGGCTAGGAGGCCGCAAATTTAAAAACAAGCGCCCGCCCTGATTCAGAGCGAGCGCTCGCTTTTTTACAACTGCTCTGAATCAGGGCCACAGTGAGGGCCTCATTCAGAGGCGATCGGAGGATGCAAGCGGTCGCTCAGAAACTAGGCGGCCACTTGCATCCTGACCGCCCGCCTCTGTTGCGGTCATTAGGCTGTGGGTTAACACCCACAGCTCTAACGACCGCTCGGGTGATGGTCGCGATGGTCAGAGACCATCGCGACCATCGGGGCTTACGACGAGACCCTAGGGTAGGGTCTCACTTGTCGTAAGCCCCGGAGAGCTTCTGGCTCTGTCAGAGCCGGAAGCTCTCCACTGACATCACTAGTGATGTCAGTGGGGCCTCCCCCAAACGGCAGGCGTTCCCATGGGAACGCCTCCGTTTGGGCTGCCACCCCCCCGGCCCGCTTTCCAAACGGGGCGAGCTGTCAATCAACATCGACAGCTCGCCCCCTTTGGAAAGAGACATGCTACGACCGGCGCTGTCGGTCGTAGCGGGTCTCACGCATGCGCACGATGGAGCCAGCTCCCTCGTGCGCATGCGCACTGGCAAAACATCGAGGCGGCCTCTGAATAAGGTCCTGAGTCCCTGTGGACAGACTGCCTCTGCCTAAAGGGGACTGATTGGCACTCTGTTCCTGTCAGATCAGTAATGGAGAGGGGGCTTCAGACGCTGAGACAACGGAAGTGAGGTGCCCCCTTTAGGGTTGGCGCCCGGACGCGACTACCTCCATTGTTTCCAGCAGTTCCGCCCCTGTTCATATATTTGGGCATTTCAGTTCCAAAAACTGTATAAGACATTCAGCAAGCAGTCAGGGAAAAATTTAATTCAACAATTAATTTTCTTACCTGGAAAGATCAAACCTTATAAACATGAAAACATTTCCTAGATTAGTATATCCGCTTCAAGTCTTCCCAGTTATTCTTATCACGAAAGATGAAACATTCTGAATTTGTAATATAGAGCTTTAATCCGATAATCATCTTAATTATTTTACAGCAATGTCAATTAAATAGAGATAGTCATGTACTAGATAATACATTTTATAATTATTTCCTTATTACAGTATCTGCGAGATTCTGTTCATAATTGAGACAGCTACGCCCAGCTACACACAGTTCCACTTTAGATAAAAAGTCTCTTCCATGCAGGGGCTGGCTGGCAACTTTCAGCCCGGGGGGCAAACAAGAGCAAGTGGCCCAGGTTTTCTAACAGCAAGTGCAATTTTAAAAATGGGCATGGGAATGTTGGGGGTGTGGTTTGTGTAATGTGGGTATGGGTCCACATGGGAAGGTCCTGTGTGCCTCTATTACCGTGTAAGCAGGTATAAGAGGAGAATAAAGGAGGAGAGTCAGGTAGCAGAGCTAAGGTCCCTAAGAAAGGGGCAAGATAAACAAAATCCACTCCTCTTATGATGCCAATGGAGGGAATTAGGAATGGAGGGGCAATGCTGCCTAAGTTATAAGAGACCCCCCCTTCAGTGTGTTGGATGCAAGGGCTCAGAGTTTTGCAGCACATGTTATGTGAAAATTCAGGGCCACAGCAGGGGGCACTGAGATTGTGAGGGTGCCCACACATATATGCATTATTATGTCCCCCCTCTTCTCCTAGTATATATATGCATTATTATGTGGTCCCCACCCCCCAGTAATTGTCATCTGCTCCCTCCCCCAATGGTTAACGTACCTGCTCCGCTCGATCTCGGCAGCTCAGCTCCTCCTCCAGGTCCAATCTCACCCTCTGCAGCCGCCGGATCCCTCTCCTGTCTCCAGGCTCTGACTGACAGTGACAGGTAGCAGTAGCCAGCACTTAGATCCTGGTAGGCATACAGACAACATCGCAATGTCATGACATCACATTCGCGACTTTGCTGATTTAAGTGCCGTGTCCGTGAACAGTAATGAGTGTCAGTGCACTGCCTCAGCGGGGATACGAAGGTGCTGTCTTCCGGCAGTCAGGTACAGCTGCTACTGGGCTGCAAACTATAGTGTGTGGCGGGGTCTTGAGCCCCAGGTGACCGTCTCATGGTCGCACCACCATTATGACCCTGGAAGTGTGTGCACAAGAAGCGGACACTCTCCCCCCGGGTCTCTGGTTATGATGACAGGATCTTTTTTTACCTGTCATCACCATCCCCACAGTGCTTCATGTGTTGTTGGCCAGCCCCCAGAGTAACAGCACATCAAGCTGCACAGACGGGAGGTTCCGAAACACCATTCCTGATAACATAATCTTTCAGAAGACCTCCAGTAACGCCATTCTGTAGCGTTCCCCCTGAAAATAGCTATATATATATATATATATATATATATATATATATATACGATGTAGTTAAAAAAACCTATGATCAGGATGCCGACTAATTAAATCCCAGTGCTATAATTCCGAACTGCGGACAGAAGACCGGCGCCGGAATTCCGATATGAGTGGAGATCCTAACACTGGGATCCTAACAGACAGCATCCCGATCATAAGTACAGTGGGCGCCTTAGCTGTAAGCCACAGGGGGAGGGGAGGATTAGGTTTAGGCCTCCCCTGGGAAGGGAGGTTAGGGTTAGGCACTAAGGGGGGATGGTTAGGTTTAGGCACTTAGGGTTAGAATGTGGGGTAGGGAGGATTAGGGTGCGGCGTAGGGAGGGTTAGGGTGCAGGGTAGTGAGGTTTAGGGTAAAGAAAAGGATGGTTATGGTTAGGGTGTAAAAGGGGCAGGGATACCATACTTATCCCCTATTGGGAACCTCAGCATCGGGATGCCGCTGTCGGTCTTTTGACAGCCGGCATACCCAACTGCAGGGATTCCATACCCAATCCTGTATACAGTTTATATATATATATATATATATATATATATACATACATAATATACATACACGTGCATACTGGCATACATACACACACACACACAACATACAGACACACTTAGCACACACATATTTTAAATAATTAAGCATCTTCTCCCTGCAAAGTTTGTGCAATTGTGACATTATATATATATATATATATATATATATATCTCCAATCTACCCTCCACTTACCTGGTATGGATGGAGAAGACAGGAAGCAGGATCTCCCCCAGTCTGTGGTACTCCTCATCTCTGCCCTCTCTGACTCTTTCCTCCATAGGTGTGGTGCCAATTTATTTTTTCAGCTCCTCTTCCAACTCCCCCGACAAGCCACGCCCCCTTTTCCCTTCTCCAGCCAGGGTTTCTGGGTAGGGAAACCTGGCTCCCCATTGGTCGACAGTGGCCATCTTTGTGTAGCCTGATATGGGGGCAGCCATTTTCTTATAGACTGCTAAAGCTACTCGGATCTCTCTCTTGCAGAGCAGTGGCCGGGGAGCAGAAGCATCCTCTGCCTGCTGCAGCCTGGCGGCCCTAGGAAACTAAAATTGTATCGGCCTGGGGGGCAGATGGCACCCTGCCCCCCGGCCCAGCCCCCCTCTGCTTCCATGTATGTATATATTTCTGCGTTTCCATGGATACAATACTGTATTTATTATTATTATTATTATCAGTTTCTTATATAACACAGCATATTCCATTGCGCTTTATAATTTGAAACAACATTAATAGAACAAAACTTTGTTGTATGAGACAGACATAAAGGTAAGAGGGCCCTGCTCGCAAGCTTACAATCTATATGAAGGAATACGTTTTATTGATGAAATGATGCATGTGGTTTCTATTTATAGTGAAACTGTCGGATTCTCCCTAGAGAATCCGACATCAGGGCTCCCATTGTGTAGGGCAGAGCGCTGTGATAGCGGTGTGCCCTACACAGACACAAACACACAGCCGCCAGCGGCTGTGTGTTTGTCACAGCAGCCAATGAGAGTCACACAGACTCTCATTGGCTGCTGCACGGAGGGAGCCGGCTGGAGCTCACACATGAGCTCCGTCTTCCGGCTCCCTCCGCAGTGTGTGACAGGCTCAGCAGAGCGGACGGCGCGGGAGCGGGGAATCAGGAATCAGGTAAGTTTTTTTTGTTTTGTTTTTTACTTGTGAAAGTTGTGCAAGGGCCGGGGGCGCTACTGGGGGGGGTCTGCTACTGGGGGGGCTATACTACTGGGGGGGTCTGCTACTGGGGGGCTATACAACTGGGGGGGTCTGCTACTGGGGGGTCTGCTACTGGGGGTCCATACTACTGAGGGGCCTGCTACTGGGGGGGGGCTATACTACTGGGGGGGACTGCTACTGGGGGCGTCTGCTACTGGGCGTCCATACTACTGAGGGGCCTGCTACTGGGGGGGGGGGCTATACTACTGGGGGGGGTCTGCTACTGGGCATCCATACTACTGAGGGGCCTGCTACTGGGGGGGGCTATACTACTGGGGGGGTCTGCTACTGGGGGGGCCATACTACTGGGGGGGCTTACTACTACTGGGGGGGCCATACTACAGGGGGGCTACTACTGGGGCAGCCTACTACTGAGGGGGGCCTGCTACTGGGGCAGCCTACTACTGGGGGGGGCATACTACTCGGGGGGCTGCTAATGGGGGGCATACTACTGGGGGGGCTGCTAATGGGGGGCATACTACTGGGTGGCATGCTAATGGGGGGCATACTACTGGGGGGGCCTGCTAATGGGGGGCATACTACTGGGGGCACTGCTTAGGGGACCCTACTACTAAGGGGACTGCATAGGGGGCACCACTGCTGGGGGCATTGTGTAAGGGACACCGCTACTGTGGGCATTGTGTAAAAGGGGCACTACTGTGGCCATTGTGTAAAAGGGGCACTACTGTGTGTCGTAACATAAATAAGAGACACTACTTTATGGTGTAATGTGAATCAGGCCCTATGTGCGGTGTAATGTGAATAACATTGTGCACTGTGACTCCTTGGGCCGTAGCCCACTATGTAAACAAGTACTGTGATTCTGCTGGCCGTACCCCACTGGGTGGGTGCACTACTTTTCATTTCTGCCACTGCTGTGTGGCAATGTGTCATAGATGTGCTTTATACTGTGGTGTCTGTGTCGTTGTGCTGCTGCTTTGTCGCTTAGTAACCAGTCAGCTCACTGCAGCCTTTGGCCAATAATGTTGAAAACAATATTATAAGCTGTGATATGGTCTAAATTGACTGGAAATTAATGTTATTGAGGTTAATAATACTCTAGGAAGAAAAAAAAGACCAATTTATGTGATTTTAGCTTTTTTTGTCAATTTTTGTAAAAAAAATCCAAATCGAAATCCAAAGCCAGTCACCGCAGTTTGGCAAATCCAAATCCAAAGCCGGACGACGAATTAGAACCAAATCCAAATCCGGCAAAAATGGTCCGGCGCACATCCCTAATTATTTTATTTATATAATATAGTCAATATAAATTTACAGCATGGCAACGTGTCTCCTCAGTGTGTGAGCCAAGATAATACAGTATATTTCAATTCATTGTTTAACTCTGATATGAAAAAAATCGAATAACTTTTATAAAGAAGCATATTAGATTTTTGGATTTCTACACCCTTTCGGTCTAATTCTGTGTAAAATCTCTAATCATACTTGCCAACTCTTCCTGATCGTCAGGGAGACTCTCTGAAATAGTAGCAAACTCCCTGACTCCATGAAGAGTCTAGCAATCTCCCTGATTGCACCTTAACCCCATGAAGCTGTTATATAAAAAATTAAGAGATATATACACTCAAATGGGATCAGTAGTATCATTTCCCTCAGGGCCGATTCTAGACAATCTGGCTCCCAGTACAAACAATCAAAATACGCCCATGGGAATTTACAATATAAACAATATTCTCATGCTCTTCGGAGGCGTGCGCGACAAAATAGGGTCGTGTCCTCACAGCAAGGGGCATGGCCTTGTGGGAAATCCAACCCTGCCTCAAGCCAGCCCCCAGTGTCCCTCCAGCCAGCCCTCACAGTGTCCCTCTAGGCTACAACCAGCCCACAGTGTCCCTCCAGCCAGCCCCCAGTAATTATTATATAATAAACCTCACCTGGCTGCGGCTTTCATCTAATCACACCTCTGAAGAAACTGATCCTCCCTGGGCAGACGGTGTATTTAATCGGTATTTACTATTCATGTAGAAGATTACATGGTCCAGAAGATACCTGTTTGTGTAGGAGTATTACCAATGTCATCATCATACAACAGAGGCTCAACCAGACTCGAGCCCTATGTCACCTACTGCCCCCTGTATCCCCTCCAGCCTCCAGCCCCTTGTGTCTCTCCAGACTCCTTTCTTTACAGCCTTCTGCCCCATTTGTCCTGCCCCCGACCTCGTCTCTCAAGCCTATGACCAGGGGCAAACGGTGTGCAGTTAGTTTGTCAACATTGACACTATCAACATCCATCACGTTAAAATGTCGATATCATATATTTCAACACCTGGAAAATGTCACCATGGGCAGAATGTTGACATAACCCATCTCCTGTTCCAATACATGCAATAATTTAAGGAGAAGATCCAAAGCGATACAGACATAACATTATAAATAAAACAAACAGATTTTTCAAACCAAAACAGTCCAGAGTAAAAATGTTTGTGGTGTTCCAAAGGCTGTCAAAGTAACTCCTTCCTCTCATTCACAGTGACTCATTGATGTAGGGTAGGACATGAAAAATAAACACAAAAGGAAACAAAGGTGAAGTACTGCTAAATCAAAATATATAAATACGTCACCCTTTGTGTTCCAGGAAAGTAAAGGTGGAGATGTTAATCCTATAATCCAAGATGTATATCAAGATGAAAGAAAAGGGCCTCGCCACCACAAGGGGCCGTGCTACAAATGGAAACTATGAGGAATAAATTCCTTAATAAAGGATACACCAAGGAAATTTTAGAAAAAGCAGAACAAGAATATCGTGAAAAGAGTTGATGTCCGTAAAGAAAAATGTAAGAAAAATGAGGACGTATCAGAATGGGCTTTTTTATCTGACTTCGGATCCAACTACTATTTTCTTATATCTCTTTATATAAATTCCCTTCAATAAACATATATATGTCCCCCTTCTTTGACCATAGTGTCATAATTAATGTGTCTGACCCGTACTGGGACCTAGAGATCGGATATATATCCCTTTTTCCATCTCTTATCAGTCACTCACAACTGGACCTATTGTGGCCCAGATTATATGTTGTGTTTGTTTTGTTTTTTTAAATGTCTATGTATAGATGTTTGTCATATCATTTTATTATTTTCTAACCTATAAATTAAAAGTTAAGTTTTACATTGCAGTAGGTTGAGTGCCCCATAAAAAATAGAGTACATTTTCCTTTCCTTTTTCTTCTCATTTACTCACTGCCGCCAGGAGGGAGAATGGGCATTTCCTGCACCCGCCGGATATAGGGCGCTCCGGGCGACAGCTCGGCTTGCCCATGCCTGGAGCCGCTACTGTTATATATGTAGGTAGAACAGGAAGATCCTTAAAAACCTGTATACTGTAGCTGAGCATATACGGAACATTAAAAAAGTCCTCACTACACATACTTTATCAGAGAATTTTTTAAACAAACATAAATGTTCTACATCCAATATTGTGAAATGTATCGATATACAACAAGTGAAATCTAACTGGAGAGACCGTGATGTAAAGGAAACTTAGCAAGGTCTGAAATGCAGTAGATTTTTAAATTGAAAAGTTTGATACCTGAAGGTCTAAATTCAGAATTTGAATTAAAATGGTTTTTAAATTAGAAATCTTCAAAACAATTACGTATGTGTTTTGTAATATTACTATGTTTAAATAATTTCCTTATGAATTATGAGCTAATCCCTTTTTATAATCCCTTTATGAGTTTATTACTATACCCATTTTTAATAGCTACTAATTTTTAACTATTTATATTAATCACTGTGTACGAATTGCATAATTTATTGGCTTCGAGGTTTTACCCTTTTTATCTGCATGCTTACAAAGTGAGATGGAACGCATACCTCCAGATCAGGTGTGGAATGCAGACCATGTGGGGTATCCAATTAGCTGCGAAAAAAATTTTGGCAATTTTTTTTTTCGTGCTATTCCATTAAACCCCGTTTATTGCGGCCGAAAAATTTCTGTTCTTCTCACGAAAATACATAGGACCCGCGAAAAGTCGTGGACCTATGTATTTTCTCTGCCGCAATTGGGAGAAAAACACCTTCTTATCTGGGATTTGGTTTCGCCTGCCAGAGGCAGGTGAAACAAAATCCCTGATAAGTGCCGGCTTTGGGGCTAATTGGATAGCCTCGGGCGAGGTAATTAGACTTGGTTATTTACAGCGGCTAATTGGATATCCCCCCTTAAGTGGGACTTCTAGTTCTTATGACTGTGTATTAGGTCCCCGCCATTCAAATCTATTGCCCAGATTTAAATAACTTAATATGTTCAGTTTCGGCTATGGTGGAACCTTATTTTGGTTCTCTCTTGTTTCACAATCATCGTGTTACGCTGAATAAGTATACACACCTCCGTCTGAAGTGGAACGCATATGGAATGCGGAACTTCTGGTCCGCGTATTTCCATTTCCGATATCACCATTCATGTGGAACCTAATTCCTGTTCCCATATTGTTTCTATATTGTAGTTACTGTCATCGCAGTCCATCAATAGAACACAGACATCCGGCTAGTATGGAACGCATAAGGAACGCAGAACTTCCGCTCCGCGTCTTCCCACTGCAGATACCCTTATGCAGTTCTGGTTTCAGGTGCCCAACCACAGGTCCTTTGGTGGACGCCAAGTAGGAACACTGTACTGTTTGTATGTGAGTGTGCGGTGTACTCTTTATATGAAATTATATATTGTTTGTATTCTTCAACCCAAAATGCATTGCAGATAATGTCTTGTTACATCATTGCCGGTCATGAGGTATAAATGTCATTAAAGCCCTCTCTCAAATCACACCTTGATAAAGATCCATTGAGGATTGAAACGGCGTTGGTGCTGGGTTCTGTGGGCATCCATAGGGCAATCACAGAGACCTGGGGCGAGATGCACTAAATGGAAAATGCACTAATGTGTGGCCGCCAGGACTCCGATGTGGAGGGTAACGCTGGCGTTACCCTATAGAAGCCTTTGGGGTTCTACAGCATTGTGCTGGTATGAGGGATCCCTCCCAGCATGCCCCGCGGCCGGTGCATCACTCATAAACCCAGAAGTCCACGGGGTGGCGCAGATCTTAAAGGACAGCTGTACTGATCGCATGTGTTAGTGCATAGGAGATCAGTACAAATGCGGTGACTGGCAGTAAGTAGCGCACTATGTTAGTGCATCCCGCCCCTGGACTGTTATTTGGAGGTATGCAATTATTCTTATGCAGGTTTAAGTCCTGACCTTTTTACCTGCCAGTTATTATATTGCACATTATTCACCGTCTCTGTTATCATCTATAATTGACTTTGGACTTTGAACATCCGTATTTGAGATTATTCCTCATTGTCCTATTGCTTTTTAACTATTTTCTGTTTGTAATAAAGTAATACTGATTTTTTATTTTGACTGTGTGAGATAAATGAAGGACATATATATCGAATAATAAAGAAACCTTTATGTTTCGATCCCAACCATCATTCATGTGAGTTGAGTACATTCTATTATACAGCCATCTTGAGTTTTACACGGTGATGTATTTATAAAGAAAAAGAAACCTTTATATATATTTCCCACATACTCCCCAAGTGAGTTTTCGGTACGCTTGTTTATAGAAATAGTGGTGGCGAGGACCTTTTCTTTCAGCTTGATATACACCTTGGATTATAGTATTTCCATGTCCACCTTTACTTTTCTGAAACACAAAGGGGGAGGTATTTATATATTTTGATTTAGCAGTACATCACATTTGTTTCTTTTTGTGTTTATTTTTTATATCCTATTACATCTGTGCTCCATCTCTTGTTCCCCTTGTTGTCTCTGGAAGCGCCCAGCCTTTCTCAGCACAGCGTGGATTATGGGCCTGATTCAGAGCCGAACGCTCTGACCAGAGCGCTCGCTCTGAATCAGGGCCCTCCTCCATGAAAATGACCACCCACAGCATATGCGAGCGTCCATGATGATGGCCGCGATGGTCTTGACCATCGCGACCATCGGGCTTGCGATGGAGACCCTGCAGTAGGGTCTCGCTGCCGCAAGCCCTGGAGTGATTTTGGCTCAGAGCCAAAATCACTCCCACTGACATCACTAGTGATGTCAGTGGGGCCGGCTTCAGACGGTAGGTGTTCCCATGGGAACACCTCCGTCTGGCAGGCAAGCCCACCAAAGGGCATCGACAGCACGCCCCCTTTGGTGCGAGACCCGGAGTGATGGAGAGCCCGTCGCTCGCCGGGTCTCGCGCATGCGCATGACGGAGCTCCCTCCATCGTGCGCATGCGCAGTGGGGGAACATCGACCCGCTTGCGAGCGTCCTGCGCTCGCGAGTGGGTCTGAATGACCCCCTATATCCCTTTTACACCAGAGCTAAAACCCGAGTTATTGCAGGGTTAACCCGGGTAGCTTTGTGGTGTAAAAAGGGACAGGGTTGGATTCCCGGGTCGAGTGACCCGGCAATCAACCCAGGTAACTTGCAGGGTCTAACACGGGAATGGCCCGTGAAACCCTGCAGTGTAAATGGCGCGATCCGGGTCCAGATGACCTAGAGTGCGCTGCATGCTTCAGTGGCGCTTGGAGATGACGTCATCTCCAAGCGACCACTTCCATGGCAGAAGAGCCGGGTGTCGTAGCCAGATAATTGGCTGAGACAGGATCAGTTTAAAATTAGATCTGCGCGACGCCATTTTGCGAATGGCAATGTGACGCCATTTTGCGACTGGCCGCACAGCGCTATTTTAGTGAAACTCGCAATTATAAGTACATACGGCAATGCTATTATTTAGCGTTGTGCGATTTCCACGCAATAGAAAGAAGTTAAAACTCCTCACCATGTAGATACAGACAGTAACTAAAACATATAAAATTATTATCCCTGCATAATACGTACCATAATGTACTCCACAAAACACATCGCACAGCGCTAACTAGCGTCTTTTTCCCTATTCCGCAATACTTACACACTGCAAACTTACATAAAAGGTTCCACAGTATTAAAGTGTAATAATCAAGGTTTATTCAGTAATTATTAATGTTGTGAAATAAAGATTATTTGATATCTAAGGTTTAGTATATGGTAAGCAGACCGTGTTTGGTGTTGTACTGATCCACTGTGTCTCAACAGATTTCCGGTATCATCAGTGAGAAGATCAGAACATGCATCTGCAAACTATGGACTATAGAGAGTTAAAACTTTAAAATGTACTCTGTAATGTTAGCAGCTTAGATTAGCATGCAGCGGGAAAAAGGATACAAAGGGCGGTTGGAGGCTGTTTGTGTCTATTTGAACTGACCTATGAACGATCCTGTAACAAAAGCACCTTTAAAAAGAACCAATGGAATCATGTCAAACTTGTCTATTGCATTGCCTATCCCTGCAAGAGTATATATGAGCGCTCTCTGACCCCAGTCTTGAGACTTCTTGCTGTGCTGTTGACGGAGGTTTCTAAAGCTGATGCCGGTATCTGGGCCCAGAGCGCGTGCGTATGCAACAACTGTACCTTGGGTCTGTATGATTTATTTGCGATAATTGTATTTAGATACTATTTAGATAATTGTATTTAAATAATATCTTTTTGTGCTTTGGAACCACATTCAAAGTCTGAAGGCATTTATTTTCTTGTGCGACTCATTACGCTGAATAGTGACAATTTTAGAAGGTATAGGAAGGAATATTGTTTAGAAGGTATAGGCAGGAATCGATTGTTAGAAGGTATAGATAGGTAGGAATCGATAGTTGGGGGCTCGCAGTGTTTATCACGCTACCGGTCACTAGGTAACACTCGGTAGTGATCTCTCAGCAAAAGGGTGGAGGCGCCTAGCAGGAGAACGCATTGCGCCTTCGAAATCAGCTATTACTTTGTTGCTGAGAGTCCGCTACCTGTTATTGTGGCTTTAGGAGCGCTGATTGAGAATCCAGGGACGAGGGAGGAAAAAGTTTGTTTTCCTTCATCGATAGTTTTTTTTTTTTGTGTTAAAAAGGGGAAGTCGCATTATTGTGTATGCGACCAGTCGCAATATAGCGTAAAAGTCATAATACGTATTGTGTAATAGTCAGATTATTGTGTATGCGACTAGTCACACAATAGCGTATACGTATTTCCGGTATTGCTGCCACGTGTTTTAAACAAAGCCGTTGAGAGTGCACGGTGATATTGATAGATAGCATTGTTGTAAATACATTGATCAGTGTTGCCATAGTCTGGGAAAACGTGTATTTTTCTGCGCAGGAAAATGGTGTGTAACAGTGAGTATTTGTTGGTAGGGGTAACATGTTCCCTAGTTAAGGGTATCGTAAGTGCTAGGCACAAGGGTTGGCCTAGTAGCTCAGTAGTAGATACTTTTTTAACACATAAGCAGGTGTATCTGTTGTCTTTGTTGTAGATTTGGCTCCCAGTGTGTTTACAGTATTCAGTGATCAGTTAGGGTTATTTGAGCATTGTAATTGAACTGCACAGTTTTGGCTAAATTGTGATTGTGAACTGGGTAGAGGGTGGACGAAATCACTGAAAAGGGTAGGTGTTATTGGAATACCTACATGCTAGCAGTTGAAAGGTAGTCAAAAAGGGAATAGGTGAGTGGAGGCATCTATACTTTCTTCCATAGGTGAGTGGAGGCATCTCGACTATCCTTCCATAGGTGTGTGGGCGCATCCTGTTAATATCGGCCGCAGGTAAGTGAAAGTATCTTGACTGTCTTTAACCAGTTTAAGTCCCCATTGAAAAGTTTAGGGTTCTCCCAGGATGGGGGCCAAGCAAACGGTAGAGATTAGATGATGTGCTGCTGTTGGAAGTGCCGCTTGAATCGGCACGCCATATTATGCATACTAAGGCCCTCATTCAGAGCCGTACGCTCTGAGCAGAGCGCACGCTCTGAATGAGGGCCGGGCTCCATTTTCATGGAGCGTCCTCCTGGACGCTCGTATAGCTGTGGGTCACCACCCACAGGCTATACGAGCGTGCTTTGTGATGGCCGCGATGGTCGAGACCATCGCGACCATCAAAATTGCGAGCCGGAGCCTGCGGTTGAGGTTTTCAACCGCAAGCTCCGGAGTGATTTTGGCTCTATCAGAGCCAAAATCACTCCCACTGACATCACTAGTGATGTCAGTGGGCCGGCTTCTGACGGGAGGCGTTCCCGTGGGAACGCCCCCGTCAGGGAGGCACGCCCCCGGCACGCCCACCAAAGGGGGCGTGCTGTCAATCAACATTGACAGCACGCCCCCTTTGATCGGACACAACGAGCGAAGGACTTTCCTTCGCTCGTCGCGTCTGGCGCATGCGCACGACGGAGCTCCCTCCGTCGTGCGCATGCTCAGTGCATAACATCGACCCACTTGCGAGCGGACAGCCGCTCGCGAGTGGGTCTGAATCAGGCCCTAAGTACGGTGCTTATGCAATTAGGTACTGTGATGTATGGTTTAAAATGACGATGAGGAGTGTTAGACCGTTTCCCAGAATTGGTAGTTTTGATAAGGAGGTATTGAACAATGTCCTAGATAGCATCTGTATGGTGCGCTCTCGAATGAAAGAGGTAAAATATAACAAGTGTTTAAAATTATGGCAGTATGAGGGGGATGCGTGGCTTAAAGGTGTGCATGCGACTCAAACTAGCGTCGCGAGCATGTTACCGGAGAGTACACACGCAGCGCTAAACTGCGGTGCGTGCGCTCCGCGCACGTGCAGCAAGGTAGCATTGCAGAAGGTATCGGCAGTGGTTCACGGTCACCACCGCCGCCCTATGCAGATGGGGGTGCAGGTACAGTTGTTGAAAAAACACATAAAAATGTAACAAGTAACTTGTACCCTCTCTTAAGTACTCAAAAGGAATATGTTTATTGTGCTGATGATGAGCCTATTGTTATGTCTGCCATTTCCCATGCTGTACACATGTTAGATGCTCCACCACAACAAGCACAAGTGGTGCCGCCATCTTCATCAGTGATAGTACAGGAAGTGTTAACATCCACTGCACCCGTAGAGGAAGTTGTTAACCACATACATAGCAGTAGTAGACTAAATCCCCAGCCAGGTAATAAGATCAAAAGTAGCAGTGTGGCTGGTCTGCATCCCATCTGGACAATAACTGTTCCGAATGGGAATGCAGATGCGAACGGTATAGTGCCCACAAGGGAGGTAGCAATGCACTGTCCTTGGACAAGAGTGGAGCTAAACTCCATAATGAATGATTTCCCTGACCCAAAAAAGGAATTTGCCAAATGCCAAAGATTTTTGAAAAAGAGAGTGAATCTGCAGAGGATTATTGTAACCGAGCTCTGCAGGCTATCGCCCAGTACACTGGGTTAGAGGATATTAAAGATAGCACTCATCACAGGGGAATGATCGTCACTGTACTTATGGATGGTCTAAAAGAGAACCTAAAGACCCGAGTTCAGACCTCACAACCTGACTGGAGGGGAGTCACTGTAGACACCCTCATAGAATCCGCTATTGAACACGATAAGAACATCCTTAAAAAGAGAGATCCAGAGCGAGAAGCTAATGGCTGTTAGTATTCAAGCTCTAGAAGGAATGACTGTAACATCACAGCCGGCAGACACACCTGCACCTGCACAGATACTCTACGTACTCACCAATCCTGCACCACCACAAACACAGCCCTACCTCACTTATCACACACAACCACAAAACCCATACTATCCACAACCACCATATTTCCCTCAATATCCTTACCCACACCCACCATCTTTCCCTTCGCTCAATCCACACAGCAATCCTTTTGCCCACCCCACTCACGAAAGTGCTTTAACTGCAACCAAGTGGGACATGTAAGTAGGAACTGTAAGGTGAAGAGGGTAGGACCCCCTAACCAGGGAATACCTGTATATCCCCATACGGGATATACACAGAGTACAGGAAACCCACAACAGTCACCAGCTCCAATTGTGGCAATAAATGCTGTATTGGAGAGTGTGAGTCAACGCTAGGGGTCAGGTCATACCTGTACTCTACAGATAGTCAGGTTAACGGGAAGTACTAGGGAGGAACCGGTAATGACGGTTGATGTAGCTGGTACTAAATATCCTTTTCTTGTAGACACAGGGGCGACCAGGTCAGTGATAAAATCTCCCGCTAACTTACAGGTAACCAGCGAGACAGTACTAACAATGGGTGTAATGGGTAAAGTGCAACATTATCCTTTAACAAAATCCACGGAGGTCACTATCGGGCCATTGCATACCAGGCATTCTTTCCTCCTGGCAGCAGTGGCTCCTACTAACCTACTGGGAAGGGATTTGTTATGTAAGATGGGATGTGTCATATATTGTACCCCTGATGGTGTATTTCTAGATATCCCAGAGAGAGTTGCGCACGAGGTGAGGGATATGTTGGACACTCCCCAAAGGATACTCTACTGGATTAAGTGAAAATCTATCTCAGGTAGATCAAATGTTATCCCAAATTCCAGATTCACTTTGGACCAAGGATGGACAGGACACTGGATTAATGGCAAACGTAAGTCCCGTAATGGTAAATTTAAAACATGGTAGGCAAGCTCCTAAAATTCCCCACTACCTATTAAAACAGGAGGTAGAATTAGGGGTTTATCCCATAATTGAGCGATTGTTACAGCAGGGAATTTTAGTCCGTACAGCAAGTGTAGCCAACAGTCCCATCTTTCCTGTAAAGAAGAGTGGTGGGAGGGGTTATAGGCTGGTACTAGACCTTAGAGGGGTTAATAAGGTGGTAGAGAGCCAATTTTCCGTAGTGCCAAGTCCAGCTGTCATTCTTATGCAGATCCCACCCAATGCAACCCATTTCACTGTCATTGACCTCTGTTCTGCGTTCTTCTCTGTACCTCCTCATCCTGACTGTCAGTACCTATTCGCCTTTACATACAGGGGTGTACAATACACATGGACACGATTTCCCCAGGGTTTCATAGACAGTCCCAATATCTTCTCCCAGGCCTTACACGAGTGTTTACAATGTTTTCAACCTGCCAATGGATCTGTTCTAATACAATATGTGGACGATTTATTGTTGTGTTCTGATCCGTTTATGTCATGTTTAAATGATACTAAACTTTTGTTGCTTCATCTCTTGCAAACAGGACACAAGGTTGCTAAGGACAAACTACAGTCATGCCACTCCAGGGTTAAATATTTGGGACACTCCCTAACTCAGGGGTTATGACATCTCACAAATGACAGAATCCAGGCCATACAGAACATGATACTGCCACAGAATCAACAGCAAATTCGTACCTTCTTGGGAATGTGTGGATACTGTAGAATGTGGATCCCAGGTTTTTCTAATTTGGCCTTGCCTTTACAGGGCTTAGGGCCTGATTCAGAGCCGCTCGTAAGCGGCTGCTCGTTCGTTCCGAGCGATGTTCGCATATCTGCGTATGGGTTTTAGTATGCATGCGCGAACCAGTCAGTGTGGTCAGAAATCGTGTGTTCGCAATATAGCGAATGCCTGCTAATTTGAGTGACAGAGTGAGGCGTTTGTGGGTGGTAACAGGGGAAGGTGCTTGAAAACGGGGAGTGGAGATCCGAACGCAGGCGTGCCAAACGGTCTAAACGGGCGTTTAATGGGTGTGCATAATTAACAAAGCAGCGTCATCGACCACGTCACTTGGTTGTCTTTTAGCCTGAACTGCTCGCATGATTGCGGTAGGAAAATGCTACCACAAGAATACCGAGCAGTTCATATGCCTTTCGATGTACTCGATTAATCTAATAAATAGCAGAGATGACGTATGATGCGAGCGGCCAGGGGGGCGTTCTTTACAAAAAAACGTCCGCATGTTTTGTTCGCTCATTCAGACATAGAGGCGTCAACAGACCGCAAAGAGCGAACGGTCAATTTAAATAGCCAGCCCCTTTTTCTGGACGAGCGAGCGCAAATAGCGTCCGGCTCTGAATCAGACCCTTAGTCTCTTCCTCAAAGCCTGATCGTGTCATACACACAGAGGAATCAGAGCAGGCTTTCCTTAATCTTAAGGATAGTCTGACAAGAGCACCTGCATTGGGAATACCTGATTATGAAAAACCTTTTGATTTGTATTGTACAGAAGCCGATGGTTGCGCAGCAGGTATCCTCACTCAAAAACATGGTGATGCCAGTAGGCCCGTAGCATACTACAGTGCACAATTGGACACTGTGGCAAGATCACTCCCAATGTGTTTAAGAAGTGTAGCAGCAACTGCTCTATTGGTCAGTAAGAGTGAGGATGTGGTACCCATGATATGATTGTCTATACTCCCCATGCTGTATGTGCTTTGCTAAACTCTACCCAAACCAGACATGTCTCCTCAGCTAGGTTCACAAAATGGGAACTAGCCTTAATAGCACCTGCAAACATAACCATCACAAGGTGCAGTACATTAAATCCAGCTATGTATTTACCATATGTGCAACATGATGCACAAAGGATGGAGAGTGGTGAGCCACTGGCAACAAGTGAGTTCTGCAGGTATATTGATGCACATGATTTATGGAATATTTGAATCAAACCTTTACTGCAAGACCTGACATATGGGATACACCTTTAGAAAATGTAGATGTGACATTTTACACGGATGGGAGTTGTCATAGACAAACTGACACTGGAGAGTTATGTACAGGTTATACTGTGGTAAATGACGAGGACGTTATAGAAGCCAAACCTTTAGGACCACCACACTCGGCCCAAGTGGCGTAACTGGTGGCACTAAAGAGAGCGTGTGAATTAGCGAAAGGTAAATCTGCTAATATCTACACTGACTCTAGGTACGCCTTCGGGGTAGTACACAATTTCGGTGTTTTATGGCATCTGAAAAAATTTATGACAGCAGCAGGCACACCAATTGCACATTCCAAACATATAAAAGGACTATTAACAGCAATCCAATTGCCAAAGGCAGTGGCAATAACTAAGGGTAAAGCCCATACATGTGAGGATGATACGGTGTCACTGGGCAACAACAAGGCAGACGAAGCTGCAAAATGGGCAGCAGGATTAAAAATGAATGTACCAATTGAACAAATTATGACTTTTCAAACTAGTGATATGCTGAAATTAATTGAGATGCAAAATTTGTGTTCTATCCAGGAAAAGTCAGTCTGGAGGTCCAAGGGATGTGGGCAAGAGTCCTCTGGACTCTGGAGGGACGGACAAGGTAAGCCATTGGCTCCCAAGGCTTACTACCCCAGCCTGGCTGAGGCAGCGCACATTCTGACTCATTTGGGAAAGCAAGGTATGTGCAAATAGGTGAGAGCATACTGGTGCGTACCGGGTTTTTCTTCTCAAGCGGAAAAGAGAGCAATGTCCTGTCTGACCTGCTTGAGGAAAAACATTGGGAAAACGATCCCTACCGAACCATCTCACATTCCTCCGACTGACGGACCTTTCCAGGTAATACAAATTGATTTAATCCAATTACCACCCTGCAGGAATCTCAAGTATGTATTGGTGTGCACTGATGTGTTTTCCAATTGGGTTGAGGCATACCCAAATTATCGAGAGTGACAGGGGTACTCATTTCACAGGTGATGTTTTTCAAAATATGTGTAAACTGATGGGTATTAATAGTCGACTTCATACCCCCTACCGACCGCAAGCCAGTGCTAAGGTGGAGAGGATGAATGGTACTATAAAAAATAAATTAAGTAAGATCATGGCAGAGACTGGACTAGGAAGGCCAGAAGCATTACCGTTGGTCCTACATAGCATAAGAACCACTCCTAGACCCTCTCTAAATCTGTCCCCCTTTGAAATACTGTTTGGTAGACAACCTCATTTGATTATAAGTCCGCAGGAAGATTTGAAAGGTAACAACAAGGTAACTGTAAGGTATCTTATAACAATGAGTAAACAGTTAAAACAGCAAAAACTGAAATTGTTGTCCCATGTATGCCTGAAACAAACTGTCATGATGTTGAACCTGGAGAATATGTTATGATCAGAAATTTCTTGCGTTCAGGTTGTTTGACTGATCGTTGGGAAGGTCCTTATCAGGTGTTGCTGACGAGTACCACATCTTTGAAGGTGGCCGAGAGAGATACCTGGGTCCATTCCACTCACTGCAAGAAGGTCAACCAAGTGGTGGAGAAACAAGGCGGAGACGAGGCTGCTAATGTGGACCTGTCGATCGCGAGCTTGTTCCGGGAGGGTTAAAAGGTTGCAGTGAGATATCTGAATTAAAGAAATTTGCAGGTCCTTGCTACGGCAATGGACTGGTCTGCTGTGTTCATTTTTGTATTCTCTTCCAGAGTTTCCATCATCCTGGTTTGTTCGGGGATTTCTGGTTTCTGTGACGGGGGACCGATAGAGGAGAAGGGAGCTAGTGGCAGTATTGATGGAGTGGAGTTGAGAGGAGGAGTGCTATGCCAATCAGGGGAGTGTTTGACCAATCTTAGTAAAGTAATTGTTAAGAGATCTGCTATTTTGGATACTCGGAGACAGTGTGAAGATCTATCGTCTGAGGATTATTGTATGTGTGAGGTCTGTGGGTCCGTAATTGATGAGAATGGCATCCTAGGGTGTCAACCTAAGTATAATCAGTATTGGGATGGGTATCCTTTAGAGGGCTATCACACCATGGTGGGCAAAATTTTAAACCAAACTGACTGTTGGGTGTGTTCTCACGTTCCCCAAGGACAGCATAATGTAGGATTAGTGCCATTCCCATTAAATGTCTCTGAAATTATAGAATCACAAAGAGGGCATGCACTAGATGGAAAATTTCTTAATACCAAACCACCCCATTTTAAACTCCACCAGTACCAAGTAGATAAATCACTTTAATGTTTAAACATCACCAACTCTAATGAACCAGGAAGTTGGGAGGTGACTGGGAATAATCAGACAAAGACCTTCTCACTAAGAGCTGATCGTGAGCCTAAGAATTATGAACTGTTACGCACAATTAGGTCAAGTGGAAGACACTTCCAGTATAAATATACACTGAGTGTACACTATTGTGCCAAGATATTACAACCCGAAACATGTATGAGTCAAATGGGAGAACCTGAAGTAGGATCACTTGCCAGGGAAATGTGTACGATGATAATGATGTTTACTATTCCTTATGTTCTCCCCGATGATGTATATTTTATATGTGGAAGGAAAGCGTATAAGTGGCTCTCTCCGAGTTCTGAAGGTTTGTGTTATTTGGGAAGAGTAATTCCAGAAGTTATGACCCTTACACATGGTGAATTGCTTAGTATTCACAAAGACACACCATCACCATAACTTCACATGCAGTATGAACACAGAGACAAAAGAAATATGATATCTGGTGACGTGCATAAAGCCACACAGTTAATTAGTGAGACAACTGGCTTTCAAGTTTTAGTCGCATTGGATCCCACCAGGATCACTCGGGGTACACTAAATTTTAGATATATCCAGGATCTTGCTAAATTAGTAGATAATATCATCAAGATGTATGATGACACATTCAGGTACACAGGTAGAGAGTTGCAAGCGTACAAGAAAGAACTGGTGCAAAACAGACTAGTGTTAAATTATTTAACAGCTGTCACTGGAGGGTATTGCGTAACTTTGGCCACCCAATTTGGAGTAAAGTGTTGCACTTTTATTACAAACGATACCAGGGATCCCAAGGAGGTGATAGATCGGAAGATGGATGAAATTCTGCAGCCAAAATGGGAATTTGGACAGAACCATAATGCTTCATTGGCTGAAGTAGAGGAGAAGGTACAGAAATGGGTTTCATGGTTGAACCCAGTGAAATGTTTCCCTGGTCTAGAAGAGTGGGTCCAGGAAATGGTTGCAAGCATAGGTAAACTCCTGATCCTTATACTGGGTGTCATCATAGTAATTGGCATATGTGTCAGGTGTGTTCCTATTGTGTTGAAGTGTGGAAAATGTAAAGATAAGGTGAATCAAATAAATGAAATCATGATGGTGGTCAGTGGTAACAATATGAATACTGAGGTAAATGTAGGACTGCATTATAACCCTGAATTAGGAAATACCATCATAAATTGTATAATATTTAGACATGCATAACATGTGTTATTACAATGTTATTGTTGAATAATGGAAGTCCCTATTCCCCCTCAAGACTTCCTTTATAGGATTGGTGAATCCCCACATCTTTCCTGTGATCTCCCAAGATCTGCGGTGTGCGTATAAGGGTAGTTTTATGTTCCCTCCTAGAGACACATTATTGATGGATTAAGAACCACCTTGTGCCATCCCATAATATAACATTGAATAATATGTCATAATGTAAGCCTAAATTAATTTTAAAATCAGAGTATGATAGCATGTTATTTGCTATCAAAGGGTGGACTGTCGAAGCTGGATAATTGGCTGAGACAGGATCGGTTTAAAATTAGATCTGTGCGACGCCATTTTGCGAATGGCAATGAGACGCCATTTTGCGACTGGCCGCCCAGCGCCATTTTAGTGAAACTCGCCATTATAAGTATATATGGCGATGCTATTATTTAGCTTTGTCTGATTCCCAGCGAATTGAAAGAAGTTAACAGTCCTCACCATGTAAATACAGGCAGTCACTAAAACATAAAATGATTATCCCTGCATAACACGTACCATAATGTACTCCACAAAACACGTCGCACATCGCTAACTAGTGTATTTTTCCCTCTTCCCCAATACTTACACACTGCACACTTACATAAAAGGTTCCACAGTATTAAAGTGTAATAATCAAGGTTTATTCAGTAATTATTAATGTTGTGAAATAAAGATTATTTGATATCTAAGGTTTAGGATATGGTAAGCAGACCGTGTTTGGTGTTGTACTGATCCACTGTGTCTCAACAGATTTCCGGTATCATCGGTGAGAAGATCGTAACATGCATCTGCAAACTATGGACTATAGAGAGTTAAAACATTAAAATGTACTTTGTAATGTTAGCAGCTTAGATTAGCATGCAGCGGGAAAAAGGATACAAAGGGCGGTTGGAGGCTGTTTGTGTCTATTTGAATTGACCTATGAACTATCCTGTAACAAAGCACCTTTAAGAAGAACCAATGGAATCATTTCAAACTTGTCTATTGCATTGCCTATCCCTGCTAGAGTATATATTTGCGCTCTCTGACCTCAGTCTTAAGTCTTCTTGCTGTGCTGTTGACGGAGGTTTCTAATGCTGATGCCGGTATCTGGGCCCAGAGCGCGTGCGTATGTAACAACTGTACCTTGGGTCTGTATGATTTATTTGCGCTAATTGTATTTAGATCACAGCGTGTAACCATCTGTCTTTATTGAATAATATCTTTTTGTGCTTTGGAACCACATTGAAAGTCTGAAAGCATTTATTTACTGTGCGACTCATTACACTGAATAGCGACACTTTTAGAAGGTATAGGAAGGAATATTGTTTAGAAGGTATAGGCAGGAATCGATTGTTAAAAGGTATAGATAGGTAGGAATCGATACGGGTCACAGCAGACCCGGCTCCGGTGTGAACGGAGCCGACTCGGGAATATCCTGGGTCGGCGCCGGCTAAATTCCGGGTCTAATCTGGTTTGGAACCCTGTTCCAACCTCTGGGTCAGACCTGGAATTTAGGTATAAAAGTGGTATTACCCGGGCAAGTGCTTGTCATCTATCACTGCTGCAGCTCTGCTATTTTGGTGTCATTCCTCGGATGGTGTCACCCGGTACAGCCTGCATCCCCCACACCACCCTAGTGGCGCCACGGAGCCTGGGCAACATATTCCACTGAGCTAATACCCCAGTTTGATGTGGTATCCGTCCACATATATTGTAGCGCATTATTAAGGAATGAGAGTATGGTAGTGGCATACATGCCAATAATCCAACCTTCGGCAGCACTGTTATTACTCCTAGCACCCTAAAGGAGTGTGATCTTGGCACAATGGGCATGGTGTATATAGATCTCGGTATGGCTTCAGATGATCGGAGGCAAGGCCTTAATTGTCCCAATTTTCCAATCAAGAATTTTGGCAGCTATAGATGATTGCACTTAAATTCTTCACTATATGTGGAAAGGAATTTGTGATACAAATGACACATTTGCCTCCTCATAACACTCAGGGGGAGATTCATCAAGCCTTGGGGGAGGGGGAGATGTATCAAGCCTTGGCGGGGAGATATATCAAGCCGTGGGGGGAGGGGGAGATGTATCAAGCCTGGGGGGGAGATGTATCAAGCCGTGGGGGGAGGGGGAGATGTATCAAACCTAGGGGGAGATGTATCAAGCCTCGGAGAGAGATAAATTGGAGAAGTTGTGCAAAGTAACCAATCAGTTAGATGCTGATTTGTTGCGTTGGGAAACTCCTCCACTTTATATCTCTCCAAGGCTTGGTACATCTCCCCTTCATTTATTTAACAGCTATTACAGTGGGTAGTAGCATCTTGAACTAATGATTAATATGTGCTCTCTCCTGTACAATCTTAAAATGGTTGATAGTCAATTTCAAACTATTTTTCACAAAGTTTATAATATCACTCATTTGGCGCTGGCTAAACATAACAATGCTTTTTTTAAAGTATCATTTCATGTTTACAAAATAGGTATAAAATGACAGATTAAGTAAAAAATACTTAGGGGCCTATTCATCATCACTTAATTTTTACAAAAGAAGGTGACAATGAACATTTTCACATGCAATTGTAAAAATTAAGTTTTCAGGCCATTCATCAAGAAGGTAAAGCAGGAGATAGCACAGATACTTATCTTCCTCAGGCGGAATGACCCGCTGTCCCCATACACTAGTATCACAGATATCTCCTACTTACCTTCCTCTTGCGGAATGGCCCGCTGTCCCCATACACTAGTATCACACATATCTCCTACTTACCTTCCTCTGGCAGAATGGCCCGCTGTCCCCATACACTAGTATCACAGATATCTCCTACTTACCTTCCTCTTGCGGAATGGCCACTGTCCCCATACACTAGTATCACAGATATCTTCTCCTTACCTTCCTCAGGCAGAATGGCCCGCTGTCCCCATACACTAGTATCACAGATATCTCCTACTTACCTTCCTCTTGCGGAATGGCCCGCTGTCCCCATACACTAGTATCACAGATATCTCCTACTTACCTTCCTCTTGCGGAATGGCCCGCAGTCCCCATACACTAGTATCACAGATATCTCCTACTTACCTTCCTCTTGCGGAATGGCCTGCTGTCCCCATACACTAGTATAACAGATATCTCCTACTTACCTTCCTCTGGCAGAATGGCCCGCTGTCCCCATACACTAGTATCACAGATATCTCCTACTTACCTTCCTCTTGCGGAATGGCCCGCTGTCCCCATACACTAGTATCACACATATCTCCTACTTACCTTCCTCTGGCGGAATGGCCCGCTGTCCCCATACACTAGTATCACATATATCTCCTGCTTACCTTCCTCTGGCGGAATGGCCCGCTGTCCCCATACACTAGTATCACAGATATCTCCTACTTACCTTCCTCTGGCGGAATGGCCCGCTGTCCCCATACACTAGTATCACAGATATCTCCTACTTACCTTCCTCTTGCGGAATGGCCACTGTCCCCATACACTAGTATCACAGATATCTTCTCCTTACCTTCCTCAGGCAGAATGGCCCGCTGTCCCCATACACTAGTATCACAGATATCTCCTACTTACCTTCCTCTTGCGGAATGGCCCGCTGTCCCCATACACTAGTATCACAGATATCTCCTACTTACCTTCCTCTTGCGGAATGGCCCGCAGTCCCCATACACTAGTATCACAGATCTCCTACTTACCTTCCTCTTGCGGAATGGCCCGCTGTCCCCATACACTAGTATCACAGATATCTCCTACTTACCTTCCTCTGGCGGAATGGCCCGCTGTCCCCATACACTAGTATCACAGATATCTCCTACTTACCTTCCTCTGGCGGAATGGCCCGCTGTCCCCATACACTAGTATCACAGATATCTCCTGCTTACCTTCCTCTTGCAGAATGGCCACTGTCCCCATACACTAGTATCACAGATATCTTCTCCTTACCTCCTCAGGCAGAATTACCCGCTGTCCCCATACACTAGTATCACAGATATCTCCTGCTTACCTTCCTCTGGCAGAATGGCCTGCTGTCCCCATACACTAGTATCAGAGATATCTCCTACTTACCTTCCTCTTGCGGAATGGCCCGCTGTCCCCATACACTAGTATCACAGATATCTCCTACTTACCTTCCTCTTGCGGAATGGCCCGCAGTCCCCATACACTAGTATCACAGATCTCCTACTTACCTTCCTCTTGCGGAATGGCCCACTGTCCCCATACACTAGTATCACAGATATCTCCTACTTACCTTCCTCTGGCGGAATGGCCCGCTGTCCCCATACACTAGTATCACAGATATCTCCTACTTACCTTCCTCTGGCGGAATGACCCGCTGTCCCCATACACTAGTATCACAGATATCTCCTGCTTACCTTCCTCTTGCAGAATGGCCACTGTCCCCATACACTAGTATCACAGATATCTTCTCCTTACCTTCCTCAGGCAGAATTACCCGCTGTCCCCATACACTAGTATCACAGATATCTCCTGCTTACCTTCCTCTGGCAGAATGGCCTGCTGTCCCCATACACTAGTATCAGAGATATCTCCTACTTACCTTCCTCTTGTGGAATGGTCCGCTGTCCCCATACGCTAGTATCACAGATATCTCCTGCTTACCTTCCTTTTGCGGAATGGCCTGCTGTCCCCATACACTAGTATCAGAGATATCTCCTACTTACCTTCCTCTTGTGGAATGGCCCACTGTCCCCATACACTAGTATCACATATCAACTACTTACCTTCCTTTTGCGGAATGGCCTGCTGTCCCCATACACTAGTATCACATATCAACTACTTACCTTCCTTTTGCGGAAGGGCCCGCTGTCCCCATACACTAGTATCACAGATATCTCCTGCTTACCTTTCTCTGGTGGAATAGCCCGCTGCCCCCATACACTAGTATGGGGACAGAATTCATCAAGCTCCGAAAATATAATATTTTCAGATGGTGAATGCTCCCGCTTGTGGATCGCAACCCATTCCTTACCTATGGGAAGGAGTCCCGGGTTACAAAGAGGGTTGATTCGGATCCCTCTACCCCTGTCCGGCTCCTTCCACCGGACGTCAGGGCTCTTGTGTGCATGCGTGACCTGTAGGTCACGCATGCGCACTACCATCACTGAAAAGATTCCCTGCTCCGAAAGAGCAGTGAAGCCGCTTGGGGGGACAGCTGATTTCCACGGCTCCTTAAAATGTAATGATGCTTATTTACAAGTGATAGAATTTGAATGTTCTCACTTCCACCACAAGAGGTCCTCGTTGACATGAAAGTTGGAAAACTTGTGAATAAACCTACATAAAAGTTGCATTTACAAGTACAGGACCCAACAAAAAGGTTTGGGTCTTATGCTGCGTACACACAGTACGATGAAGCAGGACTATATGAACGATAGCGATATCGTTCTATCGTTATCGTTCATATCGTCCTGTTTCTGGCCTCCTCAAAAGACCAAACGACGGTTGATGAGCGGGCGCGAATGGTCGATATAGATATCGACCATGGCCCGTGCATGCAGGCCAACATGGTCGATATCAACCATGTTAGCCTGTTTACTATAGGGACCCTCGTTATAGTAGTTGGGGGGTTGCTGCATGTGCTGGATGTTCGATCCAGCACATGCAGGACGATCAGACAACAATCGTCTGATTGTTGTTTGATCGTTAAGTCGCTCCTTGTGTACGGAGCTTAAAAACGTTCCAGAGATTGACATAATTGTGAACCAAACATTGCATGTGCCTTTCTGTCACACTGCTTATAACATTTTATTCATCATCAGATTGTTTAGCCATGATTCCGCAATTACTATTATAAGAAATTCCATACTTGCCTACTCTCCCGAAAGATGCTGGAGTCTCCAGATTTTTTGGGCAGTCACCCGCACCCCCGGAAGAGTGGCCAGATCTGCCACATCCCGCCCACTTCCTAGTGAAGTGGGCAGGATGGGAAGAAAATTGCTGGGAATCGCGGGTCCATAAGGAGGGGGTGGGACTAAAATGCAGCAAATCTCATAGCTCCGCCTCCTCTCCTCGGATCTGCGATTGGCTGCATTTTTCTGTGAGGTGGTCGGGGCCTAATGATGTGAGAGTCTGGCTCCGCCCCCTAATATGGTCAGCTGCGTCTCCTCTGCGGACTTCTCCTGGAGAGGAGAAACCAAACGTAGGCAAGTATCAATATGACATCCATGTGTATGGCATTACTACTGAACAGAAGTATTTATTTACTCTTTTTCTATCCTGTTCTCAGAACTTACTGGCTAACAGAATTTAGGCAAAAAGATTCTACAGCTGTTTCGTAACCAGCAACATTTAGTCGTGCAAAATTGTAAACCCTCCCAACCGCCTCGCTTTTGACAAGACAGACCCAATTTTGGAGGACAGACCCGCCATCCCATGATCGAGAGGTTTGTGCCAATTTGTGGGTGGTTGGAAGGTGTTCCACTTTTGCACATGGTAAAGCATTGTGCCTCCACTGAGATCAGCAGAGAAAATGGCTCGTCTCTTGTAAAATCACCGTCCAGTAGCGTGGTCACACTCACCATGATGCAGTCAAGTCCCCAATGTGCGCAGTCACATAGCCCATTCCATTTTGCAAATGTTGAGAGATGAAATTACGACGAAGGGGTCTATTTACTAAGCCTTGGATGGAGATAAAGTGAACAGAGATAAAGTACCAGCCTGTCAGCTCCTAACTCATTTTTCAAACACAGCTTGTGACATGGCAGTTAGGAGCTGATTGGCTGGTACTTCTCCATTCACGTTATCTCCATCCAAGGCTTCGTAAATAGAGCCCAAAATAACCATACCCTCAATCTATCTGAAAACGGCTACTTTCAATGAAATTCCTCCCATTTGCATGTAATCCACCTGTTTCACATTACAGTATAGTAATGATATTGTAAAATATGGTCAGTAATTACTAGTATACATACCTCCCATTTCTCCGTAGCTAAGATAAGACACACCGTGACAGAGAGGCAAGCCTGTATTCCCCTTTTGCAGACACAGTGACCAGTCAGAAAGAACGGTACAATGCAATTTTATTATTGCCAATAAGTAAACAACAATTGGCACAGAAAATGTTTACAATAAACAGAATAAATAAAATAATTTACACTTTTCAATACCAAGATATTTACTTATTACCTCCCTCTCCTCTACCGGTGACCCCAGCTGGCAAGTAAGGGTCAACAAAAAGAAACACAATTTATGCAGAATTTTACTTTCACAAAAAAAATGAGAAAGAACATGAAACCTGCAGGTCAAGCTTCAATCAGTAGTGCAACAGCAGGTTACAGCAACAACATAAAGTCTGTGCTAATATTCCAACTTTTGCTGAGGAAATGTGAGTAAAACATGCAGGCCAAGCTTGTATCAGTAGTGCACCAGAAGGTTATAGCCAGGGGCGTATCTACCCAATGGTCAGGATGGCACTTGCCAGGGGCGCCGGCCAAGGGGGGGGCGCCGCCCGGCGGTGCCTTCAGTGGCCAGAGGGTTGTGAAATCACCAATGCCCCGTCTACTGAGTCCTTGTCCACCCCATTATAGCGTGTGTATATATCATATATACACAAGCTATAACAGGGCGGGCCAGGACTCGGCTGCTCCCGGCCCCGCAGTTTGTGATGTGCTTCCCAGTTTATTAGTGGAAGATTCCAGTGAGCCGGTTGCCGCTCCCAGCCCGCTGCCCAATAAGCGCTGAGGATTGTGGAGGGAGGCGAGGCCAGGGAGAGCCGTGTGCGCTCATCACTGCCTGGGGGGCAGCTGCAGCTGGCAGGATGTGCAGCATGCTGTGCCGCGCCCTCTGACCACCCTTCTGACCTTATGTGCGGGAGAAGCAGGGGCTGTGCAGGCACAACGGTCGTGAGCATGGAGGAGTATGTGCACAAGGAAATGAAAGCCAACCCACTGCAGACTGCCAACTTCTGCTCCAAACTTCTTCTGGTAAGGATCTGGTGTACTGTGTTACTGCTTTGTCTGCACTGACAGGCACACAGGGGACACCTGCCAGCGCTGTTTGTAACATGCCTTATATTGTAAAATACATAACCTTAGTGTGAATGCTATGGGTAGGGGTGTATGTTACCTGTGCCCTCTGAATGTCACACACTTCATCCAGATGACAGGGCTGCAGTTTGGTAATCACTCGATTTCCCCTCCCTGGCTAATGATGTGTGCCCAGATCCTTCTCCTCACACACTAATACCTGTCTTACCAGAGCGACTACTTCACCAAATTGTCTTCATCATCCCTATTTAGAATATTGGGGATGAGGGGGGTGCCAGTCCATTATTTTGCCAGGGGTGCTCGGACCCCTAGATACACCTCTGGTTATAGCAATAAGATAAAGTCTATGCTAGTATTCCAACTTTTGCTGAGGAAATGTGAGTAAAACATGCAGGCCAAGCTTGTTTCAGTAGTGCACCAGCAGTTTATAGCAATGAGATACAGTCTGTCTATTCCACAAATTATTAGCACCAGAGTTGCCAGCCGGGGTTACACAGGGTTAAATAAACATTAAATATACATTGCACCACAGAAATTGACAAGATAAAAGATTCACAGCAAATATACACATTGTTCTGAGAAACGACAGCAACAAGTAAGGCACCGGCCAGGATGAATATACATTACGTTAGCATGAAATGACTTTGAAGTTGATCCCAGCAACAAGTAGTGCATTAAAGACAATTTGCATTAACACCAATACCAGCGAATACTCAAACATTTCATGGCAAGAAAAGCAATAATCAGCATTGACAATATTTTAACAGCAAAAATGCACAGTGCCTTGAGAGATTAGTATTTAAATAAAAACATCAGCAAGAATATATACAGATTGCATTAGATTCACAGCAACAGTTGACATTCCATATGATTGCATCAGACATGAGCCGACACAAATAAATCATGACCCCTCCCAGACATGAGCTGGAGGTTCACAGGAGGAATAACCACCAATATGACTCTTGGGGGACAGAAGGGGTAACCTTACTTCCACCCTGTTGCACAAACCAGCAGACTAATTGTCCCAGACTTCAATGAGACATCTAAGAACACCAACAGGAGAGGGCAATCTATCCCTAACTTCCCACACACAGCTGGATAATACAAACTAAGGACCTAACCTGCTCCCCAAAATGACTTCCTAATCAGTAATCTAACTAGGGGTAGTGTAATTAGTGAAGCAGGACCCCAAACTACCTCTGGGCCCAGTGGAGGGGAAAAAGGGGAGTCCGGCAGGGTGATTAAGTAGTGACAGGGGTATGGCTAGGAGCAAGGCAGGGGAAGGAGCAGGTACAGGGAGTCTTTGGCCCTCATTCAGAGCCGTACGCTCTGAGCAGAGCGCACGCTCTGAATGAGGGCCGCCCTCCATGAAAATGGAGCGTCCTCCTGGACGCTCGTATAGCTGTGGGTCACCACCCACAGCCTATACGAGCGTGCAGTTTGATGGCCGTGATGGTCGTGACCATCGCGACCATCGAAACTGCTAGCCGGAGCCTGTTGTTGAGGTTTTCAACCGCAAGCTCCGGAGTGATTTTGGCTTTATCAGAGCCAAAATCACTCCCACTGACATCACTAGTGATGTCAGTGGGCCGGCTTCTGACGGGAGGCACGCCCCCGGCACGCCCACCAAAGGGGGCGTGCTGTCAGTCAACATCGACAGCACGCCCCCTTTGAAGAGACACTACGAGCGAAGGAAAATCCTTCGCTTGTCGCGTCTGGCGCATGCGCACGACGGAGCTCCCTCCGTCGTGCGCATGCTCAGTGCAGAACATCGACCCACTTGCGAGCGGACAGCCGCTCGCGAGTGGGTCTGAATCAGGCCCTTTGTTGTTATCTCACTCCTTGCTGTGGCTGTTCAGCCTCCTCCGATATCCAGTGGAGCTCCGGGATGCTAAGCACCGCACCAGAACTCCAAGAAGCAGTCCTCAGATGTCAGTACACAGGGATGCTTGCAGGAGAAATTCCCCTTCTCAGGGCTCTGTGTTTCAGTGAAGTTACTGCAGCCCAGGGGTCCTTGAGCCTTTTCCTAAGGGGCTGTCCTCTATTCTGCTGACAGTCCTCTTCGTCACTTGCGGGACCTTTTCCTCCGCCTGAACCTCCCACGATGATGAGGGTAACAGGTCCTTCTCCTGGACAACTCCTATTCTCTCTAGGAGCCAGTGTACTTCAGCCGCAGGGAGCCTCCGGTGTGCAGGCACTTCTCTGGGCAGCTGGCAGCCGAATGGGGCCTCTCTCCTGCAGGGAGCTGCCAGGTACAGGTGATGATTACAAATAGGGAGAAGCAACAGGGATAGGCTCATCTGGGTTCTTTAGCCTTCAGGGTGAATGTAATTACACCTCAGGCACATGTAGGGACTTGGTATAACACTCCAGTGGGGTACTCTCTGCTACAGAGTACAGTAATTCATACTTGCCGACAATCAGCTCCAGCCTTCCGGGAGGGAGCTGATTGTCGGCTAACAGTGGGGGGGCGGGGCCGGTCATTGGGGGCAAGCTGGGGGCGGGCCAGACAATTGGTGGCACATTGGAGGCGGGGACGGGGCGGGGCTGCATGATCGCATCATCGTGGCTCTGCCCCTCTTCACAATGCCGTTAGTTTCGGCATTGTGAAGCAGGGGGTGGGGCCGCGATGACGCGATTCAGCGTGAATCGCGTCACCGGTTCCCCCACTGCGGGGGTTTCTAGTCTTTTCAGGGGGGAGGATGGGAGGGTCGGAGGCTTCCGGTAGGCTTGCCTGCCTTTCCGGGGGGCCGGGAGCGGCACCCGAAAATCGGGAGGCTCCCGGCCAAATCGGGAGGATAGGCAAGCCTGCAGTAATTATAATCCACGGTAAGGCACTTGTAAGGGCTTGATATAACACTCCAGTGGGTTACTCCTCTCTGCTACAGAGTACAGTACTTATAATCCACGGTAAGGCACTTGTAAGGGCTTGGTATAACACTCCAGTGGGGTACTCCTCTCTGCTACAGAGTACAGTAATTATAATCCACTGTAAGGCACTTGTAGGGTCTAGGTATAACACTCCAGTGGGGTACTCCTCTCTGCTACAGAGTACAGTAATTATAATCCACGGTAAGGCACTTGTAAGGGCTTGGTATAACACTCCAGTGGGGTACTCCTCTCTGCTATAGAGCACAGTAATTGTAATCCAGGGCAATCAAGGGATGAACACACTCTCCCCATATTCCACAGATCCAAGGACACTCCACAGAAAATCCTCACAGACAGACCACCTCATTCCCTTTGGATTGACACTTTATAAGCTCTCCCTTTCGCTCCTCCCTGTCGGTCCGGCTTCTATGAGTGGACAGGGGACCCCCAGTAACAGGCCGCCTACAAGGATCTCTGCCTGTACACCCAGGCTACCAATTAGTGGAGGAGGATTTTCCCGCAAAAATGGGTAACTGACCCAGGAGCATTTTCTACCTCCTTGTTTGCACATGCTCAGTATGGTCCAGGGGGAGCAGTGTCAGTAAAAGTTCACTATATCTTTCTATGGGATCCATAGTGCTGTACTAACTTAGTAAAAAAAAACTGAAAGGGTTCTGCAGGGTATTTAAGTCCCTTAACTAGCTAAATGGGTAATCCCATAATTATGGGGGTACCCCACACATGGGAACTTCATAAACTAATTTCCCATCTCTATAAAATGAAACCAGCAGTAAATAAGTAACGCAGATACTTTCAGACAAGCATAAACTTGGTCTGCTCGAGGTCAATAGGAGCATTTACCAAACAGCTAATGAGGATAAGAATGATGACTATTAATGGTGAATGACATGACACATGGCTGATAACTATGTTACCTTGGTTTAAGAGGTTGTGAACGTTTTAGAGTAAAAGAACATGTCATGAAAATAAATGACCATCAGTAAGTAAGATGAGGAGAGGATGGTCCCATCTGGTATTAGAAATTATTATAAATCTGTTTTTAAAAGTTTGACCTGTTCTGGCAAGCCAACCTCTAGTGTGCTGCCGGGAGAGCTTCAGTCATGATTTATGGTCATTAGTATCCAGATACCTGCTTACTGTACAGTAGGTGCATGGACATGTCTATGGGGCCTATTCATCAAAACTAAAATAAAGTTTTTAAGGACATTTTCCTTAACATTATTTTAGTATTCATGAACACACTTAGCACAGGAGATATCACTGATATCTCCTTGGTCTCCTGGGAGATGGCGCTGTGTCCATTTACCAGCAAGTTTTCTTTACTGCGCATCTGCAAAATGCCGGGAAAAAGATTTTGGCACCACTGGCACTGACACAACACGGGCTCATGCGAAGTGAATATTGAGGAAATGGGTGCAGGGTGTGCGGTGTGGGCCTCCCTGGACCGCACACCTTACACCCATTATTGGGTATGCAGTCAGGAAGCCGACGGTTGAAATGCTGACAGCTGGCTTCCCGACTATGCAATCCCAACAGGGGACTAATGGTAGGCATCTAAATCCCGATGCCTATCATTATCCTTACGCCGGGAACCCGACGCCCGGCATACCGAAGGTAAGCCGGGTGGCAGGAGCGGACAGCCGCAGGGGGGGACATTTAGGTTAGGGGCTCCAGGGGGGGACTTTGGTTTAGTCACCCCCCTGGGAGGGTTAGAGTTAGGCTAGGGGAAGGGGGGTTAGGGTTAGGCACCCCCAGGGGGGAGGTTAGGGTTAGGCACCCCCCGAGAGGGTTAGATTTAGGCTGCGGAGACAGGGGGTTAGGTTTAGGCATTTACGAGGGGGTTACGGTTAGGCACTATGGGGGGAGGTTAGGGGTAGGCACTCTCAAGGGAGGGTTAGGGAGGAGAGGGTTAGGTATAGTTAGTTTACTTACCCGTCGGGATCTTCACTGGTGACGGTCTTCCAGCATCGGGATTTGAATCGCCAGACATAGGTCCAGCAGATCCCCATTATAGATACACCCATACATGCCTACCCTCCCGGTTTTTCAGGTAACCCTTCTGCAGCCCCGTAAGGGTAGGCACTTCTCCCTCATTCTGCCCACTTCCTAGTGAAGTGGGCAGAATGGGGAGAATTTCCGTGGTAATCACGGGTCCCTGTGTAGGGGGCGGGGCTTAATGACACAATTCTCAGTGAATCGCATCACATAGCCCCACCCCTATTTAAATTTAAACCAATCACCACAATTTGCGGGGGCGGGGCTTAATGACGCAACCTGCCAGACTCCGCCCTCATCACAGCCCACCTGTATCTCCTATCAAGGTTTCTTCCAGGGAGGAGAAGCCAAAGGTAGGCAAGTATGGATACACCACGGCTCAATGGCAGTCAGTAAATCGGATGCGGTCAGAGGTTGTTGTCATCGTCAGTGTGCAAATTACCCAAGGGTTTGAGGGCTTGTAAGCATCTATCCAAATTGGTGCAGAAGTGCCTTTTAGGCAAATTAATTGTTGACACACCCTTGTTATACATTGGCTGCGCCTACACGTACCCTGTAACACCTGCCACAACCACCTCGGTGCAGAGTCATAAAAGGAAAATGCAGCCGCATCACCATAGAGAAAATGTGGATGGCCAAAAAGGCACGCATGTGCACTAAGATAAGAGCAAAATGCTGGGGATAGCCATAACTTTCCTTTACATCCATTCTGATTGAAGTTCAGTTCAGGATTTTCAAGAGTGTTATTCAAATCCAATAGCATAAGCAGTGTACAAATACACATACCACTCAATGGCTCTCATTCAGAGGCGGTCGGAGGATACAAGCGGTCGCTCAGAAACTGGGCGGCCGCTTGCATCCTGACCGGCCGCCTCTGTTTCGGTCGTTAGGCTGTGGGTTTACACCCACAGCTCTAACGACCGCTAGGGTGATGGTCGTGATGGTCATAGACCATCGCGACCATTGGGGCTTACGACGAGACCCTAGGGTAGGGGCTCACTTGTCGTAAGCCCCGGAGAGCTTCTGGCTCTGTCAGAGCCAGAAGCTCTCCACTGACATCACTAGTGATGTCAGTGGGGCCTCCCCCAAACGGCAGGCGTTCCCATGGGAACGCCTCCGTTTGGGCTGCCACCCCCCGGCCCGCCTTCCAAACGGGGCGAGCTGTCAATCAACATCGACAGCTCGCCCCCTTTGGAAAGAGACCCGCTATGACTGGCGCTGTCGGTCGTAGCGGGTCTCACGCATGCGCACGAAGGAACCGGCTCCCTCGTGCGCATGTGCACCGGACCAACATCGAGGCAGCCGTGCGGTCGTAGACCGTACGCCCACCTCTGAATGAATCCCAATATCCTGGAGATGAGAGGAGAAATGCTCTGTGGCACCGGACGTGGCCTAGCGTAACCGCAATTTCTTGTCGCAACATTGTTGCACACGTCTTGTGCGCTTGCATGTGGCATCTATTCACCCGGCTATGCAGAAAAGCAGTGAGAGAGTGTCCCTAACCTTTCTCCAGCGTGGCAAGACAGTGCATGAAAAGTGAGACTGTCCTTCCAAATCCGCCACGGTTGTGGACATATGTGCATAGGTATAATACATAAGGATTATAGCCTAGTAGGATCTACAAAGTATTTTCTAAGTATAATATTATTAACCCTTATTTATAGGATGCCGCAAAGAGTCTGCATCATACTTGCCTACACTTCCGGAAGTCGCAGGAGGCTCCAGATTTTTCGGGTAGACCCTCACACCCCAAGAAGTGTAGGCAGATCTCCCGCATCCTAATGAAGCGGGCAGGATAGGGAGACTTAAGGGAAATTCACAGGTCTGCGAGAAGGGGCGGGGCTAAACAATGCAGTCTGCATCATTTAGCCCCTCACAGCGGACCCACGAATCGTGGACATTTCTGGGAAAGGGGTGGGGCCTAATTATGCCAACAGTCTGGCCCCACCCCCCGAACCGTCCTGCAGGGGACAACCAAGAAATTACTAGACAAAGACTGTGATTGTTGTAGTCACTATGACTGCTGTCCGGGCTTATCAGCCTCGGCTCTCGGCTCTAAGCAAATGCATGTGGGAGCCCCAACAGGATGGAACACAGCTTGCCTGACTCCTGTGATCCTCAGTGTCTTCTTATCTCAGGGCCTGGTTCAGACATCTATGCTCATCTGATGATTAACATACAGAGCCGGCTCCAGGGCTAATGGCGCCCTGTGCCGGCTGAGTGCTCTACGCTCCTTATCGCGCAACTGCAAAATTACCGTAGCAAGTTCAATGCGGTCCCGACTGTCGGCAATGAGTACCCAACACTGCCTTTATGGCTTCAGCGAAGCCTTCCAGGCACTGCTGGGTCCTCGCCGGGTGAACATGTTATGCACATGCGCAGATGGATTGCCGCGCATGCGCATTACACAGGAGCCCGTCGCTGGCAGCAACTGAGCAGAGGACCTCGCCGACGAGAAGGACTTCGCTGAGTAAGTATTGATAAATATCAGTGACATTTTCGTTTGTATCACTGCCGCTCTAAATGAAAAATGCAGCTGAATGAAGGTGAAGCCCATTATGACCTGACACATACAGTATGAGATATCATAATGGAAGAGAAGGGGGTAATCACCAATAAAAAATAAATACTGCATAAACAAATGACAGACAGGAAATAAAAAGCTGTTATTAAAAAAAATTAAATAATAAATACACCAAGCAAAACTAGAACACAAGATGTCCCAGGTGAACTTTTACTTGGAAGTTCAAACTGCGTCTCTAAAGCCGCCTGGGGTGGAAGTTTCCATATTTAGGACAATCCATCTTTTGATAAATGACTCTATAAGAATGTAATGGGAAGAGAAAGACACTGAACAGGCAATGACTCCTATTAATCTTAATAAGCAGCTAAACATGACCAGCGTTTTAGGGCAGTAAGAAGTTAGAAGCTGTCACTTATATTTATTTATTTATTTTAAAATATTGCTGTGTAGACAGTAAATTGTAAAATCTCATATTCTGATTGGCAGATGGCTAGTGCTATCCACCACATGCTGGATACTGCTTCCCGAAGTCTGGTGGTATGGGGGAGATGTATCAAACCTTCAGGCGGAGAAATTGCTCATAGCAACCAATCAGCTTCTAGCAATTATTTATCAAGTACATTCTATAAAATGATAGGTAGAAGCTGATTGGTTGCTATGGGGAATACCTCCATTTGTCATAACATATAACTAATGGGTATTACAGCTTTCCAGAACTTACTCTCTAGTACACTGAGACACAGAACAGTATGAAAGACAGTTAAACTATTGGGATCATAACCAGAGATCTAGGGTTAACACTGTAGAGACATTTTAGGGTCTATACCAGCATACTTCCCAACTGTCCCGCATTCAGCAGGACAGTCCAGTTTTTCTGGGACTGTCCCACTGTCCCACCCGCACCCGCCGTAGTGTCCCGTGGTGGGGGGGAAGTTGGGGGAAGCATACATGCAGAGCGAGAATATCTATTCACAGTACGGGGGGAAGCCTGGGGGCAGTCCAGCATCTCGAAGATGCTGAGCACGTACCTTAGTGATGTGAACAGGGGCCTGCCATCAGATCACGCCCCCTTTACAATCAGGCCCTTTCTGGGTGATTAATTGATTGGGTACACCAAGATTGCGGTATACTAACATTTCTTTCTATTTTCGCAGTAGATCGAAAAGCAGGCTAGAGTGGATCAAAGAGCCCAAGACTTCTCTGATTCTCCTGAACAATTAAAACACAGATTATTGTCAGGAGAAAAGGGGAGTATTATATGGGTATTTGAAGGATGACCATTTAGGATTTCCCAGATTAGGGATATTTTTGGAGATTTTTTACTGGAAATGAGAAAAGGCATTGTAAAAACTTGAAGGCCACCTAGTGGAGAAGACAATGTAAAGTTCAGTCTGTAACACTCGCCAAGGCTAATGATGTGTGATTTTTGCAAACTCCAATATAGAGAAGACAAAGTTATAAATTATCATAAGTGGGTGGGGAGGGACAACTAATGCTCGGAGAATCTGTTTTTCATCCATATAGGGAAATCAAGTCAACAACAGGATATCTGATGGCTGCAGGTGGTTCGGATGGAAGAGAAGACATCAGATTTCGTAGGAAAGGTGGAGACATTCAAAAGTACTGATATCTTTTAATTTCTTATATAGATGCTGATGAGGCCCAGTTGTAGACAGACAATATTTCTGGCAGATGACTGCATGGACCCTAAGATGATCAGATGGAACCCAGATCAGAAGGACACATATGATCCAAAACAGATGTCCAAAATGACTACACCCCAGAAGTGCCTCCCTCCTCATTTGACGAAGAGTATGACATCAAAGAAAAAACTATAGACTCTTAGTTTCGAATGTTGATGGACATTAGGAAGGGGCCGCTGCTTACATAGGAAGATTTTTTTGTCCTTGAAAAATACAAAAAACAAGGGTTTTTTTTCCATCTACCTATGTTGTAGGAGAGAGACGCTGTTTCTCAACCCTTTCTGGCACAAAAGGGTCTGCGGACAGCAGTCTCTGTTTCAGCTGGTGGGTCACGACTGCCGGGACACATAGCAGCTGCCAAGCCCCAGCGCTGAGTCACTTGCAGCCTGACCCGGGCAGCGCTGGGCTCTTCCATGTGGCTCAGCTGCGGCCCGGGATGGGCCTGACATTTAAGTGAGCAATGTGGCGGCAAGACATCATAGGTCACATCGCCGCTCGTAAGTCAGGCTGCGCCGCTGCACACCAGAGGAGGATGGAAGTGAAAATGGATAGGTGCTGGGGACAGAAGATGGAGAATGGGCTATAACAACTAATAGGGCTGGGTGCAGTGGAAGGTTATAAGAGCTGGGGATAGAGGAATATAAAGGGGCATAGGAAGGTGATAGGGGCGCTGGGGGCAGGAGGTGTTATGGTGCTATAAGCTGGGGACAGAGGACGTTGATAGGGGCAGAGGAAGGTGAAGACAGAGGAAGGTAATGGGGACAGAGGGAGGTGACATGGGCTGGGGGTAGAGGGAGGTGATGGGGCTGGGGACAGAGGAAGATGAAGGGGCAGAGGAAGGTGATGGGGCCAGAAGTTGACATAGGCTGCGGGCAGAATAAGATGATGGGGGCTGAGGATGGAGGAAGATAAAGGGGCAGAGGAAGGTGCTGGGGGTAAAAGGTGACACGGGCTGGGGGCAGTGGAAGGTGATGGGGTCTTCTGGGCTGAGGATGGTGATGGGAGGCTGAATTTTAGGAAGGTGATGAGGGACTGTGGATGGCTGGCTGCAGACACCCTCCCTTCTACCTCCTAAGGCATCCACAGCACTGTCAACAAGAAGACCTTGCAAGAGAAGTCAGACAAGAACTACACTCTGCACCATCAGTGACAGAGAGACCATTTGGTAAGTCATAGTATATTATTACTTTATTTAAAGGCTGGCATATCTTTAGGTTAATATTATCATGCTTCACATATCACACATGCAGGGGAGGGATGTGCGGGATTGGGGGTGGTGGTAAGAAGGTCAGTGTGGGCCCCGAGAGACATCAGTGTACCGGGCCCGTGATTCCTGTTGCCGGCCCTGAGTATCAATATATATATAAATATAATACTCCAACAGGATAAAACGGCACTCAGAGACTTGAATCAAAATATATAAGTGTATTTCACATCAATGTTTCGGGGTCAACACCACTTCGTCAGGACCACATACAACATGGTTGTATGTGGTCCTGACGAAGGGGTGGTGACCCCGAAATGTTGATGTGGAATACACTTATATTTTTTGATTCAAGTCTCTGAGTGCCGTTTTATCCTGTTGGAGCATTGTATTTATCTATTTAAACAGGCATCGGAGCCTTTTGACTATTTACTTGGAGTGCCGGCAGACTGTGGAACTATATATGTATATATATATATATATATATATATGAGTCCAATCGGTCCGGTACTCCCGTGTCCCATCTGTATATAATGGCCTGCGTGCCCTCCTCGGTGTTGAATAGTAGAATGCAGAAAGGGTGGGCAGCACTGCAGGTCTTTTTCTTAAGCAAGGTTTATTATGCCAACGTTTCAGGGCTTCACGCCCCTTTATCAAGGTTACATACAAAGAATAAAACATAGGTTCCTACCTTATATACTGTAGATCACCTTTGTGCCCGGATGTTACCTATGGAGACTCGCGCTCCCGCACACTGCAGGGCGCATCCCACACCTGGGACATACACTGCTGTCGGCTTCCCTGGTTGCCTAGGTTACTGGAGTGTCTCGTCCCTGTAGCGACTGAACTGGACTCTTATGTATTTGGGACCTCTGACAGAGGACTCCCTAAAGGGCCAGGGCACCCGTCCAACATCTTTTAGCTACATTAAGGATTAAGGATTTCTACGTAATTATATTTTCCACTGAAGTGACATGGAGCACACTGCAACCACATCAGGATCGGCTGAAGCTATGGGACATAGGGGAATTAACATCAGTCATAAAGAACATTACAGCTTCACGGATGCTGAAGCTATAACATCCTGTTTAAAGAAAAATGAACACAGGATCATGTTACAATCATCAATGAGGATATTTTTCGACAACTACTAAGAATGAAGAGGGAGATAGACTATCAACTACATGGAATCTCATTATCAGACTATTATCGCGAGATAATGATACCACATTGCTCCTTGCCTCAAGTCACCACCCAGTGCCATTGAAAAGGGGTCTCCCTAGATCCCAAATGTTGAGAGTAGCCCGGATAACAAGCAATCTGGAGGAAAGAGAGGGAGCGCTGGATGACATCAACAGGGGTTATGACCCTAATTTACAGAGATTTGTTACTACAACCGACTGTTAAACAAGAAAAACCAGTAATCACCTGGAAACAAAAGTATACAATCTCCAGTCCAGTGATACAACATGCCAGTAAGGCATTATGGCCAATTCTCGCAACAGATAAAGATCTTCCTTGCTTCAAAGGTAGACAACCTATGACTTGTATTCTCAGAAGACGCAATATAAGAGACACTATAGTAAATGCAGACATCACAGGATTTAATAAAAGGATAGAAGACAAATCTAAGGCCCTCATTCAGAGCCGCTCGTTAGCAGCAGTACGCTCGTTCCGAGCGATGTTTGCACATCTGCGCATGCGTACGGTTTTTAGTACGCATGCGCGAACCAGTCAGTGCGGCCGAAAATCGTTTGTACGCTATATAGCGAGTGCCTGCTATTTGAGTGACAGAATGAGGCGTATGTGGGTGGTAACAGGGGAAGGTGCTTGAAAATGGGGAGTGGAGATCCGAACGCAGGCGTGCTTAAAGGTCAAAACGGGCGTTTTATGGGTGTGTATATTTAAAACAGCAGCGTCATTGTCCACGTCACTGGGTTATTTTATAGCCAGAACTGCTCGCAAATTTGTGGTAGCAAACACCAACCACAAGAATAGCGAGCAGTTCATACGCTGGTCGATGTACTCGATTAATCAAATAAATAGCGGACATGACGTATGGTGTGAGCGGCCAGGGGGCGTTTTTAACAAATAAACGAGCGTATGTTTTGCTCGCTCGTTCAGACTTAGAGGTGTGAACAGACTGCAATGTGCGTACGGATCATTTGAATAGCCACCCCTTGTTTTTAAACGAACGACCGCAAATAGCGAACGGCTCTGAATGAGGGCCTAAGTTCCTTAAAAAGCCAAATAGGTGCTACAAGTGTCTTAAATGTACCACGTGTCAAAACATGAGGGGACTTTAAAAATCCACACAATAACAAAAGTTATAAAATCAACCATATATTAACATGTACATCATCATTTATTATATATAGTATAATATATCCCTGTGGATTGGCTTACGTTGGGAAAACTATTAGAACTATGAGGGAAAGGATGGCCCCACACCGCACGGCCATAAGATCTGCGCTACAAGTAAAAAGTAGTGAACAACCTGTCGCACGCCACTTCTTTGAGCATAAACATTCCCTGCCAGTACTAAAACATAAAATTATAATAACATTAAGAGGAGTAGACAGGGAGAGACGTTTACTACGACTTGAAGCCAAGTGGATTATTGAACTGAACACCATCTCACCGAAAGGCCTGAATGACAAAATATGTTGGCATACCTTTTAACATGTATCCAAATTAAATTGTATACTAGATCTCAACACATTGTTACAGTATATGACATCCAGCTACCCCCATTCTAATTCATAACCTCATCATATCTGAGTAGTAGTGATTATGTATATATTTCTTGTATCTTTTCAGCAGGCATCGGACTGGTCGTCATGGACAAGACCACGGTTTCTACACAGTCAGCCATGAAACAGTTTTCATAAATATAAAACATCCCATGTATTTATTTTATATAGGTTTTTTCTAATCTTGCAACAGTTCATTAACGTATTGTATATAAACATCACAAATAACTATAGAACCAGACTGGAACAAATTACACTGAAATAGCTGTAAATTATCATGGCCACTGCGGCCACTCCTGATTGGCTGCCGATCCACGAGCTGCGATTGGCTCGTGGCTGGAGCCAAGTTTGAAATGCCGCTGCTGTCTATCTATGCCTTGCTGGCTGCCGGTCCACGATCTGCAAGCAGCTCGTGGCCTGGCGCCAACCACTGCCATTCGAATCCCAATGCTCCTTGCTGACAGGTGGGTTCCAGAACGCTGTTCCTAAGGACATAATTTTTCAAAAAAGCTTCATATATACAGTATTCAAAGTGGGAATTTAGAAGTGGGGATGTGGAATTTTAATAGAACAGCCGGGGGTCAGGGGCCTTCTTAGGCCCCCAGTAGCTTTCAGGATTTTGATAATATGAGGTTAAACCCGGGTACCTAGCAGCTACGGGTGCAGTTACTTAAGAGTCTTCCTTGCCTATATGTGGTTTCTCTACAACGGGGAACCTCTGTAGAAATTGTTCTTTCCTGGGCAGATGGTAACTTCAGTCAGTATTCACTATTCACGTAGGAGATCACATGGACCGGAAGAGGCTGTTTGCATAGGAATATAATCAATCTCATCATAATATAGCAGAGGTTCAACCATATAATACATGGGGGAGATGTATTAAGCTCTGGGAAGTGATAAATTGGAGAGTGATAAACTACCAGCCACTCAGCTCCTAACTGTCATGTTACATGCTGTTTGAAAAATGACAGGAGCTGATTGGTTGGTAGTTTATCACTCTCCAATTTATCAATTTCCAGAGCTTAGTATATCTCCCCCTAAGTAACAGCCATTTTGTTGCGGGCAAAATATGAACTTCCCTGATCAAACAATAATATATTATTAAACTGTATTTGCTAATGTGGTACCATTTGTATCAGTAGTGTTTGCCTTTGGTGAATTGGTGTCTTAATGAAGATTACAGTCCCTGAGCCTTTCTTTCTAATCCTGCCAGTTGTGGACAGTACCAGCCACTTAGCCACAGTTCTCTCCAGCCTCATCCCCATTGTGTCTCTCCAGCCTCATTCCCCTATGTATCTTCAGCTGCAGCTCTTCATATCTCTCTAGCCTCCCAGAGTCTTTCCAGCTCCACCTCCTTCTGTCTCTCCATACTACCCCTCCCCTAATGTTTCTCCAGCTCCAGCCAGCACTCTCCTGTCTCTCCAGCTGCCCCAGTGTTTCTCCAACTGCAGCCACCCCTGTGTGTCTCCAGACCCCCAGAGTCTTTCCAGACCCCCAGTGTCTCTCCAGTTGCTGTCCCCAGTGTCTCTCCAGACCCCCAGTGTCTTTCCAACTCCAGCCCCCTTCTGTCCCTCAAGCCCCAAAGTGTTTCTCTAGTGCCCTTTTTTTCTCCAACCCACAGGGTCTCTCCATTACTTAGTAATCCTGACTTTTGAAAGGGACTGAGTTTGGCATTCTGCTTGTTTGAGCTACTAGAGAAACAGTGCTTGAATTTGTCAGTATAAATAGCAGCAGCCATTTTGTGTGAATACTGAGCTGAGCTAAAGAGCACTTTGGGACTCAGGTATGGCTACTCTGCAGCGCTGAAGATAATCGGGATATATTGCAAGTGTTGCAAGTATTGCTGTGCCTTATCATTGAAAAGCCACATCTATTGCTCTCTGGAATCAGGAAAGAACAGCATCAGAAGCGAAACTTATTGCTATTACCATTTGTGGAATACAAATACTCCAATGACAGAACTTGTGTGCACTTTACAGTAAAGAACTGAACACTTTTGAGTTTATTGCTAAATTTGCTTTGCCATAGTCTGGCACCAATCACTCATTGAGTGATTGCAAGTGCTACTCAAATCCTAATGCAGAGAGGTTCAGAAATACCATTACTGAATATGTAATTTTGCTATAGAGCTTCAGGAACAGCGTTCCTGACCGTATCTACTGAAAAATATCCCTGCCTGCTGCTAAATACACATACATCTCCCCTTACAGAGGTTTCCTTATGGATATTTTGGATGATTCTGTTTGTCCTAAATGTAGACAATCCTCATCTGACCTTTATCATTGTTTCTGGGCTTGTCCTTTTGTTAGACGATTCTGGTTGGGTGTTTGGCGTTTTGCTACTACTTATTTAGTGAATTACGCCCCGCTCACACCAGAATGGGCCATGTAACTTCCAGTACCTAGGTTCCTAGAGATGTTAAGGGATTGCCACTGGCAATTTATTTGGCTGCTCGCAAAACCATCTTACACTTATGTATACAAAGTTTTCCACCTACCCTTGCAATGTTTAAAGAGAATTTTTTTTTTATTTTCCACATGGATTGGTTGGAGGCATCCCTCCAGAAAGAGAGACGTACCAAACGATTTTAGCAACATGGGAGAGTTTCATAGAGGTTCTTCCTACTTCTACTAAGGAGATTATCTATCACTGCTTCCATAGCACTTTGTGGTAAGAAACTCGTATTCTTCTTCAAGATCCCTCTGTCACGGTCCTGCGGGACAACCCTCCAGATACGCCACTCTGAGAATCACCGCCCATGACTTTACTGGTTACCTCAGCACGTGTGGTTACTCAAACATGGTGACTGCCACCAGCAAAGGGGAACTTTAGTGCTAAAACACAAGATAAGCCTTTGCCCTTACCTGCACACACAATTATGAACACTTAGTAAAATAGGTAACATGGGCCACATGAGGCCTTGTGTGTAAGAACACAGAACCAAAATTAGAATTTTAAGTATTTAATTTCAAGAATATTTTCAAAGCTTATGTTACAAAAAGTTACAAAGATGATAATAATTTTTAAAAGATCACACCAGTTACTCACAATATCAAGTAATAAAAGAAAATAACAAACAAGGAAAGAAACATCATTCGGATCACCAGGACAGGGCCAAACGATGGCTGAAGTGAAGTCTCTTCCTAAAGGTATGGTTGCACCCTGGCATGTCTTCGCCTCCTCACAAGTAATGCCCGGTGTTTCATATCAAACACATTTTTATGCCCTTTTGCAGGCTGCTCTTGGTCAGTCCCCCCCTTGGGATAGTTTTAACCCTTCCCAGATCAGAATTATTTGTTTAGGTGACTGTAACACAAGGTGTCCTGGTCACATGAGCAGGGGTTAGCTAATTACTCACTCCATCCTGTTTGAAGTTCATAGACCATGCCTGTGGCAACAGAATATTCAACATCTTGTTGGCCTGGATGTCTCTCCTTGGCCTGTAAGCCTGTCCCCCTGTGGTGTTATAAACAGACCCCAGTTTTTTTATCAGTGTTCCAAGCCAGAAAACCACAGATATTAACAACTTGTACATTGAGGGCCTCGTGGCTATAAGTAAAACATTAGCCAGTCAATTACCTCCCAGTCATCTGCTATACAATTTGAAATACATATTTTTTCTACACAATATACAGGATCAGGTGCAGCCTATGAAGATGACATGTTCATAACCAGGGTTATGCTACACCACTGATATCCTTTCATAGGAACAATGCTGTTTGGCTCACTTTCAGGTTCCTTCCACACTCTAAGCCTGATTCACTACGGATCGCTATTGCGAACGCAGCTGCGATTACGCATGCAGGCCCACTGCGAAAATATGCTAATGAATGCTATCGCAATGCCATCGCACAGCCAGCATAGAGGCGCCCACTGCCACTATCTCACATCTGTAATATCTTGCAGTGCTGGGTATACATCGGAAACATCAAGTAACATGGGCCCGTCACGCACAATTACAACACGTCCGACCTTAGTTGCTAACCTCATCACATGCAGTGAGTACTCGAGCTGCGTAATTCTGTCATAGTGGCAATCTCTGCAAGTTCCAAGCATATATGCCCAGCATTTCATTAAGCACTTGCTTGGCATGGTCGCATTATTCCGGCCACACCAGGCAGTGCTTTATTTGATCTGGTCGCAATATTTTGACCAGTCATATAAACAGTGTGGGTGGCTGCAGGAAGAGAGTCTTCCAACAGCTGCTGCTCTCAGATGGACCTTCCGGTCCCTCTGCTTCCCTGCACCCTCCCCCAGTGTCTGCTGTGCTGCCATTCACTGCTGATCGGTCAGCACAACAGGGCCCCCCACACAAAGGTAAATTGACCCCGCCACCCCCACTTGAATGTACCTGGTGCCTGAAGACCTGTGAAATGGAAAGTCATGATGTTTCCGATGATCCCAATGTTGGTGATCCGAAAAAAAAATTATATATATATATTGTGATAGGATCACTGGTAAAGTGGTCTGTGGCAGGTACATTTGTCCCAGATTCCTGTCTTTTGTGTTTTAAACCCCCAGGAGAAAGTCTGCAGTGTAGCAGGCTTGAGTTTCGGGTTTTTGAAAAGCCGGTTTCGGACCTGGGGGTTGTGGGTGAGAGGAGAGGGAGGGCTCCACCCATGGCCACTCCAGGTTTTGGTTCTCTTAGCCTGGTAACAGGCTTGTTAGGGTTTCCACCTGAGAGTGGCCAATATAAGCCTAGTGTGTTTAGGGCTGATTGTCTCACCTGGGAGAGCAGACAAGGAGTTTGCTCAGAGACACTTGGATACCTAACTGTGAGTGTTGTGCTGTGCTTTTGTTGCTGGCGAGGGCATTAGGCCCTGCCAGGTTCTGGTAGTGAGGGAACTACCTGTGAAGTTAGTGCCCCGACAGGGCTAGGATTTATATTTATGTTTTCTTTATGTTTCTGACATTGTACAATAAAGACTGGCGCCGACCAGCTTGTACTTGCATCCAGACTGGTGTGCTGCTTCCCTGCTGCTGTGTGTGTGTGTAAGGAAGGAGTCCTCTACCCAGGAGAGGGACCCCCTAACCTTTGTGTCACAATATGGTGGAGAATGCGGGCACCCACACACACTGAAGTTGCAGCAAGAGGAAAACTTTCCGTTTAAAAATTAAAGGGACAGACACCCAATTTGTGAGTGTGGAAATAACGCTGTGTCCTTGGAGTCCCATAGAGGAGGCGTCAGCCCATGCTCAGAGAGGCAAGGTTCAGCTTCCAACCTACACCCCAGGACAAAATGGAGGACATTATTAAAGCCCTGCTCCAAGCTACAGCAGCTCAGCAGGAATCTACCAGAGCTCAGCAGGAATCTACCAGGGCTCTGCAGGAATCCACCAGGGTGCAACTGTCGGCCTTGGAGACAGCCCAGGGGCAACAACAGGTTGCCATCGAGGAAACCCGCCGGGCCTTAGCGGAAAACAGCCAAGCCATAAAAGAGGTGGTACAGCACCTGATCGCCCGGCCCAGAGATGTTGGTACTGGTCCTCCCACCACCACTCACTCCGTACGAGCCAGTCACTTCCTCCAGAAGATGACTTCGGGTGATGATGTGGAGGCCTATCTCACCGCATTTGAAAGAACGGCCGAAAGGGAGAGTTGGCCCAAGGAGCAGTGGGCAAGTCAGGTGGCACCTTTTTTGTCTGGGGAGCCACAAAAGGCCTATTTTGACTTATGCCTGGCTGATGCCAAGGACTATAAAAAACTAAAACAGGAAATCCTGACTCGCTTGGGAGTCACCACCTTTGTTCGTGCCCAACGGGTCCACCGCTGGGAGTTCCATATGGACAAGCCTCCACATTCACAGATGCATGACCTCATCCATCTGTCCTCAAAATGGCTACAGCCCGAGACGCTGATGGGACCACAGATCATGGAAAGGGTCGTGATGGACCAGTACCTGCGATCATTACCTGCGACTCTGCGCAAGTGGGTGAGCCATGCAGACCCTAAGTCCGCGGACCAGTTGGTCGAGCTGGTGGAGAGGTACGTGGCAGCTGAGGAGCCTATGAGTATGCCCCACCGAGCCCCGATGGCGCACCGGCGAACTCCCACAGACACTGGTAAGACTGTTCCAGGGGAGAAGGGTGCTGGGCGGTGGAATGTACCAAAGACTGAGGGTGTAGAACCTGGAGACAGGCCTGCCAGGCCGGGAAGGTTCTTGCCCCATAAACGACTAGACCTTAATATGACTCAGTGTTTCCGATGTGGTGGCTTCGGCCATATTGCCGCTAATTGTGCACTTACAACTGAACCTATGCAATGTGATACTGCTCATGTCTACCGCAGGGGGTCTTTCTTTGCACAGATAGCCTGTACGGCTGACCGGCTGGCTGTGACTGATAAGCACATGTGTGTACTCACTGTAGATGGCAACCGAGTAGAGGCACTGTTAGACTCTGGTAGCTTGGTGACACTTATAAAAGCTGAGCTGGTGGCGTGGGGGGAAAACTGTTGGTGTGACCTGCATACATGGGGATACTCGATATTATGTTACTGCCGAGGTGAACATCGAGACACCATGTGGTTCTGCTATAGTTTCTGTAGGTTTGGTACTTGGTCTGATGTACGATGCAATATTGGGGAGAGACTTTGCTCACTTCTGGAAGTTGTGGGAAAGCCGTTTTGTTCCAGAGGTGAACAACCCCGGTCCATTTGAGAAGGTTGTCGATGTAGTGGAGGAGGGAGTTTCTTCTGAGTCAGAGTTATTTCCTTTTTCTACTATGATTGGCGAACTAGAGAATGCGGAGCGTGACGGTGGCCCGCCAACTGATGGGCCTCCCATTGAGGTGGGAAGTGTTGTTGGGCCAGGTGATCGTCTCCCTGATTTAGATGTCAGAAGAGAGCTCTTTGCCGTGGAGCAGTTGAATGACCCTACTTTGGTAAAAGCCAGGGAGAATGTAAAAGTAGTTGATGGTAAACCCGTAGACCCTGATAGTTCTTTGTCCTATCCCCACATGGCAATGTGGCAGGATTTGTTATATCAGGTGACTAAGAAGGGGGAAGATGTTGTGGAACAACTAATAGTTCCCAAAGCCTACAGAAGAACAGTGTTGGATCTGGCCCATGGTCATATAACGGCAGGCCATCTAGGGGTAGAGAAAACCACTGAGCGAATAATGCAGAGGTTTTTCTGGCCCGGGCTTCATAAAGAGGTTTCTGACTTTAGCGCATCCTGCCCTGAGTGTCAGTATCATGCTCCCAGGCCACATTTTAGGGGTCCACTAGTTCCATTGCCTATCATAGAGGTGCCGTTTGAAAGAATAGCGATGGATTTGGTTGGACCCTTAATGAAGTCTGCCAGGGGACACCAGTATATTCTGGTCATAATGGATTACGCTACCAGGTACCCGGAAGCGATCCCGTTGCGCAATACGTCAACCAAGACCATTTCCAGAGAGCTAGTTCATGTCTTTAGCAGGCTGGGTATACCTAAGGAGATACTAACTGACCAGGGTACACCGTTTATGTCCAAAGTCATGAAAGAGTTATGTCGCCTGTTCAAAATCGAACAGTTAAGAACTTCGGTTTATCACCCCCAAACCGATGGGCTGGTCGAGAGGTTTAACAAGACGTTAAAACACATGCTTAGGAAAGTGGTCGACAAGGATGGTAGGGATTGGGACTACTTATTGCCGTATTTATTGTTGGCCATAAGAGAAGTTCCCCAGTCCTCCACCGGGTTTTCACCCTTCGACTTGTTGTATGGGAGACACCCAAGGGGGTTACTAGACATTGCCAAAGAGACATGGGAGGGGCAGTCTAGTCCTTACAAAACGGTGATTGAGTATGTTTCTCAAATGCAGGAGAGAATTGCTGCAGTAGTGCCGATAGTGAGAGAGCACCTGGAACAGGCTCAACAGGCACAGCAGAGGGTATACAACCGCAATGCTCAGTTACGCAGCTTTGCTCCTGGAGACAGAGTGTTAGTATTGGTTCCCACTGTGGAAAATAAACTTTTGGCTAAATGGCAAGGGCCCTTTGAAATCTTAGAAATAGTGGGGCAGGTCAATTACAAAGTTTACCAGCCGGGGAAAAGAAAGCCGGAACAGATATACCATATAAATCTGTTAAAGCCCTGGAAAGATAGAACGGTACTGTCGGCCGTCCGAGACCCTCCAGTAAGTCCAGGGCCCTTAGTTCCCGAAGTGACAGTGGCAAAAACCCTGTCGGCAATTCAACAACAAGAGGTCAAGGAGTTTCTGATTAGAAATAGAGTGCTGTTCTCTGACGTACCTGGGAAAACCTCAGTCATTAAACATGACATCATCACTGACCCAGGGGTTAAAGTTAATCTAAAGCCCTATAGGTTACCAGAAGCACAAAGAGAATCGGTGTCAAAAGAAATTAAAAATATGCTAGAGTTAGGGGTTATTGAAGAATCACATAGTGAATGGTCAAGTCCCATTGTGTTGATTCCAAAGCCCGACGGGAGTGTGCGTTTCTGCAATGACTTCAGAAAGTTGAACAGTGTTTAAAAATTCGATGCCTACCCGATGCCAAGAGTGGATGAATTGATTGAGAGACTAGGGACGGCAAGGTATTTAACCACTCTTGACCTAACCAAAGGGTATTGGCAAGTACCATTAACCCAAGAGCGCCAAACAAAAGACAGCTTTTTCAGCGCCAGAGGGCTTGTTTCAGTACAAGATGTTGCCCTTCGGGCTACATGGGGCACCTGCTACCTTCCAAAGAATGATGGACAGGATTCTAAGGCCCCATAGACGGTATGCGGCTGCTTATCTGGATGACGTGGTCATTCATAGTCCTGATTGGCAGTCTCACTTACCCAGGGTACAAGCAGTGTCGGACTCCATCTATAAGGCAGGTTTGACAGCCAACCCAAAAAAGTGTTGTCTAGGCATGGAGGAAGTAAAATATCTGGGATACACCATTGGCAGAGGCCTGATAAAGCCTCAGCTCAATAAAGTTGATGCCATACAAAACTGGCCACGGCCTCTGAATAAGAAGCAGATGAGAGCCTTCTTGGGAATTACGGGGTACTACAGGAGGTTTATACCCAACTTTGCCACCATGGCAGTCCCACTGACTGACCTGACCAAAGGCAAACAAAAAGTAATGGTAGAATGGAGTCCTGAGGCAGAGAAAGCTTTTCAGGAGTTGAAAGTAGCGTTGTGTTCCCAACCAGTCCTGATGACTCCTAATTTTGAAAGGGAATTCATAGTACAAACCAATGCATCTTAAGTAGGTATAGGAGCGGTCCTGTCCCAGAACAAGGAGGGTGAGGAACACCCTATTTTCTATCTTAGCAGAAAGTTGAATGTACATGAGAGAAACTATGCCACAGTGGAGAAGGAGGCGTTGGCCATAAAGTGGGCGTTAGAGGCTCTCAGGTACTACTTGGTCGGAAGAAAGTTCAAATTGATCACTGACCATGCCCCTCTGAAGTGGATGTCTGAAAATAAGGACAGTAATGCGAGAATTACAAGATGGTTCTTGGCGTTACAAACTTTTACATTTTCAGTGGAACACAGGCCAGGAAGCCAGCTGGCCAATGCTGCCGCGTTGTCACGCGTTCATTGTTTGGGGGCTTCAGTTGTTCCGCCCCACAGGTCGAAACAAAAGGGGGGGATATGTAATAGGATCACTGGTAAAGTGGTCTGTGGCAGGTACATTTGTCCCAGATTCCTGTCTTTTGTGTTTTAAACCCCCAGGAGAAAGTCTGCAGTGTAGCAGGCTTGAGTTTCGGCTTTTTGAAAAGTCGGTTTGGGACCTGGGGGTTGTGGGTGAGAGGAGAGGATGGGCTCCACCCACGGCCACTCCAGGTTTTGGTTCTCTTAGCCTGGTAACAGGCTTGTTAGGGTTTCCACCTGAGAGTGGCCAATATAAGCCTAGTGTGTTTAGGGCTGATTGTCTCACCTGGGAGAGCAGACAGGGAGTTTGCTCAGAGACACTTGGATACCTAACTGTGAGTGTTGTGCTGTGCTTTTGTTGCTGGCGAGGGCATTAGGCCCTGCCAGGTTCTGGTAGTGAGGGAACTACCTGTGAAGTTAGTGCCCCGACAGGGCTAGGATTTATATTTATGTTTTCTTTATGTTTCTGACATTGTACAATAAAGACTGGCGCCGACCAGCTTGTACTTGCATCCAGACTGGTGTGCTGCTTCCCTGCTGCTGTGTGTGTGTGTAAGGAAGGAGTCCTCTACCCAGGAGAGGGACCCCCTAACCTAACTGTGTCACTATATATATATATATATATATATATATATATATATATATATATATATATATATATGAATATATACAGTCAGGTGCATAAATATTGGGACATTGACAGAATTTTCATATTTTGGCCTCTATTCACCACCACAATGGCTTTGAAATGAAACAGATGTGCTTTAACTGCAGACTTTCAGATTTAATTTGAGGGTAATTACATCCAAATCAGGTGAACGGTTTCTATATGTGCCTCCCAGTTTTTAAGGGGCCAAAAGTAATGGAACAAACTAAACAATCCTAAATCTAACTTTCACTTTTTAATACTTTGTTGCAAAACCTTTGCAGGCAATTACAGCCTGAAGTCTGGAACGCATAGACATCACCAGAAGCTGGGTTTCATCCCTGGTGATGCTCTGCCAGGCCTCTACTGCAAATGTCTTCAGTTCCTGCTTGTTCTTGGGGCATTTTCCCTTCAGTTTTGTCTTCATCAAGTGAAATGCATGCTCAATCGGATTCAGGTCAGGGGATTGACTTGGCCATTGCATAACATTCCACTTTTTAGCCTTAAAAACTCTTTGCAGTCTGCTTCGGGTCATTGTCCATCTGCACTGTGAAGCGCCGTCCAATGAGTTCTGAAGCATTTGACTGAATATGATTTTTGTAAAATGATAACGATATCGTTCAACTATAAATCGTTCATATTGTTCATTTTTAAGCAGCTAACGACCAACAATGCGCGTTCCCGCATGGACGATGACGATATCTATGGTCTTCCGTACATGCAGGCCAACTTGGACGATTTCATCACGATTTACATGTTAAGAGAAGTGGCAGGATGACTTCACTGAAAGATATCTATCATAGATAGCTATCAGTGTGTACACCCAATATCGTTTATCCTGCACTAAAGAAAAGTTCAAGGGAATTCGTTCAGCGATAGCGTTGGTTGTGCAGATCATACCGTGTGTACCCAGCTTTATATGTATGCAGGGGCTGGCTTGTGAGTCACATCCAGCTAGGCCTTTTTAATGCTTTTGATTGGACGCAACCATGATAGCACTAGGCAAACTATTGAAACAAAACAGACCAGTTTTACTTATATTGTACATGGTATGAGCTGCATGGCAGTATTAATGCCATATACAGTATGTATACAAAACAGAAATACTTTTGCTATCAGTGCTAACAATAATATACTGCAAATCTGTGTGTATCTGTTGGTATAATAAACATACACTGGGCCTGATTCAGACCCGCTCGCGAGCGCATAGCACTCGCAAGTGGGTCGATGGTAGGGTGCTGCGCGCATGTGCAAGCCCCGGAGCGAGAGAGAAATTCTTTCGCTCCGGGACTCACTACAAAAGGGGCGGCTGTTGATGTTGATCGACAGCTCGCCCCGTTTTGTAGGCGGGGCGAGGGGGTGGCTACACAAACGGAGGCGTTCCCGAAGGAAGGCACCACTGACATTACCCCTCTCTGGGGCTTGCGACGGATGAGACCCTACCACAAGGGTCTCGTCGCAAGCCCCGATGGTCGCGATGGCCATCACCTGGCCGCCCGCAAAAGCTGTGGGCGGCGATGTGTTTTTTAACCAGCAGCGAATGAGAGTCAGACAGACTCTCATTGGCTGCTGTGCCCACTGCAAGAGCTGGGCTGGAGCTCACTCATGAGCTCCGCCTTCCGGCTCCTGCAGTGGGTGATGGGAGAGACGTCATGACATCTCTCCCATAATGCAGAGCGTGCCAGCCCGTGCGGTGGGAGCAGTGACTGGAGCGTGGATTCAGGTAAGTGTATTTTTTTTATTACTTGTATTTATCTGCACTAATCAGAGGGGGGGTACTACTACTGGGGGCACTGCATCTGGAAGGGGGACCTCTACTGGGGGCACTACTACTGGGGGCACTGCATCGGGAGGAGGGACCTCTACTGGGGACTACTACTGCGGGGGGCTACTAATGAGGGGACTATATAAGGGACTTATTATTAGTGGCACTGCACTGGGGGGGACCACTACTGAGGGCACTACATTGGGAGGACCTGGACCACTACAGGGGGCACTGGATAGGGGGATCACTACTGGGGGCCTACATAAGGGGGACCACTACTGGGGGCACTGCATGGGGAAGGGGGGCTACTACTGGGGGCACTATATATGGTGCACTGCATAAAGGAGACCACTAAAGGGGGCACTGTATGAGGGGAACTAATGGGGGGCTGCATAAGGGGGACCACTACTGGGGGCACTGCATGGGGGGACTACTACTGGGGGCACTATATAAAAGGCACTGTATAGGGTGTACCACTACTGGGGGCACTATATAAGGGGCACTGCATAAGGGGGACCACTACTGGGGGCACTGTATAAGGGGAACTAATGAGGGGCTGTATAAGGGGGACCACTACTGGGAGCACTGCATAGGGGAGATTACTGGGGGCACTATATAAAGGGCACTGCATAGGGGTACCACTACTGGGGGCATTGCATAGGTGGGGACTACTACTGGGGGCACTATATAAAGGGCACTGCATAGGGGGTACCACTACTGGGGGCCCTATATAAAGGGCACTGCCTAAGGGGGACCACTACTGGGGGAACTGTATAAGGGGAACTAATGGGGGCTGCATAAGGGGGACCACTACTGGGGGCACTTTATAAGGGGAACTAATGGGGGGCTGCTTAAGAGGGACCACAACTGGGGGTACTGTAAAAGGGGCACTACTAGGGGCCTGCATATGAGGGACGACTACTAGGGACATTGTATACTGGGAGTACTGGATAAGGGGCACTACTGGGGTTAAGGTGCATATGGAAAGGAATGTTCAGAGTGTCAAGAAAGAGGTGTGTCATGTTGACACACCCCATTTTTAAGTGACCACGACCCTTGTGACCACACCTTTGGCGCGCGCACATCTGGTGGAGGGGGGGACTCCATTTTTACATTTGTCCTGGGCTCCAAATACCCTAGTTACGCCACTGGTACTGGGCCCCACAATTTTTAATGACTGCCCTGTAAGAGAAGGAGGGGCCTGTGTGCTGAGTCTTTGCTATCCTCAGTGACTACGCCATCTTTCCAAGGATATCGCAGGAAAGATGATGCCCAACAGAAGATAATGGGGTCGGGGAGTCACTGCATGGCATGGTACCGTGTGTGTGCTCTGGGTGCAGGGTGTGCATGGCCCCCCTGACCGACGAGCCCATGTGCACCCCGAGAGTATGTGTGCAAATCAGTTACGTAAGAGGGCAATTTTTAAAAAAGAGTAAGGAAATTGGAGTTATTTGAAAATAACTCCATAGATTTTTTCAGCTGTCATTATCCACTTTAATAACGTTTCCCCTGATATGTTAATGCGCATGGCCAACATAGCAGGTTATTGGTGAGTCATTGGATAGATTTAGCTTACCAGGAATGTTCCCCTCCAGCAAGAACCGTTTGGAGGTACCAGGGCTGTGTCATCCATCCACTGGGATTGTCAGTCTTTGATCAGGCGATGATGAGTGTACTTTGATTCTAAAGTGATAGAAGGGCTCAGCAATTAGTCATGCACCTTCCTAGCTTGTAGCTCTTACTTTCCCTCTCAAGCTTTGGACAAAAGGAGTATTATCTAATTAGCCTAAAGGTTTAGCTCGCAGTTCCTGCAACTGCGGTCCTGCAACACACTGTATCCAGTCTAGTGATCATTTGTGGAGATATTTCTGCCCTGTAGCCCAAGAAATATAGTTTTCCTGCTGCATGAAGTATGACAAAAAAGTAATTTATACAGTGTCTAACACTGTAGTTATTGTAGCATGACAAAAAGTAGCTGACGAAAGGTTGGTAAAACAGTAGCTACTGTAACAAAGTGTATACACACTGTAATATTCTCAAGAAAAATCAAACAATCAAAAAGAATTAAATATATTTTTAATAAAAATCCATCCAGAATCTTAATATGTAAACTATACATTGCAGGGGCATCAGAACAAATTTAAGTTGGGGGGGGCAAGATGTATTATAATATTAGTGCCTCCCCCTCTCCCTCCAACTTATCTGTTGCTGGGTGGAGGTGTGTCAGTTGCATGGGGGAGGAAGAGGCCTGCATCACGGAGGAAGGGGAGGACAGGACCACCAGGTAACAAGAGGCAGGGGCTGTGCGTTATAGCAATAGACTGCCCGAAGGATGAGGTGTAATGTGCAGTCTTTTAACTTAAAGATCGCACATTACACCTCCTCCTCCTCAGCGCAGTGCAGGGGCTGTGCAGCCTGTTGCTATAATGCACAGCCCCTGACCGTCCGCTGCTGTCGTACACTGGCGCCACAGAAATGTTTTTGATGGGGCAAACCTCCCTCTTGCCCCGCCTGTTTCGACACCTATGATACATTGCAGCGTTCCATGCCTTCAAATGCAGAGACATCCCCCATTGCACATTGATCTGACAAGCAAGGTATGGGAAGAAAGGAAGACTTTAATAAAAGGAGATTAAAGACAAGAAATCATGATCATTTTAAAAAGGGAGGATCACTAGTATTGTGTATGAGGTGCATAAGACCCAAAACACAAACAAATAATTACACAAAAAAGATTTCATAAGGTGCATACACACGTAACGATTTTTTTAACGATTTAACGATAACGTCGTCATCATTCAATCGTTCAAAAAATCGTTCAGTTTCTGAGTTATAACGGTGAACGATAATCATTTATGCGCATTCTCGTTTGTAGTTTGTAGTTCATCGTCCATTTCTGACTGACCAACTTAACGATTTTCATTAAGGGAAGGAACACTTTTCATTCATCTTTGAAAAAATCGTTCAAAAAATCGTTCATTGCA